>CM053566.1:21290025-21515694 GCA_028646485.1 Cryptoprocta ferox | reverse complement strand
GGCCATTTGTAGCAAAGTGGATGGACCTCGAGGGTGTCATGCTAAGCGAAATAAGTCAGGCGGAGAAGGACAGATACCATATGTTCGCACTCATAGGTCTAACAGGAGAAACCCAACAGAGGACCATGGGGAGGGGAAGGAGGAAAAAGAGTTAGGGAGAGGGAGGGAGAAAAAAACACGAGAGACTCTTGAATCCTGAAAACAAACTGAGGGGGGAAGGGGAAGGGGGAAAGGTAATGGGGGGTGATGATCTTGGTGGAAGTCACTTGTGGGGAAGAGCACTGGGTGTTATATGGAAACCAACCTGACAATAAACTATAAAGTTTAAAAAGAAACAAAACAAAACAAAACAAAAAAAGATATTGCATTGAAATAATGTTTATGAAATGTTTTTAATATATTTTACAATTTATTAAATAATATTTATTTATTTATCTTGATTACTGAGTTTCGTGGGCCCCCTCAAGATTTTGTGCCTGAGGTGATCACCTGACTTGCCTCACTGTAATCCTGACCCTGGACCACTGAGTGTTTTTTGTTTGTTTGTTTGTTTTATAATTTTTTTTACATTTATTTATTTTTGAGAGACAGAGACAGAGCATGAACAGGGGAAGAGCAGAGAGAGAAAGAGACACAGAATCTGAAGCAGGCTCCAGGCTCTGAGCTAGCGGTCAGCACAGAGCCTGACGCAGGGCTCGAACCCATGAATCGTGAAATCATGACCTGAGCCGAAGTCGGACGCTCAACTGACTGAGCCACCCAGGCGCCCCTGGACCATCCAGTGTTTGTTGCCAGAACCCGATAAGGATAAGTAGACAATTCACCAAGGAGATTAGGAATGTAGGCCTGGAGTCCGACTGCCTGGGTTCAAAGCCCAGCTCTACCACTATGTGACCTTTGGACAAGACATTCAACCTTCTCTGAGGAGGTTGGTAAGGGTACCTCTCTCATAGGGCTACAGGGAGCATTCTGTGAAATGTGACAGCAAGCACTGTACCCTGCCTAGACTTTAGCGAAGTCCTCAGTAAAAGTTTGCTATTGTCGTTATTAGTATCAGGCTCCTAATCCAGTTCTCTCTCCACAACACGATGACTTTTCAGCAGAAATCATCCCAACCGGAGTTTCAGAGATACCGGAATCATCTAAACTCCACCAACTGAGCCCTCCCAGCTTCTTGGCAAATCCCGCTGCCCTCAGAGGAATTGAAGGGCTTGACTGAGAAGCACAAGCAGGCAAGCAGAGAGACACCAACATTTTCCTGGAGGCCCAGGGGCTACAGTCAATGTCCTCACTCTTTCCATGAAATAAATCCGAAAAGTGACTGAGGCATGCGGAGCATTGAAATGGATATGTCAGGCTGCTTCTTGCCAGGGGCCAGGACCACGTAACTGAGCAAAAGACCTTGAGCTGTTAATTGCCCTGACCTAGACCCGACAGACTATATTTTTAGCCTCTGTGCACTGTTTCCATCACCTGTGCTGGGCTTTAGGCTACAAAAGAGGGGAGGGAGGCCTGGGGAAAGCTACAGGGATGTTTCTCATAGCAGCCAGTGGGGGCAGGGGCTTGCCCACTATTTCTGAGTTCTGTTGTATAAGCCAGCCTCAAGGGCGTGCAACCTGGGTAGCAACACAGTGTCCCCACCTTAGAAGGGTCCCACACTTGGTTTAACGCTCTGTTGTAGCCATCCTGAAATTCTTAATCATTTTGAACAAGGAGCCCCTCAGTTTCATTTCTCTCTGGGCCCTGCAAATTACATAGCCCTTTCAGGTTGTCCGCAAGGCTGGTACGCACTCTGCCTGGGGGCTGTCCTGCGGTGCCACAGGACAGGTTGAAGCTACTCTCATGAGGCATAAATCCCCAGACTTGGCCACATAAACCATATTCTGAACCTCTTGTTTGCGCCTTTCTATTTCCTCAGAAACCAGGACGAGATGCCAAAGAACCTCATAAACTGTGTCCCGCTTTGCTAAAATGTTTCCCCGCACTCTATTTAAAACAGTTTACAGACCATTCTCCATCAACATCATTTTCTTCTCTCTGTAGTACTTTGTGCTCTCTGAAATTCACTGTACTTCCAGGACCAGCGAGTCTGGTTGGTGCTCTGGGTGTGTTCCTCACTGAGTATTTGTTGAATGGAGGAAGGATCACCTTTATTGAATGTCTGTTCCTGCAGATGGTTTCACCTGCATGTTCTCATATCAATCTCATTCCAGGTGCTCCCCTGCCTACACCTTTGAGGATGCGAGTTAGAGGTGAAGAGTTCGCAGGTGCTGCCGGAGGCGGTGGCTTTGGAGGTGGAAAGGGTCCAAGATGGTGGAGAGGAGAGGGTGAGAGTGGGAGACACCAGATGGGATGTGGAGGACGGGAGAGTTGGGCACTGGGTGGGGGTGGGAGGTCCCCTCGCTCCAGTGAGGAGCCCAGAGGATCCCTGAACTCGGGAATGAGACAGTGAAAACAATGAGTGAACACGATTCTTCTTGCCGTGGCTCTGGGTCCTGTGGGTGGAGAGGGACCAAGATTGAGAGGCCTCGTGGGAGGTACCTGCGCCTTCCGGGCTCGGCCCAGGAAACAGATGGGGAGCTGGTTGCGGGGAGGTGGACCATGCAACTGGACGAGGGGGCGCAAGGGCCGCCGTACCTAAGGCGGGCCCGGGAGCCAGCGGGGCGGGGACGCCCCAACCCAGCTCTGAGCTCGGCGAGTCGGCGCACGAGGGCAGACGCTCCCGGTCCCGCCGCCGCGCTGGGCGCAGGCCCGCACTTGCAAGCCCAGGACCCGGGACTTGAAAGCGGCCGGTGCGCCGCCCAGACCTGCCCCGCGGGGCGTCACCGCGGCGCTTTAGGCGGGAGCAGAAGGAAAATCTCCTCTGCCTGGGGGAGTGCGGGGGAGGAGAGAGGCCCGGGACAGACCCAGAGCGCAGCCGGGAAAGACCTTGCGGGCGGGGGCAAAGGGCCTGCCACGCGGGGGCCGAGTTTAACCAAGCCACGCGCTCTCCGAGCCCCAGTTTCCCAGTCTGTAAGAGAGCACCATTGCCCCATCCACTTCCAGACCCTCTCTGTGTTGGGGGCTTCACTTTCTTCTATCTCATCTAATCTTGCGAAAGAAAGCCTTGTATTATTCCCATTTTGAGGATGACTGAGGCTCAGAGCAGGAAACTTGCCCAGTAACAGAGGATGTGCGTAGGATTCGGAAACAGGGTTCAGTATGCTGACCCTTATGTGGCTGCAAAAACTTGGATTGTGCAAGGAACTCAGTATTACTGAGTTCCTTCTGTGCTCGTGTAAAAGTTTCCACGCATGGCCTCATTTAGTACAACCGTTTTGGGAGTATTTGTTATTAACGCCCCCATTTAACAGATGAAGAAATTGAGGTAAAAGAGCTGTTTTTTCCTTTAAACCTGCCCGATGTCTTACAGGTGACCTTGTGGAAGGTGAGCCCGAACAGACTGACTCCACAACACTTTTTTTTTTTTAACCACTACGATGAACCAAATAGGGAAAAGCGGTTTGCAAACTTCTGTTCTGATTATTACCGCTGCGGTCGAGCCCGCGAGTGGGTCACGACCAGAGTGAGGGTGGAACAAGGCTCATTGAGCGCCAGGTCGGCTTGCTCTTCGTTGGGAGCGCCAAGCTCTTGGTTGGGACTCGGAGGCGGGGCCCCTGGCCCCGCCCTTCACCTGCTGGTCCCGCCCATCGTTCGGACCAATAAAGTGCCTGCGGGGGAGGCCCCAGGTGAGGAAGGGGTGTGTGGGCGGGGCCCGGTGCGTGAGTGGCAGGCGCGGCGCACGCTCCGGGAGGGGAGGGCGTGCGCAGTCGGCTCCGCCCCTCGGGCCTCGCGGCAGAGTCGGGCGGGCCCCGCACAGCCGGGGCGGTGGCGGCGCTGGGGAGAGGGCGGGCCGGGGCGGGGCTGCCGGGCGGCCGGGGCGGGGCCACTCCCGAGCTCCGCGTCCCGCTCCGATGGCCGCCCCCGGCTCCCCGCGCTGCCCCCTCTCCCCCGGGCCGCGCCCCGGGGCCCCGCACTGACGGCCCATGGCGCCGCCCGCCGCCCGCCTCGCCCTGCTCTCCGCCGCCGCGCTCACGCTGGCAGCCCGGCCCGCGCCCAGCCCCGGCCTCGGCCCCGGACCCGGTGAGTGAGCGAGCCCCGGCGCCCGCCCTGCGCCGAGCTCGCCGGAGGGGCGACGCGGGCCGGCCCGCCTGGGGGGGCCCAACCCCCAGCTCCCATCTCCTGGACTCCTTCTCCCAGCCCCTCAGCGACGCCCCCCGGCCGGGGCGGTCCCAGCCCCAGGACCCGAGACTCCCCCTCAGGCCCCTCAGTGACGCCCCCCGGGCCGGGGCGCCCTGTCTGCCCCAGTACTTACTCTTGGGATCCCTTCTCCAGGCTCTTCAGCGACGCCTCCCGGGCTGGGAAGGCTCCCCAGCCTGAGGAGCCGGGACCCCTGCTCAAGCTCCTCAGCTACTCCCCTCGGGCCGGGATGCCCCCTCTGCCCCAGCCCCTCTGGGATCCCGTCCTGCCTCTCAGCGGCGTACCCTCCCTCGAGACGCTACACCCCCTCCCGCAGCCGCTCAGCGACACCCCTGGGCCAGGATCCCCTCCTCGAGCCCCACGACGACGCCCCCTGCGTCCCCAGCCCTCCCGCGCCTCCCCGCTCAGGAGCGGGTGCTGAGGCGAGCGGGGCTGGCGCCCAGCTCCTCCGCCAGGTCCCCGGCTGCGCCCGCCCGCCTGCCCAGCACTGTAACTTCTGCCTCTCGAGGAGTCGAGTTGACTTGCCTGCCCTGCAAGAGGCAGGTCCGGGGCCCGGGACGCCCCCTCCTTGCCTCCGGGGCCGCTTGAGCTTCCCCGAACTCAGGTGCGGGCCTAGCGTGGTGAGAGGGGCGAACGGGTGATGGGAAACCTCCCCTACAGATCTTAGGGTGCTATCCCGAGGGTGCAATGCAGAGCCCCTTGTTCCCGGTCATCCCACGCTTCAGACAGAGTCACCCACTCCCCAGGCCGAAGCTAAGGCCAGGTCTTCCCGAGGTGGGGCCCTGGACTAGGACGGAAGCCGGGACTTTGCTTAGCTTCCATACACACCCTTCTCTGCACAACTCTTTCCAAGTTGAAGAGCAGGCACGAGGGCGTTGTCTGGCCCGGTTACAGTTCTCTGCAGGTTGTTTGGGTGTTGAGAGTTGGGCATTCGTGAAAGGGACGGGAAGGGTTCATTACAGGTTTGCCGGAGTAGGAAAACCGGCTAAGGGTTCCCCACCCAAAGTCGCAGACTGTGATTTTTGCTGGAATGTCAGGACGTTGTTGCTGAAAGAAAACTCAGAGTTGCTTTGTTTACCTACCAGGTTGGATTAGTAAAAAGGGCAGAACTTGGTGTTGTCACTTACTGTGTGATTTTGGGCCATGACTCAGCTCTCAGAACCTCAGTTTCCTCGTCTGTATTTTTTTTAACTTTTAATTTTTGAGAGAGGGAGAAAGAGACAACGTGAGCAGGGGAGGGTCTGAGAGAGAGGGAGACACAGAATCTGAAGACAGGCTCCAGGCTCTGAGCTGTCAGCATAGAGCCCGACACGGGGCTCGGGGCTCGAACCCACAAACTGTGAGATCATGACCTGAGCCGAAGTCGGGCGCTCAACTGACTGAGCCACCTAGGCGCCCCTGTTTCTTCATCTGTAAAGGAGAGATAATGAGAACTCCCTTTGCCTGTCCTGGTAACACCCACATACAGAAGGCAGTCAATAAACATATTTTAATAATACTTTTTATAGTGCTTCACAGTTCACCAAGTGCTAGACACCTCATTTGCCCCGGGAATGCTATGAGCTTCCAGGCTGGTTAAGCCCTGTAAAAGGCAAAGCTTGGCTTTAGATCAGCAGAAAGGGGTCTCCAACTACTGTAAACTTTAGGCTCAGGAAGTGGTTTCTGAGTGATCGGCAGCTTTGTTGGGGGCTCTGTAAAAGCTGCTGCAGAAGTTTGATCACTTCTGTTATTTGCTGTATGAGAAGAATGAAGGAGGATCTTTCCGAGCGCCAGGATATGTCAACATAACTGTAACCTAGTAACCCCTTAGTTCCACTTTGCCATCTGTGTGGTCAGGATTTAATGTCCTCTAAGGAGAGAGAGGTATGGGTGGAAATAAACTGGATCCCCTTGTGGAAAGGGCAGCGTAGTAGCTCTGAAGTGTTAAGTGAGTAGCCAGTAGCTCTGCTTATGTTTGTTACAAGGTGGCATCCTCTCCTCAGGCACCTTTGCTTTGCTAGGAGGGGTCTAATGCAGCAGCTCGTAGGCAGTTTGAACCTCAGACCTTGGTGCGCTTTTATTTAGGAGTGTGAGTTAGAGACAAATAAATAACCATTGTGAGATGATTTATGAGGAGTGGCCCAAGTTTCTGCTCCAGCAAGCCTCACAGCTCTTTTTTCTACCATCTTGGTATACCAGGGCTTTGGGGGCTTTTCCTCTTTAGTTCCAGAAGCAGTTTTAGGGAGATACCACATGGTCTTCAGCATCACATCCTGTCTCGAGCCTGCCTACTAGTTTCTTAAATCCTTGAGGATATGCCAAACTTGCCATTTTATAATTTTTGATACTGTAATTTTCTCTAGAATTTTGTGGATGGAAAAAATTATTTCAATACTTATATTCTGCACAATTTTGTAATATTTAAATTACTGGTGGTTTGCATTTTTGAATGCTGACTTTATAAAAACAGTTAGCTCATTCCCCATCCATGCTAGTTCTAATCACAGTGTATAACCAACCCCAAATGATCTCCCTTCTCCCCTCCATTCTTCCTTTGAGATTGTCTTCCTTCCTTCACAGCTGATAAGGACAGAGGTTGATGGCGGAATCTTTCTAGGAGGAAGGCAGCCAGGGCCCTAGAGCTCTCTGAAGTGGGCTCCCATTTGGAATTTACTGACCTGCAGGGGAGAGCCTGCAGGTAGCAAAAGCAGAGAAGCCTGGGCGGAATTGTGCTATTTGATTTCCCACCTACGGCAAACTACCTGCTAGGGTGTTTCACTACCTTTGGGGGCTGTCAGGTGTGCCTCCACAGAGCTTCTCAACTCAGGTTATATTTGCTGTGAACACCTTTTATGATGCTCATTCTCCTCTAAATCCTCATCTGGCATTCATCCTGTTAGCCGGTAGTATGTCTTGCCATAAAACCTACAAGTTCAGTGAACAGTGAGAGCTTCATACTATCTAGAGCCCTGTCCCTCTTAGGGACTTTGTTAATGTAAGTTTGCCTGAACGCAACACAGGGGCTGATAGGAGTAAAGTGGGCTGACATGCTTTTGCGCTTTTATGTCGACCCATTATTTTTATGCTTCAAGTATTTTAAGAAACACAAACCTGTCAAAACTGACCTGATATCAAAGAACTCTGATGTTTCTATGAAACTTTGTTTTGCCTCCTAGACAAAGATATTTCTCTGTTTGAGATATGCGATGTGCCTGGGTGGCTCAGTTAGCTGAGCGTCCAACTCTTGATTTTAGCTCAGGTCATGATCTCATCGTTTGTTCGTGGGTTTGAGCCCCATGTCAGGCTCCACGATGAGAGTGCGGAGCCTGCTTGGGATTCTCTCTCTCTCTCTCTCTCTCTCTCTCTCTCTCAAAATAAATACATAACTTAAAATATAAAAATAAAAAATAAATGTTTGAGATATGCAATGAGACCTTTTATAAATCTGAAAGCAAAAAGAAGTTCCATCTGCGCTCACTACTAATAAACAACAAGTTGATGTACCTAATATAGATATTACTGATAATATCACTATTTAGTATAGTTAAAGCAACAGCAATAAATGATGAAGGTAAAATATATTGCTTTAGGTACCTTAACAATATACAGATTAGGGATTTTTGGTGATGGGCAATATAACATCTTTAGTTTAGAATTCGGGGGCCTGTAATGCCATCTGAGGCTCAAGGTCAGGTGTTGGCAGACATTTTTTCTTTCTTGAGAGAGAAAGAGCATGCACAAGCTGGGGAGAGAGAGAGAGAATCCCAGGCAGGCTTTACTCTCAGTGCAGAGCCTGACCCAGGGCTCAATCCTACAACCCTGAGATAATGACCTGAGCCAAAATCGAGAGTCAGATGTTCGACCAACTAAGCCACCCAGGTGCTCCTGCAGACATTTTTTGTAAAGGGCCAGACAGTAAATAATTTGGGCTTTGTGGGCTCTGTACTGTCTCTGTTGCAATTAACTCCACTCTGACTTTGTAGGGCAAAAGTAGCTATAGACAAATACAAATGAATGGGCATGGCTATTTTCTTTAGGGACACTGAACTTTGAAAATTTCATATAATTTTTATATGTCACAAAATATTGTTCTTTTTTTAAAGGTTATTTATTTATTTTGAGAGAGGGAGAGAAAGATGTGTGCGGGAGCAGGGGAGGGACAGAGAGAGAGAGGGAAAGAGAATCCCAGGCAGGCACGGAGCCGGATGCGGGGTTGAACTCACAAACCATGAGATCATGACTGGAGACGGAAACAAGAATCGGTCGCTTAACCGACTGAGCCACTCAGGCGCCCCCAGAATATTGTTCTTTTGATTGTTTTCAATCATTTAAAAATTTAAAAACCATTCTTAGCTCGTGGGCTATACAAAACCAGGGAGTGGGCCAGATTGGGCGCGAGGCTATACTTTGCCAAGTCCTGCTCAAGGTCCACGTGTGTTGATTTTTTTTCCAGTGTTCACTGCTCTGGAAAGGTGAAAAGAAGGCTTGATTTTGGTGAACAAATGAACCGTTTTCCTTTTCCTATTAACTAATTTTAGGAGAGCTACAGGAGAAATGGTTAAAATGGTAAATGTTATGTATATTTAACCACATTTTTTAAAAAAAGCTACATGAGGGCAAGTTCATGCACATACATTTAGATCTTTAATAGTGCTTTAAAAATGCCTTAAAAAGAAATTCAGTATAGTTCAGTGTGTGCTATATACAGAAAATAGTGTCTGCCTTGGAACCGGCCCATGGTTTGTTCAACTATGCAGATGTTGCTTGGAGCAAACGGTTGAGAGATCTGTTTCTCAGAGGAAAGCCCAGGCAGCAGGTGGCACCAGCCTGAGACACAGAAAAACAGCCAGGAAAAAAAAGAAGAAGAAGAAGAAGAAAACACACTTCTATCACTTTCCTAAACAATTGAATTTTATTTCCACGGTTCTGTCGTCATTTTTAAAGTGACCTTTAAAAAACAACATTGTGCTTAGCATGGCTGATTATTTTGTTTTAATTAAAACACTTTTGAAAAAACAAAATGAAGCATTCAAACATACCAAGTGGATTGTGTTTGTACTGTGGAACAGTTAATGCAAAACACTTGAGAGAGGCCGGAAGTTTGGATCTGTAGCTTGTGCCTAAGTTTTTGCCTCCTGAAAAGGAACAACAGAGGAGGAAATGGATGTGTCCCTTAGAAAACTCCCTCTGGAGGTTTTGAGGTGAGATCTCCCCAAGCCCCCTGATGCCACTTGGCAGGTTAGTTTCTGGCTGGCTCACTGTTCGGGCCCCTGAATGGGGCAGAACAATGACTGACATTCCTTCCATATTCAGTTTGACCTTGAGAGTCCGGCTGGAACCCGGATGTGTTAGCCCAGGACGAGCAGCCCTAGTTCACTCTGTTTTTCCCTCTCTCTGTTGTCTTCAGTATTGTCTTCTCAAGATGACAATGGCTTCTTCCCCAGACCTCACCTCTGAGACATTATCCTGGATTCCGACTGAACAGAGAAAGGAGAGAGGCCGTTATAAAAATGTCAGAAGGGTGTCCATACTTCTCAAAAATAGCCACTATATAGAAGTTTGCCTTCTCCTCCTCTAAGGAAATCCCCTGCTTCCTAGTCCCCCCACCCCCTTTTAATCTTTCTAGGAAAACACCTCCCTAGCCTGGACTTGCAACAGTGTTTTTGGGTTTTTTTGTGTGTGTATTGTTTATGATTTTATTTTTTAACATTTTTTTAAATTCATTTTTGAGAGACAGAGACAGAACGCTAGCCGGGTAAGGGCAGAGAGAGAGGGAGACACAGAATCCGAAGCAGGCTCCAGGCTCTGAGCTGGCAGCACAGAGCCCGAAGTGGGGCTCGAACCCACGAACTGCAAGATTATGACCTGAGTCGAAGTCGGACACTTAACCAACCGAGCCACCCAGGCGCCCCTGATTTTATTTTTAAGTAATCTCTACACCCAATGTGGGGCTTGAACTTCCAGCCTTGAGATCGAGTTACATGCTTCACCGACTGAGCCAGCCAGGTGCCCTGGACTTGCAACAGTTTGAAGAGAAATGAGGTTGGGTGCTAGGGAACACCTCTCACAGAAATAAGATTTTAGGCCACCTAACAGGCAAGGTTGCCTTTATTCCTCCCAATGATAACAGGACCTTCTAGGGGCTGCTCCTTTGCTAGGCCCAGCTTCTAGTTTCTCTTGCCACTGATTTAATCCTTGGCAAGTCGCCAAAGCATTAAACTTTTATTGTTCAATTTACCACAAGGGCGGGCCCTGCTTCTAGTGGGCTGGGGAGCCTGCCGCCGCTTCCAAACCCGAGTGTCACACCACATTAGCAACTTCAGACTTTGAGGGCTGGATTTCTTTCAGTTTGGTTAGATTCTTGGTTAGAACCAGAGCAGTATACTCACACTCAAAGTTTGAAAGCTAGGAAATAGTAAAAAACAGCATAAGCAACTTTTAAAGATGATTCAAAATGGTTGCAGCATCAGCATATACGACTAACTCTGCATGGTTTCTTTATGCCTTCCAAACAGATATGTTAAATGGCTGTCCATGTTCCTTGGTGGCCTAAAGTTGCGTGAAAACATGGCGACCAAGTAGTCCTCTTCTGCAATAGTAGCGATCCTTTACCAGTGCCATTACAGTATGTAAATTACTTGCTGCTGTTCAATCTATAAAAATTCATCTTCAAAGACGATTATTGGGCTGGTAAAAATATTTTTAATAATGACCACAGAAGCCATATTTGTTTTTCTTTGATGTTCTTCCGAAGACTCTTCTGGTTTTAATCAGATTGTTCCCACATAAAATACAGTGGAAATCTACAATAATAAAATCCCTATTCCTATGTCTATGGGGAAATAAACAGGATGGGGACTGTCCTTTTAAGGGGCTTTCCCCTTCCCTTTCCCCAGACTCAAAGCCTCTATTACTGGTGGGTGTTTTGGCATCAGTTAAGGGCCTTCAATCCTTCCCTCCCTCCATGTTTTGCTCTTTCATTAAAGTGTTTCTGTTGTCTAATTATATCCTTTCAATCAAATTAGAGACTGCAGCATCTGGTGAGGGCCGTAACTGCCGCCATCTGCACCTCGTATATACAGGCCTTTTCAGCTGAGAATCACTCAACTTCCAAATGGCAGGAAGAGATTTGGAAAAAGTTTAGTTGGAAGGGAGGTTAACTTAAAAGGAACGTCTTCAAAGGCCGGGTACGACGCCCCTCTTGCTGTGATCTGTGCGCTGCCACGCAGAGCGTCGTTGGCTTGGCTCACCAAAGATTCTTCTCTAGGACTTGTGGCACATGAGTTGTTTTTGATGGTCTTTGCTGAAATGACTAGGCTTCTCATCCTTATTACATACGGGCTTGAGGGCGCCCAGGGAGAGCTGAGAATTTTTCCCTTGAGAAGAATCTTTTGTTATGTGACCACTGGTTAATGGATATGACACTTTCTGTTTATTTGACCATTTCTTCTAATTCAGTGGTTTCAACTGCAGGAGATTTTGCCCCCAGGGGACATTTGGCAATATCTGGAAACATTTTTGATCGTCACAACTCAGGGTGGGGTGGGGTAGAGTATGCTGCTGGCATCTAGCAGGTAGAGAGGCCAGGGATGCTGCTAAAATAAACATCCTGCAATGCACAGGGCGGCCCCACCAATGAATTATTTGACTCCCAATGTTAATAGCGCTATGGTTGAGAAACCCCATCCTAATTGTATTATTCTCTTGTCCTTCCCTTCACTGTGGCCTAGGAGAAGGCAACTCTGATCAACATCTTGTTATCACTCTTAAGAAAATAGATTCTTCGTTATCCATATCTGAGGACCATGTTTTGGAAACCTAAATGGAGTAAGGACATCTGAGATTCACTGTGTTTCTATGCTCTAGAGGAAGATCACCAGATTAAATACAGGGCATTCAGTTAAATTAGAATGGCAGATAAACAATGAATAATTTCTTTTGTATAAGTCTGTCCCATACAGTACTTGGGAATACTTACCTTAAAAAAGTACTTTGATCAGTCGTTTATCTGACATTCCAATTTAACTGGGCATCCTGTATTTTCATTTGCTGACTCTGGCTATCCTGCTATAGCGCCATGAAACTTTATACCTTCGACTATGAAATCAATCTGTTGGTCACTGTCTACCCTTATTGCTCTGGCTGACTTAGACATGACAGCTTCTGTTTGTTTTTGTTTATAAATTAGTGCTACACTGAGTCTTTCCTTCTGCCCAAGTGCTTATCAAATGCCTACTGTATGTATGCCCAGCATCTCTGGCTAGGACTCAGACCTTTGCCAATTCATAAAGGACCACCACTTTATTGCTTCGGGTTTTATTTTAAAGATATGCTCCAGGGCTGGGTGTTATATGTAAGTGAGGAATCACTAAAATTCTACTCCCGAAACCAATGTCACACTCTATGTTAACTAATTAGAATTTAAATAAACATTTGAAAAAGAAAACAAATTAAAAAAAAGTTGTGCCCTAGGGACACGCTGTCACCCTGCTTGTCAGCTTCCTGCTCAAGAACTCTTTTATTATTTGGCCATCCCGTATCAACCAAGGGAGGCTAAATAGCCCACAGGCTGGCTTCCATGGAACGTTGGCTGCCCTCCAGGGCTCCATTATAGGGGAACTTTCTTGCCATCTGAAAGTAAAAATAGGGCACAGGCAATAGTGATGCAACTTGTCCAGAAGCTGGATTATATCAGTTTATTTTATCTCCTTTTATACCGATTGAGAGCTTCAGACAGTGTGAAATAGGGTTGGTCAAGAGATGGGGAGGCAAAGTGGATTTGTGCCAGGTGTCTCCTGTTTAAAGCAAACTCAGAGTATAAAATGTATATTTTCTTTACAAAGGCAGTTGATTATTCCTTATTACAAATGGCTTCACCATAGGGTTCCTTTAAATAGGAGATTCTTCTGGTTTAAATAGCAAGTATTTGATTTTCAAGTACTTGATTTACCTAAACTTTCCTGGAACTTCTCATATTCTCATAGGTCATTGCTAGGTAAGTCATGATTCCTCACCAACTTATGGTCATTCTGAGGGCACTCTGAATGTCTGTAATGCATTTCCCCTCAGGTCCCCCATATACATGCTTCCCTTATTCAGCTAACATTTGCCAGTCAGGTTCTGAGGGGTCTGCACTAGCTGTAGATACGAAGATGAGATGCGCAAGAAACTCACAGGCTAGTGGACGAAGGACCCAGGTGCTTCTTAAGCAATTACAGTTCAAGGTGATCAAGTCTGACCAAGCTGTGGGACTTGTTTTAGGGCCCCCAGTTTCTATACGAGTATAGTGCTATCTATTCTAGACACTGACCTTTCAAATAGTGCTCCATCTTTTTATCTTGTTTTTGTTTCTTTTAAAGTTGATTTATAAGACACTGAGTTATTGTCCATCAGAGAACTGGATTTTGAGTTTTAAAACATCAAGCTTCCTGTTTCCTTACATTGAAAACTGTGTCTAGTATGAAATTTCATTCCAAGATTGAAGTAGATCCATTTGTATTCAAAGATTAAATCAAGAGAGGTATTATTACCAAAGCGATAGAATATGTTCTGGTGGTATTGGCAGTAGAATCCATGGTTAATTCGTGAAATTAAAGTTCTTCTGACTTTTGACTTCTGTCTGAGTGAGTCCATTCTTTCACTGAGGCTTGGCTTCATCCCTCTGTGTATGTTATAGAGCTAGATTCTTTCTCAAAAGCTATCTTTTGGTCTTCAATTTGATTATACATTTTTAATATCCTAAATGATAAATACAAAGTCCTCAAGCACCATGTATTCATGATGACTGTTCCTGGCAGAAACACATGTTCTTCACAGTGGCAACTGTGCCATGTTTTCCAGTGGGTCCTGCCTGGGTAGGAGTGGAGCATATTTAAGATGAGAGCCAGATGGGAAAAGAGTGATGCCCAAACAGCACTGCATTCTGGGTTGTTTTTAAAATTTTTATACAACAAAATAATAAAGACGCCTCTCTGAAGTGTTTTCCTGGGTCTTCTGAACTTGAACCTCTGGTCCTATGCCTATGGTAGGTTCAATTTTCTTGGAATAGTCTTTTAAATAATTAAATATTTCATCTGTTAATAAAGATGAAGAAACTGGAGATTCAAATAGAAGACCTGAAGCGCCCTTCCGAAAGTATAAATTCTTTAGTTAAGATAACTTTGCAAGGCATGACCTTTTCTTCTGTTACTGTTTTTAAGGACACTGTTTCCTTGAACAAAAAGAAAGATCTAAAAGATTTTTTAATGAAAAGGCTACTGATAACTTTAAAAACATTAGAGTGATTATTTTTATGGTAATTCCACTTTGGGCAAAAGTACAGCCTGTTCTGTGATCATTTCAACTGTTAACACATAGCCCAAGAACATGATCAGTGAATGTCGATCTTAATTTTAGATGACTGAATTTACAGCTGATTGAGTTTGTTTACAGCTTTTAAAAAGAAATTAAGGGAGATTAATTATAAAAACAACATGTTTTCAAGGTACCCTTTAACAAATTTTGATTATAGGAAATTGAGAACACATGCAAACATAGAAGAACATAAGGAAGTCACATATATCCATGTCCCAGTTTCAATGAGTATCAACCATGGCCAATATTATTTCATTTGTACTGGCTTCATCTCCTCAACCTAGATTATTTTGTAACAAATCTCAGATATATCATCTCATCTATGATTATTTCAGTAAGTATCTCTAAATGATAAAAACTCTTGGGGCACCTGGGTGTCTCAGTCCGTTAAACATACAACTGTTGGGATGCCTGGTGGCTCAGACGGTTAAGCGTCTGACTTTGGCTCTGGTCATGATCTCACAGCTTGTGAGTTCGAGCCCTGTGTTGGGCTCTGTGCTGACAGCTCAGCGCCTAGAGCCTGCTTCAAGTTCTTTGTCTCTCTCTCTTCTGCCCCTACCCCCCTCCTTCAAAAATAAACATTTAAAAAAAAAACACATGTAACTGTTGATTTTGGCTCAGGTCATGATCTCTTTGTCATGAGATCGAGCCCTCGCATCAGGCTTCGTACTGAGCATGGAGCCTGGTTAAGATTCTCTCTCTCTCTCTCTCTCTCTCTCTCTCTCTCTCTCTCCCCTTTCTGTGTCTCTCTCAAATAAATGAAAAAATAAATAAATAATTAAAAATCTTTTCAAAAACATAGTAACAATACCATTACCATCATCACACTTAGAAAAACTAACAATTCCTTAATATCATCAAATATCCTGTTAGTAATAAATGTTCCAATTCCCCTGCTTGTCTCTTCAGTTGTTTTACAGTTCAACTCAGGATCTAAGCATGGTACAGTTAGGAGATATGACAAGAGTCTCTATTAACCTATAGGATTCCCTCGTTTTCTTTTTTCCTTGTTATTTATTTATTGAAGATGTAGTTTCTTTTAAACAAAAAGGATGCTTAAGTACCTCACTGATGGATTCAGGGCCCACATGGGAGTTGAGTTTCTTTTTTACCATAGAATTGTCACTTCCATTAGAGAAACATGTAGAATTAGAGAATTTTATTTATTTTATTTTTATAAGATTAAAAATTTTTTAAGATTATATTTTTATTAAAAATTTTTAATGTTTTATTTATTTTTTGAGAGAGAGAGAGAGAGAGAGAGGAAGGGAGTGGTAGAAAAGGAGGGAGACACAGAATCCAAAGCAGGCTCCAGGCTCTGAGCTGAGCTGTCAGCACAGAGCCCGATGTGTGAGTCGAACTCGCAAAGTTGGATGCTTAACTGACTGAGCCACCCAGGCACCCCTAAATATTTTATTTTTAAGTAACCTCCACATCCAATGTGGGGCTCCAACTTACAACCCTGAGATCAAGAGTTGCATGCTCGCCTGACTGAGACAGCCAGGTGTCCCAGATTTAAAAATTTTTTTAATGTTTTTAGTTTATTTTTGAGGGAGAGAGTGAGAGCGCGCACGCGCGAATGGGGGAAGGGCAGAGAGAGAGGGAGACACAGAATCTGAAGCAGGGGCCCAGGCTCTGAGCCGACGGAGCACAGCCCGACATAGGGCTCGAACTCACTGACTGTGAGGTCATGACCTGAGCTGAAGCCAGCCAACTGAACTCAACCAACTGAGCCACCCAGGCACCCAGGTGTACCAGATTTAGAGAGTTTTAAGCTTGGAAGAGATTTTGAGCCATCAATACTCTCCAATCACATCATTCCAGACTTTGAACTTCAGTTTCATTAATATAGAATCTTGATATTTGAGTTTAGAGTGAAGGGCCATTGAAACCATCTGTCTCAAAACCCATTGTTTCACAGGTGAAGAAACAGAGGTCCCAAGTGTCCAGGTGATGTGCTCAAACCACACGGTGTCAGCTAGTTATCTGGTATCCTTTCCTCTTTATTCCAGTGATTTCCCATATGTACTATGCATACAGAAAATTATCCTCTCTAGTCTAGATCTGATAACCTACCTCCATATGATTGTGGGAGTCACTGCTCTAACCTCAGTCATGTCAGGGTAAGACACTGTTGTGAACCACTGCCTTCCCACAGTCATGTGTCTCTTTGCTCTTTACTTCAGGGTTCTGCATAGCTGAAATAAGCGTTCCTGTAGCGCTTTTGAGTGTCTGTGCAAAAATCAGGTTTTCCGAAGAGGATGAGCTTTAAAGATGTACCCACAAGTGCCCACTGCATACCAATCTGTACCAGAAACCCAGCAGAGTAGAAGATGTGTTGAGCAGACATTTAACAACACTGTTGTATTGCTCTCTAAATATTGAAAGGAGCTTTTTCCACCTAAGCATTATATTTCTATACTTCTACCCACTTACCAAATTTTAGAGATATCTTTAAAGGAACAGAAGCTATTCCCATTAGAAAAAGTTTTCTGCTGGGGCGCCTGGGTTGCTCAGTCGGTTAAGTGTCTGACTTCAGCTCAGGTCATGATCTCATGGTTCGTGGGTTCGAGCCCCGCGTCGGGCTCTGTGCTGACAGCTAGCTTAGAGCCTGGAGCCTGCCTTCAGATTCTATGTCTCCCTCTCTCTCTGACCCTCCCCTGCTCACACTGTCTCTCTCTCTCAAAAATAAATTAAAACATTAAAAAAATTTTTTAAATAAAAAAATAAAAATAAAGAAAATGTTTTCTGCTGTCATATTTTAAGACCTAAAATAATTGAATTTACTGTTTACTGACTCATGTTGATTCCAAACTGGGTCAAAACCAGCTGAATTCTTCCAACATAGGATCACTAGAGACACTGAGTGGTCTGGTCCTACATAGAACAGACATTTAACTTTGATGGATTAAAAACAGTGACTCTTACAAATATCATGCATAGAGATCCAACTAGTAATTTTACCAGAAAACTAGGAATATTCTGAACTCATTATGAGAAAGATTTTCTGTTTCTCAGTAGTATGGCTTCAGACAAATAGTGTAATTAGCAATGACCTAGTTATAGAGCCTCATTGAGAACATAATCTTCAACTTTATTAAATCATGTCAAAGAATAGAATGTCTTTTAGATTAACTGCTGTTTTCCTACCTCTATCTCATATATGTCAAGTTTTAATTATTTTAAAAGAACATCTCATGGTTTTAAACATGAACTTTAAAAACGCTGTGTGTGAACAAGCTGGCAGAGTTCACTTGGCTGGGACTCTATTAACTTGGCATTTTCCTTAATTATAATACATACAGATATTGAGTTATATGATTCATTAGAACATATAAACAAAGATGTGTTCCATCACACAGTTGAAATTTTAATTAAGAAAAATCTATTTGTGGGGCACCTGGGTGTCTCAGTCAAACTCTTTCTTGATTTTGGCTCAGGTCATGATCTCATAGTTCCCAAGATCAAGCCCTGTGTCCGGGTCTGTGCTGACAGCATGGAGGCTGTTTGGGATTCTCTCTCTCTCCCTCTCTCTGTGCCCCTCCCCTGCTCATGCTCACGCGTTCTCTTTCTTTCTCTTCAAATAAATAAACATTTAAAAAAATCTATTTACTCCATTATACCTTTTTTTCTACCTCTTTTTTTAAACTTTTTAAAAAGTTTATTATTTTGAGGTGGAGAGGGGCAGAGAGAGAGGGAAGGAGAGAATCCCAAGCAGGCTCCACACTGTCAGCACAGAGCCCAATGTGGAGCTCAAATTCATGAATCATGAGATTATGACCTAAGCTGAAATCAAGAGTATGACGCTTAACCTACTGAGCCACCCAGGCGCCCCTTTTCTTACTTCTTATTCTTTTTTTTTAATTAAAAAAATTTTTAAATGTTTATTTTTGGAGAGAGAGAGAGACAGATTGTAAGCAGAGCAGAGAGACGGAGACACAATCCAAAGTAGACTGCAGGCTCTGAGCTGTCAGCACAAAACCCAACGAGGGGCCTGAACCCACAAGCTGTGAGATCATGACCTAAGCCCAAGTTGGACACATAATCTCCTGAGTCACCCAGTGCCCTATTATTTTTAATTTTAAAAAAATGTTTATTTTGGAGCATGCCTGGGTAGCTCAGTTGGCTAAGCGTCCAACTCTTGGTTTCAGCTCAGGTCATGATCTCACAGTTTGGTGGGGTTCAAGCCCCACATTGGGTTCCGTGCTTAAAATACAGAGCCTGCTTGACAGTCTCTCTTTCCCTCTCTCTCTCTCCCTCTCTTTCTCTGCCCCTCCCCAACTCACACTGCTTCTGTCTCTCTCAAAAATAAATAAACATTAAACAAATCTTAATGTTTATTTTTTATTTGAGAGAGAAAGAGGTAGAGAGCATGCTCAAGTTGGGGAGGGGCAGAGAGAGGGAAAGAGAGAATCACAAGTAGGTTCTGCACTGTCAGCAAAGAGCCCAACAGGGAGCTCATCTCATGACTGTGAGATCATGATCTGAGCTTTTATCTCTTATTCATTGAATGTTTGGATTCAACACAGGGCTCACTCACATCATATATATTTTCTATGCTGATGGTAGCCTGATAACTTTAAAGAGAATTGTAATAGGATGATGTGCCTCTCATGCTATATTGCTTTGCATAGGTTATTATTGTTATTATCAGTAGTAGTATTTTAAATAGACTTCATGCCCAGCATGGACCCCAAAGCAGGGCTTGAACTCAAACTGAGATCAAGACCTGAGCTCAGGGATCCCGGGTGGCTCAGTCGGTTGAGCATCAGGCTCTTGATTTTGGCTAAGGTCATTATCCCAGGGTCACATCCTAGCCTGCTTAAGATTCTCTCTGTCTCCCCTTTTACCTCTCTCCCTCACCCACGCACTCTCTCTCTTACTTTAAAAAATAAGTAAATAAATAAAGACCTGAGCTGTGAGTCAGATGCTTAACCGACTGAGCCACCCAGGCATCCCTATAGATAATAAATTTTTTGGACCAGAATGAAATATATGATCATGATGGTCTCAAACTTATAATAAAATTTGATTGTTTAAAAAAAAAACTTTATAATTATGTTGTAACAACTTATTGGGTACCTTCTGTGTGCTTGGCATTTTACTGGTACATCCTCCAATTCTTCCAGTTGCCCTGAGTCCTAAACCCCCATTTTACCAGTGAGGAAACTGAGGCTCAAAGTGTTTAGCTGAGAGCCTGTAGCTTGTGAACCACAGGCTGAAGTCTGGCCCCAGACCCTAATGTGTGTTTTCCATACCGTGCCACACTGTTGCTAGAAAGTTCCTGTGCAGAATGGTATTTGATTTAAACTATTTCATAACCGTCAAAATTAAATCTTCAGGCCTATAAATTTCTGTGTGTAAGTGTGTATATTCTGTAGATATCACTTATTTAGGGGGTCCTTAGAGTTAATGGAATTTGGGGCTGCATAGAAGGGCTTCAGGGATTCCATGAGCACTTCTGGAATTGTCAATGTTGTGTATGCAGTATTTGTCTAGGGAGGGGGTCCCCATCTCTCCATGATTCCCCAAGAGGTAGACTGAGAACTGTAATGTGGAAAATATTTCGGGGGGAGTATTTCTACATCTTCTACAGCTCATATCTCTCAATTATTGAAATCTCCAAATGCTTTTACACACATCATGTGATTCTGAGGTATAAATATCAAAGTTTAGAATATATATGGCATCAGGTCTTTTCTTTATGCCCAACACTTCAAAATTCCAGACATAACAAACAATAATAGCTTAATGGGAGAAGGCTCCAACTCGCTTTAATTAGCAATGAAGGAGCACTGAGCTCTAAGCCAAATGTGGGGTCTTTGCCCACAAATCTTACTACCACTTCATAGGGTAACAGGTCCTACAGAAAATAGCCAGTTGCCACAGAATCATTTGCTCAAGATCCTCACCCAAGGATTTGATTATTCTAATGTGATTCCACTTATCTCAAGGAAATTTCAATAAAATTAGCATCTCCAATTTTTAAAAGAAAGGTCATATGCCATACTTTGGAGGATTTGGGTGACAGGGAAAAAGATAAGGAATTACCAACTTAGAAAGGCAGAATTAATGCTCTGGGTGCTTTGATGCCAGCCTTATCGAGGAAGTTTTCTGCTGTATTACTAAATTTCTGTCAGGTTTATGTTTCACATCACGGCTATTTCCATTCAATCCCCAACACAAAAGATTTGGAGTTTTCCGGTGTGGAGAGAGGATCAAACAGATGAATTCTGTGAGGTGTTTGGGATCTAGTCAGAGAAGATGAGGAAATGAAGTTTCCTCGGTGTTCACAGTTTGTTATTCCTTCCCTCTCAGAACACCTTCTTCCTTGAGTTCTGAGACCCACACACTTTCTTAACTTTTCTCCCACCTCCCAGTCCACACTTTCTCACTCATCGGTGCCAGGCCTTCCTCTTTGCAGCCTGAAATGTTGCAGGGCCCCAGGGCTCAGCCCCAGATGTCTTCTGTCTTCACACACAGTAATCCTGTTCCCTCCACGCATCCATGCTGTTACTGCCACATTTCTAGCTCCATCCTCGCTCGGCCTCTTTCCTCAGCTCCGGGCTCATTGAGCCATCTGCTTACTGTATATCTCCACCCAGATTTAATTGAGCCACAGCCAAACCCTGGGTTCTACCCAAGGTGCTCTGCCCTTCTTGGGTTCTCCCATTGTAGGAAGTGGCGTCTCCATTCAGGCCCGTGTCCTTGGGGTTATACCCTACACCTCTTTCTCTCAGACCCTGTATTCAAACCCCAGCAAATACCTTTGGCTTTGTCTTCAAAGTACATCCAGAATTTGGCCACTTCTTACCACCTTCGGCTGCCAGCCTGGTCCAGCCCTTCTTTCTGCTGTAACCACCTGACTGATCTCCCAGCTGAGTTCCTGCCTCTCCAGAGTTCTTCCTCCACCTAGCAGCTAGACAGTTGCATTAAAAGATAAGTCAGATCATGTCATTTCTCTACTCAGAACCCTCCACTGTCTTCCCCCCACACTTAGAACAAAAGCCAAAATCTGATTTATATAAGGCTCGAGACCTTGTGTGTCCTGGACTTACCTGCCTGCTTTCCTCCTCTTCACTTCCCACCCACTCACCCTAATCCAGGTTAAAGGAGCTGCCTTTCAGTTCCCCAAACCTGCCTGGCATGTCAGGGGCCTGCAGGGGTCTTCTATTTGCTGTACCCATTGCCAGTAATGATCTTCCCACATTGTTTATGTGATTTTGTTTCCTCCTTTTGACCACATCTCTACTCAAATGTTTCCTCCACTCCAGTCCTTTTCTGGCCCAACCTCTCTAAAAGAGAACCCCCACCATTCGGTCTCTATCCCCTTCCTCCATTTTTTCCATACAGACTTCCTCACTGACTAATTTGCTTAGTTCATCATGAGCGTGGCTCCCCTGTAAGTGTGTAAGCTCTGTGACTCCAGAATGTTCACCAGTATAGCCCCAGTGCTGTGAACAGTGCCACACACATAGTAAGTACTAAATAAATATTTGTTGAATGGATTGATTAATGATATCCTAGACATGAGATCTCTCACCATTGTTCATTCCCTTTCACTGAATGCATAAATATAAGCTGTGATATGCATAAATATCATGGGATATTTTATTTTTTATTGGTTTAAGCTATTTCTTGCTTATCTCCCCAAGGCTTATATCAGTTTCATAGCAGTAGAAATTAAGAGAGGAGGGGTCCTCCTTCTTTACCCACTCTGATATTCTGATGAAATCAAGATGTGCTTGTTACCTTAATCCAGAGTGCTCAAGTTTGTTTTTCTTGGTTTTTTTTTTTTTTCTTCCACAATTGATATGCACTGGGCAAATCTGTGGGGGGAAAAAATAATAAAATGTGGTAAACTGCCTCAGTTTCCCTAATGTAACTGAGAATAAGATTAGGTCTAGGAGGAACAGACTGAAGCAAACAGACCGCACTTTGCCATTCCTTCTCTCAGATGCCACCTCATCCCCATTCATGAGGACTGACAGGTGTGGATGGCTGCCACATTCTTTTGTGTTACAAATCAAGTCATCTGAGCCCCTGGGAACACTGACCCCACCGTCCTGCAGGTTGCTGTCTATTGCTAAGGCCTTCCAATGGTTCTGGCTCCTGGGCTATTCCTCAACAACTTGTGGTAGGAGTAAAAGATGTATTAGCACATTGCAATTAAAATTCTAGCAATTGGCAAAAGATTGGCTTGATGCTCTTAGAATCATCCAGTCTAGTGGTTCCCCAGCCAAATTAATTAACAGACGCACCTAGGCAGCTTTTTAGAAATACAGGTTCCCAGGTCTCACTCTAACCCTGGGGTTGGGATAGGGTTTGGTGTACACACACACTCACACACAGTCCCTCCTTCCTGTGTAGCAGATTATACATATTCCTAGTGATAATAAATGCTATGAAGCAAATGGACAAAGGGCAAAAAACCAGGAGTGGAGATGGCAGGGACAGGTTTTCTGAAGAGGTAATATTTAGCCTGCAGTGGGAGGTGTTAAGGGAAGAACATTTTGGGCAGGAAATAGCATGGTACATTTACAGAATTAAAAGCAGACCAATGTGGCAGGAGCCCAGCAAGTGAGGAGGAGAAGAGCTTGGGGTGCAGTGAGAGGGAAGGCCTGGGGCCACATCACTGAGGCTCAGGATGAAGGGTTTGGGTTTTGTTCCCAGTGCTCACGTTTTCCTGGGCACTTTGAGCACCTGTGCCGAGAATGGATTACACGAATACAGAGGCGGAAGCTGTGAGTCCTGAGCAAAGGTGTGCTGTCCTCTGATGGTGAAAGGGCCTAAGGGGTGGCACCCCAGATGGAGAGGAGAGGACAGTTTCAGGGTGTATATTTTAAGAAAGTCAATGGGGTTTTCTGATAAAGGGAAGTGGGGTCCCGGGGGAGCATAGAGAAAACAAGGATGGTCTGAGGGGGCTCTAGTAGAGGCCCTGTAGGGGGTGGTTGAGTGCCCCAGTTGCCCCATCTTGTAAAATGGGATATTGAGGGGCCTCCTCACAGCATTGGTGGGGAGTTGATATTTGTAAAGCGCTTAGAGCAGAGCTTGGCACACAGTAAAACACTGTGTAAGCATTAGTGGTGCTATGGATGATGGTGATTCGTCCAAGGTTGCACAGCTGGCCAGCAGCAGGTCCAGGACGAGAAGCCAGGGCCTAGCTGCTTGGTTTAGTGTATTTTATGCTACACTGAACTGCCTCCTTCAATTACCTTTGAACTTTTGTTGTTGCTTTTAATGTTTGTTTATTTTTGAGAGAGAGAATGCAAGCAGGGGAGGGGCAGAGAGAGAGGGAGACAGAGAATCTGAAGCAGGTTCTGCGCGGTCAGCGCAAAGCCCAACACAGGGCTTGAACCCGCCAACTGTGAGATCATGACCTGAGCCGAAGTCAGACATACAACCCACTGAGTCACCCAGGAGCCCCTACCTGATGAGTCACGCTTTCCGTAACATATGAATGTCACACCAAATGTGATAAATTGTTATGATGTTCTCTACGGCCTGGCATTCCAGGTTATTTTGGCTGTGCATAAAACCGTGTTATTCCAGACAAAACACAGGGCCTGGATAGTGGGAGGAGAGGGGTACAGGAAGAGAGATGGTCTGTGGATAGATTTTAAATATTAAAAGAAGTACCTTCTAGGGGCGCCTGGATGGCTCAGTCAGTTGAGCGTCCGACTTCGCTCAGGTCATGATCTTGCAGTCTGTGACTTGGAGCCCCTCGTCGGGCTCTGTGCTGACAGCTCAGATCCTGGAGCCTGCTTCGGATTCTGTGTCTCCCTCTCTCTCTGCCCCTTCCCCACTCGTGTTCTGTCTGTCTGTCTCTCAAAAAAATAAACATTAAAAAAAAGGAAGTAAAATAAGTATCTTCTAGAATGTAGGTGTGCTCATGTTGTTCACGTGCTTAGGCTGGAGGAGGCATATGCACCTCACCAGGAAGCAGCGCTAAGAGCCCTTTCTACCAGAAGTTATAGGTCAGTACATGCCAGGGGAAAGAAAGAAAGACAGCTGAGAATGTCAGTGTAACTCCCCCAGATCATCAGGTTCCTGGTGAGCCATCTTCAAGAAGTGTTTGAAGTACTTCTATCTGTCAGTTTCAACTAAGTTAATTTTTAAAAATTGCTCTTTATACTGTGCCTTTCTCATGAACCTCTGTGAATTTAATGCATGCAATATGTGAGGGGAAATCCTATCAGCCTTAGTTCCCATCCCCCCAAAGTCTGAGAAGCAGATTTTAGAAGCACATTGTTGCACCTGCGAGGATTCTGTCATTTTATTAACTGGACCTGAGACGATGTTCAGTGTGTCTTGTAGGGAGGAATTTCAGAAAGAGGTGAGAGAAAAATGCCAACTTGGCCTCTGCTTGCTCCCTCCTGTTGACTGTCTGTTCTGTTGCATCTCTATCTCAAACAGAATGGGGAGGACTGTTCTTCATTACCAGGGAATGTGAGTCATTCCCAGACTTGTGTGATTGGGATTCCAAAGCGTTGCTGTATCCGATGGTCTTATTAAATCCAAGTGTCAGTGCAGCCTTTCAGACTGTAGGGGAGAGCTCAGTTACAGCTGGTGACCTGGTTCTAGTTACCACACAGAGACACTGGCGAGACCAGTGACCCCCTCTGAGCACCCAGAATTCCTTGTGATGGCTGTTACCAACTGTTGCCAGATTTGGGGGTTTCCTGGTTCATTTCATGGGCTTCAATACATTTCAGCTCCCTGTTTATGTCCTAGTTGGGATCTGTATACTTTAGGGGAAAAGTATCTGTAAAGTGTCTATAGACAAGCTAGTGCCAAGACTAGCCTAGCATTTGGAGGGGACTGCATTTCAGATTCACTCAGCCCTAGCAGTGTTAACTTCACAGTGTCCACGATCTAGCAAGACACTATCCATTTCCAGCTGGGACCAAACAAAACAAATAAAACATCAACCAGAGAGGGAGGAAACTGTGGATGTTGCCAGAAAATTAGTTTGCTCTGTCTTTTCTTTCTCCTAGAATGTTTCACAGCCAATGGTGCAGATTATAGGGGAACACAGAACTGGACGGCACTGCAAGGCGGGAAGCCATGCCTGTTCTGGAACGAGACTTTCCAGCATCCATACAACACTCTGAAATACCCCAACGGGGAGGGGGGCCTAGGCGAGCATAACTATTGCAGGTAAGATGGGGCCACACAGTGCTTTAAAATCTTTGGTCTTCTTTTCCAGTCCCTTCCAGCCTAGCTCACAACTATGGAGAGGTTCTTTGTCTACTTTTGGCTGACTCGGAATGCCTTTCTTGTTACTCTTTTTTTTTTTTTAATGTTTATTTATTTTTGAGACAGGGAGACAGAATGTGAGCGGGCGAGGGGCAGAGAGAGAGGGAGACACAGAATCTGAAGCAGGCTTCAGGCTCTGAGCTGACAGCACAGAGCCTGACGCGGGGCTCAAACCCACGAACCGTGAGATCATGACCTGAGCCGAAGTCAGACACTCAACCGACTGAGCCACCCAGGCACCCCTTGTTACTCTTTTAAAAATCCTCTTCCCGGGGCACCTGGATGGCTTAGTCGGGTGGGCATCTGACTTTGGCTCAGATCATGATGTCACAAGATCATGAGTTTGAGAGCCTGCTTAAGATCCTTTCTCTCCCACTCTCTCTGCCTCTCCCCCACTTCCACTCTCCTAAAAATAAATAAATATTTTTAAAAATCTTCCTCCCACACCTTGCATGTGTATATGCACGTGTGCACATGTGCATGTGCGTGCACACATGCATACACACATGCACACACACAGTCTACTACTCTTTTCAACTTAGGTTGCTTTGATACTGGTTTTCAGAGCTCTGCTTTCCCATCTGATTACTTACAGGTCTCTTGGGAAGGGATTTCTTAGTTGGCCCTACCACCAACGGACAATACACAGAGAGCCAAACTTCTTAAGCTGCTGTGACTGCGGTGGCCAGGTAGAGCACCATCTGTGGCCCAACCTCCTTCTGCTTCTGAGCAAAGGAAGCTATCCTACATGATCCTCCTCCTGCGAGCCCAGGATAGCCTTGCTCTGGGAGCAGCTGTAGCCATCAGATCTGTGCTGTTTCCTTCCTTTCCGTAGACTAAGGTGTTTCTTTGGTCTTAAACTTCTGTCTGACTCTGGCAGGGTCTCTTCACCTGAGATCCAAGGTGCTTCAAATATGTACTGGGAGTTTTCTGCAGAGATGATCCATGACTTGGATCAGAATCTGGATCAGATTCTCAATGTTATCAGTGATCCAAAACAAGTTAAGGATCACTGGTCTATAGGAACAAGAGCAAAGAAAGCACAGAGCCCGATACTGCGAGATCATGACCTGAGTTGAAGTCGGATGCTCAACCAACCGACTGAGCCACCCAGGCACCCCAAGAGCAAAGAAAGATTCTAAGCACTTTTGATTATAACTACATTTAAGCTAATTATACCCAAGATCCTGATAATGTGACTCATGGTTCAGCAATGTGTAGAATTTAGTTTTTATTGGGACAGGTACAAAGGCAGCCTCTTGAGCCATCAGTACAGGGAGAAATGATCACTGAGTGACCTTTTGAGCCACACACTGTGTCCCTGGTTCTACCAATATGTTGAAATCTCAACCATGGCACTGTCAACCTAGCTCAGCCCACATATTCATCCCTGCATTGCATGGGCCACACTGTTTGCCTTCTGCGCTCCCAACTTACCTCTGCTAACACTCCAGGACCCTTGTGGACATCTTGAAGTCTCAGGCCTGTCATCTAGGTTATGCCTGTGACTGCAGCTCTTTCCTTCACCTCTACTCTAATTTGTACCAACTGGCCATTCCCTACAGTTGCTGTTGCATTATTTCTTAGTTGTTATTATAAAAATACTAAAAGCTTCCCCCCCAAAATTCTCAAAACTACACATACATATTGTTTAAATAAAGTCCCCTGTTTTATATCTTTCCCCTGAAATCCTCAGCAAGCCCCATCTCCCAGAGGTAGCAATTTGTGTTACTTCGCATTTTGCTATCTGTTGCATTTTATTATTAAAATTACATATGCTCATTGAGTCATTCTTTTACATTTTATTTTCAAAGTTCTACATATTCATTAAAATTTTTGCATAATTAAAAATTAACCCCACTCCATTTCTGGTTTATTTCCTCCCATGCTTTTGCTATTCATAGAAAAAGTTGGGTTGGGTTGGGAAGAGTATTTAGGAAGAGAAACCAGTGTTGGGGTTTTGTTGCTGTTTTTACATCGTTACTTATACTCTCGTTCTGAAGTGTCTCTTGGCAGTGGGCTACTGGTTTATGCTATTTTCTGTTGCTCTCTGTCAACACGTTTTCTCAGAAGAGGTCCTGGGTTTCAGTCTGATTTTAAGGTAAATTTTAAGTTTCCAAAAAGGTTTAATTTATATGGAAAAAAAAACCGTCCTTGGTCATAGATTAGCACCCGGCCCTACATAGGCTCCCAGAAGTGCACAGTAGTTATCCATTGTGAGAGCCGGAGGGAACCACCCTCTTCCTGGCCCTGGCCAGCTGCAGCCTCTCCTTTGATTTGATGGAATGTACCAGACCTGAACTACCAGTTTCTACTTCAGAAAAAAGGGAGGCTCTGAAATGTTGATTATCATCACATCGGAGGGTCCAGGCCTTTTGTTTTAGTGCTGCAGCGAAGTCCAGGATGAAGTTGCTTATTCTGTATTAAGCTATTCTGTTGCTTTTCAGAATGGTTTTTGACATTGATAATGAACAGTTGTTTTCAAGGGTCTTTACCAAATAGTACATCAAAGCTGGACACTGAATAGAGGGAGGAAGATGACAGTGAAATACTGGTTAAAGAAGGGCTTTGTACAAGTTCTCCTGCTTTGATTTCTCGGCTGACATCCGACACCATGTTTGTCTTGTGCTCAAGTGCCAGACCTGTCGCAGTTGAGACGTCTGCAGATGGCGAGTGATGGGAATGCGCTTCTCCCGGCTCGACGGCTCTGGATTAGAGGGGAAGGCCAGGGAACGGGAAGAGCAGAGTTGGGGCTGGCACCTGCCTTTGGGCATAAAAAATCAAAGGACCCTTTGTGCTTCAGGGCGGCTTATCTTCTGGGCCACACAATAGGCTTCTCCTTCTCAGGCCTGATAGGGGTGGCTCCAAAGCTCCCGGCAGGGTCTTTATGCCCATTTCCGGCCTAACCGGAGTATCAGGTTTCCAGTGTTCTGAGCCGAAAGAAAGGGAGCTTGGAAAGCAGTAGAGAGAAGGCAGGGCTTTTCTGTGTGTCTGGTAACCCCTGCCATTTTGGGGTCTGTTTCAGCAGTGTGGCCCCATTATTGTCAGGGCACCCTTGACTTGAAAAGACCTTTGAGGGCAGTTAGAAATGTGAAATAAACCTTTAAAAATATCACTGATCACTGCTGTATCAGAAGTTGGTACCAGGATCACGGGATAGCATGTTCTGCCTGACGGCTTAGCTTTGTTCAGAATTTTCTGAGAAGTTAGGATCTTGAGGTGGGAAGAGGACCCATTTCTATCAAACGTGTGTCGACTAGCCTGATCCTGGTGAAAGCTTGTCAGTGGAGTCTGTATTATGTGAATTTTATTTTATTGTTTAAAAATCACACAGTGTTCATCGTAGAAGAAATAGGAAAATAAAGAGAATCAGGAAAGAAAAGAGATTAAAATTACCGATAGTCCCATTCTCTAGAGATACTTTCAAGGGTTTGATATGTAACCTTTTCCAAAGGCATCTTCTCAAATAGCGGGGTTGTGTTCCTGATCGTGTTTTAGAACAACCCTTTAAAAAAACCTAACACGATGTGGATATCTCTTTATATCAATAAATGTGTCTCTACACTGCATTTTTACTCGCCACTCAGCATTCCCTTATACGGATATAACCTATTTATTTAACCAATCCTTAATTGTTGTGTCTGACTTTTCTTGTATTATCAAAATGCTGCTGTGAACATCTTTGTAAGTGAAGATTTCCTTAAAATAAAGTACTAACGGAGAAATTGCCTGGCAAAGGGGCTTTGCATATTTTTAGGACCTTTGTCTCTAATTACCGAATTGCCATCCTTGACCATTTGGGTCCGTTCACATTCTTATCTGCAGTATTGAGCGCACCTGTGCTCTCAGCCATGGGTGTCACTGTGTTCACACTTAAGGTGCCAGTGCTGCTTGGCCTGATTTTTTCTGTGGTCACTTGTCCTGGTTACACTGTCATGAATCTGTGTAAACATATATCACCTTTGCTCACCACATACACCACCCCTTGCCCCCAAACTCTGGAGTATATGTCAGGGGGGTGCATAAGTTTGCTCTTTAGTGTTACCATTTTTCTCTTCCTCCTCTTCTTCTTTTTTTTTTTTTTTTTTAAGTAATCTCTACGTCCAATGTGGGACTCAAACTTAGGACCCTCAGATCAAGAGTGATATGCTCTACCAACCCAGCCAGCCAGGTGCCCCCCATTTTTCTCTTCTTCATAAGAGGCAGCATTGAGATATATACCAATGATTAGAAATAACACAAAGGCTGATGCATTCCTTTTTGGTAACACTGAAAAAGCAATGAGCCAGTTGACTTAACACGACAGAAGTGTTACTCACATGTCCTTTCCCCAACAGAAATCCAGATGGAGATGTGAGCCCCTGGTGCTATGTGGCTGAGCACGAGGACGGCGTCTACTGGAAGTACTGCGAGATTCCCGCTTGCCAGAGTAAGTCTCTAACGCACCTGAAGCTGAAGGTTTAGGGACACCGAGCAACAGGGGTACAGAGTGGAAGGCCCTGCCAGAGAGAGGGCAGGTCATTCAGGCAGGTGGATTTCATGAAGCAGGTGAAAGGAGACACCATCCTGGGCTGAGGATTTTCACTTCTCTTGTTGAGGCTTTTCAGAAATAGAATGCCCGGTTCCCTCAGGACCCCATTCCCTTCATGGATAAGCCCACCTGGAATTTCTACTTCTACTTAATTTCCTCGTGCTGATTCATTCGTGGATAGAGATGGCATGAGCTCAGTAGCAGGCCAATGAGAAAAAAATATGCCTCATGCTTTTGGGAATGAATTGTCTAGAATGAATGAAGAATCCCTTTATAGACAGTAAAAAACTAAGTTATGACATTACCTATTTGCATTTGACGCTCTATCTCCCCTGAAAAGTGATATTCAGTAAATATTTAATTGATATTCTCCAAAGCCAATGTGATAGTCCTTTTCCTCATGTTAGCATAAAGATGTTCTATTGTTATTCATGATAACCCATACCTCATTGAGCTCTACTACTGAGAACCCAGTTTCTTTAGCATTTTATTCCAAGGCCTCTTTTCTACCTGCTCTACTCATTCGTTTCTGTATTCAGTGTTTATTATATGCAAGGTGCAAAGGCAGAAAGATACGCTGCCCTCGGGGAATATGCAATGTGGCAGGGAATTGAAAACAGGGTAGAAACTATTGTAAGAAGGTTTAAAGTGCAGAAGCCAGAAGTACAATAGCATGTTAAGGTGTTTCCTAGCATAGTGTTCATGACATCTTTTTAAATAAGCCCAGGGAGCAGGCTTTCTGTTGCTAGAGCTGAGGGAAAGGACAGCTCGTTCATAATCATTCTACCCTGGTTGTCTTTTCCATATTATTTACCCTCGCTCCTGGCCCTGCCACCTTCCTCACTTGTCAGGTCAGCAGGCTGTGTGTGTACAGTGACACAGAAGTTCATGTGGGACCTGGGACCTCTCATCACGCCCACCGCACAGGCTGAATTCTGATGCCTTGCAGAGCAGGGGCATCCCCTGAACCAGTGCTGCAGGCCCCAGCTCTCAACTTCTAAATTTAAACTTCCGAATGGCACGGCTGCTTGGCAGTGAGGCCCTGGCCTCCCTCTCCTTCCAACCCGAGTATGCCTTGATTCAGTCTGCAAATCGAGAAAACGGTAAAGACCAGCAGAATAGGCTTTTGCTCAGTCTGCTTAATCAAATTTTTAAAATGAAAAACATCTCATTTGGCTCTAGTTACGTAAAGAAGAAAGGGGCAGGGGGAGAGGAAAGCAGATTTTCCTCGGTCCATTTGTTCTACACAAAGATAGTCTTTTAGTACCAGCCTATGTCATTCTCTCAGGAATGGTGAAGAGGGGATTTCAATCTGGCCGCCTTTATTTGGAAAGATAATCCTCAACTCACATTTATAAAATATAGTTTGGGCCAACAGGAACTGACTCATGTGGTCCCTGAAACAAAGTTCCAGAAGAATCACCAGATAATGGAACAACCTGTTTCGTACCCCTCTGATTCCTAATATTGCTGGATGTGCCTCGCTGTTCCAAAAAAGGAAAATTAAATATAATTTCCTTTCCTTATGGCCTTTTGGTAGCCCTCTCAAAGCTTTTAAAGTTGGCCTTGAAATGGTCTGGGCAGGGAGACATACAAAAGTTGGGAATGAGAGCTGAGGAGCCCCTGGCTTGAGGGGTGGGGGTGGGAACAGTGTCAGGCTTTGGTTCTGAAGAAAACCCTTCCATTTGCCCTGCGGGCACCAGGGCTCCCCATCTAGCTAAGCCTCAAATCTTGAGCCTGGCAGAACATTGGGCTTCGAGTGTGTGATTCACAGCGTTGAGAAAGACTCCTAATGCTGCTTGAAGCAAGAAACCTTGGTGATTGCCTACTGGACTCAACGGAGATACAGCCCGCCTATTTTAGGCCAGTTTTGCCCTATTTCTGGATATGGAGTCATAATTTTCATGAATAACACTAACCCTCTGTGTGAAGCCCACTATTCATGATTAGCGTTGAACTTGTCATACAGGAAAAGGCCTGTGACATGATCAGATTCCTGGAAAGTTCATATCTGAATGTAACAGACCCAGCAGGAGCTGGGGGGAGTGGATGTTTAGGGACAAAGCAGAATGTGATTGAATGGCCGACCATTGTGTGGAGACCGGAATCACTGCCCGTCAGCGTGTTATGGACGGAGCTAAGAAAGCAGGGAGGCAGAGATGAAGTATGATTCAAACAGGGGGCAAAGAGAAACGTGAACTGTGTCCCTGACCTAAGGAGCCTCGATCAGAACTTACCCGTTAAAAGGCAAACAACTCTGAGGTAATTGGATTTGCTCTTCAAAGCACATCTGCTGCTATGTTTCTCAGAAACCCCAAGTTCCTATTGCAGAACAGAACAAATAGAGATCATTAAAAGCAAATTTCAACATCAAGGTTACCATCCCTCTAGATCCCATCCTCTATAACTCTGAGTCCTGTTGATTTAGCTGTTGAGAGGGAAACCATTTGGCTTAATATCATTCTTTGCGTATCTCTCTTTTGTTAAACCATCTTCCTCACTATTCTAATTCCCACTGATTTCTTTGCCTTCGAGGGACGCGCTTGAATGGACCTCAGCATGGCTTCTGATTTGTTCTCACCTCTAGGTTCTTTACAGAAGTTTGGTACAGTTTTGTAAAAGTTATCTAGTTCTGAGGTGGAGGGAAATCTACAAATGACATTTAAAGGCAAATATAATTTCCTTCACAAAGCTGACTTGGGCTTTGAGAAGCAACGGGCATGAGAAATTTACCTTCTCAATGTCTGAGAGCTATTATTTGTTTGCTATAAAGCACTCACCTGACTTTTACAAACTCAACTATAAAAATTCATCTCTGAAATAGGGGAGTTTGAACACAGACCATTAGAATCACTGTTAATTTTATTAGGTACAATACTGGCATGGTGGAGACATATATATAAATAATCTTTGAAGTCATTTTAAATTATGGATACATACTAAAATATTTGTGGTTGAGGGGCACCTGGGTGGCTCAGTGGGTTAAACGTCTTACTTCGGCTCAGGTCATGATCTCACGGTTTGTGAGTTCGAGCCCTGCGTCGGGTTCTGTGCTAACAGCTCAGAGCCTGGGGCCTGCTTCGGATTCTGTGTCCCCTTCTCTCTCTCTGCCCTTCCCTTGCTCATGCTCTGTCTCTCTCTCCTTCAAAAATAAATAAACATTAAAAAAATTTTTAAATTTGTGGTTGAAATGATAATATATCTGGGATTTATTTTCAAATGATCTAGCCTCCCAAAAAGTGAATAGGTCAGATGAGGGGAATAAATGAAACAAGAATGATTTTAAAAAAGTGGATATTTGTAGATGCTGGATGACAGTGGGCTTGTTAGTCTTTCTTGCTTCTGTGTATGTTTGAAAGTGTCAATTATAAAACATAAATCCTATGATCATATCTTAAAATTTTATAATATCTTTAAATGTTTATTTATTTATCTTGAGAGAGACAGAGAGAGAGCAGGGGAGGGACGGAGAGAGAAGGAGAGAAAGAATCCCAAGCGGGCTCCATTGAGAGTGGAGCCTAACGTGGGGCTTGATCTCATGACCATGAGATCACAACCTGAGCCAAAATCAAGAGTTGGATGTTTAACCAAGTGAGCCACCTAGGTGTCCCAATTTTAGAATATTTTTTAAAATATTTAAAAATAAATATATAAATACAACATTCAAAGTGTCTGAGTTCAAATGTGTAATGTAATTAAGCTAATTAATCTAAATTTTAATACTTTTACACATAGCTCACAGGTATCTGAGCTAGTTACTAAAGTTAGTGATTAAAGTTTTGGTTATTAAACTTATTAAGGGGCACCTGGCAGGCTCAGTTGATAGAGTGTGTGACTCTTGAGCCCCACATTGGGTATAGAGATTATTTAAAATAAAATCTTAAAAATAAATAAATAAATAAACTTATTGGGGCACCTGGGTGGCTCAGTCGGTTAAGTGTCTGACTTCGGCTCAGGTCATGATCTCACAGCTCGTGAATTTGAGCCCTACATCGGGCTCTGTGATGACAGCTCAGAGCCTGGAGCCTGCTTCGGATTCTGTGTCTCCCTCTCTCTCTGCCTCTTCCCCCTCTCAAAAATAAATAAACATTTTTTAAAAAAGTTACTAGCTGTGACAAATGACATTTTTTAAGTTCCAACCATATGCAGTACCTCGTACGGCACAGAGAACACAAGGATAGCATGGTCTGCAGCCTATAGGGAGTCCCAAGTCTAGGACCAAGGACAGACACATCAACAGATAAGCATATGCAAGATACTCTGTAATAAATGAGATGAGCAGAAGGTTGGGAACACTGTAGGAGGTGCATCTTCCCTGGCATGATGGGAGGTAGGGGCTACTCTTCATCAAAGAGGGCGTCTGGAAGAGGTGGGATCTTGGCATAGGGCTTCTCCAACTGTACGTTTCCTTATGAAAATGTAGTAGTAGTACAATCATAGGGATCTTATTAAAGTGCAGATTCAGAGTCAGTAGGTCTGGGGCAGGCTAGAGACTCTGCAGTTCTAACCAGTCCTTGGGATGCAGAGTTGTAGGACCTCACTTGAAGTAGCCAGGTACTAGATGTTAGGGTTGGGTGTAGTAGGGAGGGTATTGGGGGTAGAAGGAACAGTTTGCATGCCCACACCCATTGGTGAATTCCTAGGCAAAGTCAGTGTTGCTGAGATAGAAATTTTATTTATTTTTTTAAGTTTATTTATTTTGAGAGAGAGGAAGAGAGAGAGAGAGAGAGAGAGCAGAGGAGGGGCAGAGAGAGAGGAAGAGAGAGAGAATCTGAAGCAGGCTCAGCACCACCAGTGCAGAGCTCCATGTGGGGGCTCAAACTCATGAACCATGAGATCATGACCTGACCCGAAATCAAGAGTCAGATGCTTAACTGACTGAGCCACCCAGGTGCCCCAAGATAGAAATTTTAAAGAAGGAAAGGCAAGAGATGAGGTCTGAGAAGAATTAGGTGGGGCCAGATAATGGACAGTCTTCTGGTCTGGGTACAGATCTTGGACTTGAACCGGGAAGATGGTGATGAGGTTGAAGAGTGTGGAGTGTCAGAAGGAGACGTTTCTCCATAGCTTCTCAAACTTCCCTGTTAGGGATTTGGAGCGAAGTTTCTCCCTCTTAATCTGTGAGAAGTTCTCCAGAGATTGCATCCTTCATACAGAGGAGCCTCCAGAGGGTGCCAGCCATAGCACCTCTGCAAAATGAGGCCTTTGGTGACTTCCCTGGCTTAAGTACCTTTTAATTAAATGCTACCCTGACCTTGTTAAAACAGATTTGTTGTTCCTTACAAAAATGCTTCCTACTGTGACCCCTAATAAGAGTTTTTAAAGCTATGTTCAGAGCTTGAGTAAAAAAGCCAAGGGCACTTTGGCAGTAGTTGTCAAGGCAGTCTCTCAATTACAGAAAATGTTTTGTCTCTCTGTTAGCAGTTTTTGCATTTTCATGTCAGCACTGATATTTAGCGTGTTTTAGCTTTTATTTCAGCTGTTATTGAGTACCTGCTGTATATAAAACACGTATATTCACATTGCCTCACTTAACCTTTGCCAGAAATGCTGTGAAGCAGGTGGTGTGTCCATTCCCCACCCACCATTGTTTGGATGAGACAATGAGGCTGGAGTAGTGAAGTGATCTGATGAGGATTACACCCTGAGCCAAATCGGATTTGAATCTAGGGCTCCTAATGGCAAGCCAGTGCCCTTTCTTTCCAGTACTTGAGAACAGCCCCATTTCCTTTATTTCCTTGAAAACGGGGGCCCTGGGATGGATCCAGGCTACTGTTGAGGTCATTCTTGAGAATTTTCTTGGTGGATTGTTTAGGAATTAGAGTTTGAAATTCTGATAGTATGCCGAATTATTAAGATTGCCTTTTTGACATTGTGGAAACCGAAGGATTAACTCAGTGGCGACAGAGGGTCTGCATTTCAAGCTGTTAGCTCTAAGTCAGTCTCTTGTCTTCTTTGAGTTTGGGAAATCCCAAGCCCCAGGAGGACAGCAGGCTGTGATGGTATCCAGGAAGCATTTGTGCACAGTAGAACCACTCTGTAGGATGCCGGGCCGTCTCTGCGGGTGTTCCCGGCCCAGCTGTCCTCAGCTGGGAGGGGGCTCCCCAGAGTTGAGCCCTTTGAGTGAAGCACTCCATCAGCCACCTTGTCCAGGCCTGGGGGTCTCTCCCAGCACCGTGCCTTCATCGCATGGGCTGAAGTTCACCTCAAAAAAGACACATCTGTGTGCATCATTAACACTTCCCAGCTAAACAAAACCCCAAACTTTAGCTGATAGCCAAAGCAATACTGAAATGAACATTAATAATATAAATTATGCAGGCTAATTTTTTTTTCACCTCTTCTCTCTGGCCATTACAATTACTTAACGTTTTTGTTTCACTGAGTCCTTTTAGATTAGCATTACATTAGCATATGTCAGAATCCTGCTTCATACTGTTCATTCTTGCTTTATGGGAGAAGTTTTGTTTTCCCAACTAGACTAAAGTGTTCAAAGACAGGAGCAGGGGTAGCTCTGGAATTTCTGTGAAGGAGAGACTTAAGATGGAAAAGGGGACTCTTCTTAAAGCTGCATTTGTATAGCAGGTGCTTTCTTTTGACATGGATGGGATGTTTATTTAGGGAGGGTGCTGATGGAATCTTTCCTCCCTCAAGCCTATACTTAAACAATCTTCCACAACACCCAGCACAGTGGAGACCATAGCACGTGCTCATTAAATATTCTTGATGATGTGATATAACGTCTCTTCCAGTAAGAAAGACAACACAAGTTAATGGAAAGAATGTGGACATCACAGTCACACTCGCTTAGATTTGAATCTTAATCATTCAGTGGCTTTCGGCAAAATGACTCTCCTCTGAGCCTTGGTCTCCTCCTTTGTCCCTTGCAGGGTTCTTTTGAAGATTCAGTTAGGTAAAGTGCACAAAACCCCAAGTCCAGGGCCCACCACCTGATGAGCATGGAAGTCCTAGCAGGTATTGTGGTGGCCTGGGCTCTTTCCCCAGGGAATGGACTGCTGTTGGCATATTCCCATTATGCAATTCCTAAATAGGTTATTCCTAACCTGTGTGTTATTTATGTCCATTCCTTTTTTTATCTGACTAGCCATGGGGCTCGGTAGCGTGCCTCAGCTGCTGGGGCGGCCACTCCCCTTGGGGCCTGATGTGGCATTGTAGTCAGGGAACACAAGAGGCCCTGCATTTGTTCTCACAGTGCAGTTTTATGGTTTCAGATCTGGTGGATACTTGATTGTTCTTTGTTTTTGGCAGTAGATATTATTTAATTTTCCATGAGGGAAAAAAAGGCTTTCTGAACTATGTAGACATTTTCTTCAATTATATATGTGTGTGTGTGTGTGTGTATATATACTGTATTTCCAAAGTTCTAAAACACGGTTGGGTAAGTCATACGAATAACTTAAAAAAGGAAAATCATTGAGATTAAGAAGGATGATTTTACTGAAACCCTTTACATTCGCACTGGCCTATAAAGAATATACGTAAACATAAGAAAGAGTCCCTACCGTCAATCTTATGATATAATTAGGAATCTGAGTTATAAACATGGGAAGAAATTGGAGGCCAGCCCACCAGTTACATAAATAAGATTGAATTAGGAGGTGGAGCACAGTGAATTTTTGCAGATGAGAGGGCTCTCAGTAGGGTGGTGGAGGTTGGAGGCATCATTACAGAGAAAGGCAAATGGGGCTGGATACCCCAGGGAACACCAGGTCAGGGAACAGCCTATCAGGGACTTGGAGGAAAGGCCCAGGATTGTTGTACATGTGGGCTGGGGAACACACTGCCCAAGTAGAGGAGTGGACAGAGAGGAACCAAGTGAGGCCTCGAAACTTTGAAAGCCAGAGTTGGTTAGATGGGGCCTGAAGCACTGAAAGCCCTAGTTTAGGAAGATAAGCCCAGTGTCCATTTACAGGATGGATCCGAGGAAGGAAGTCTGGGGAGGAGAAGATGGGTATAGATTTCTATATCCAGGGCATCAGGGTCTGAGCTGTGATGGCAGCAGTGAGATAAGATAGGAAGGGTTAAATCCAAGATACATTTAGGAAGAAGACAGAAGTTGATGACAAGTAGAATATATAAGGGATGAAACACCAGGAAGAGTAAAAGATGACTCTGTGGTTCCTTGCCTGGGATATTTGTGGTGTCCCTGAGAAACAAAAGTTCAAGTCAACAAACTGAGCTCTTCTTCCCAGAGACACAGCTGTATCATTCCTCCTGAACTTGGACTGACCTTTTGTCGAGTAAGGTGTTTCAGCTGTCTGTTACTGTATAACAGGCCACCCCAAACCCTTGTGGCCTAAGATAACAACAGCTTATCATTTCTCCTGCTCATGTGGGTTGGCCAAGTTTCAGCTCTGTGGTTCTGCTACTCTCATCTGGGTTCAGTCTGGTGGCTGCATTCTCCTGGGGGCTCTGCTGGGGCTAAAACATCCAAGATGGCTTCAGGCCTCTACCTGGATGACCACTCTTTCCAACAGCGTACTCAGGCCTCTCACATGGATGGTTTTCAAGAGAGACAAAGTAGTATCTGCCAGTCATCTTAAGGCATGAAGTCAGAAGTCCACCACATTCTGTTGATCAATGCAAGTCAAAAGGCCAGCCTGAATTCAAGAGCAAAGGAAATTGATGCCAACTCTTAAAGTAGGGAGCAACCCACATGTGTGGGGAGGGGTGAGATTATTAGATCCTCTTTTGAAGACTGTCAACCACATTAAATCACCAGAAATTAAGTTTCGGAGAAGGAACTCCCACCAAAAGAGAACCACCGCTGTAATTCGTCAGGGCCATGTGGAGGTCAGGATCCTTAGAACTCTTACTACCTTCCCCTAAAGGTAAAATTTCATAGGGGAAGAAAAGTCTGTGTTTACTTATTTATATGGGTGACCTGATAGGAGACTTGGAGACATGAGTAGTGCCACTTCCAGAATCAGTGTGACTGACAAAGGACAGCTAATGTTTAGAAATACAATTAAATAAGTACAGTGGGGCCATACTGGGATAGGACTTGGACCAAGATGGCAGCTGCCAGATCCAGAACAGAAGTTGTAGATGGACAGGATGGGGAGCAGTGTGCTTGTGGTCACAGCTCATGGTTGAGAGAGTGGATGAGTCTACACCTAACCCATCGATTCTCAGAAGGGTGTATTTGGAATGATTGGTCCTCAGATAGGACACCAGTGGCATCATCTCATGTGAACTTCATTCTTGTTCCCACGAAGGGAAGAAACCAACTACTGAGATACCAGTGTGACTCAGGGGCAGAAGATGGTCTCAACATAAGGTGAAATGACTTAAAATAAGCAGTCACCCCGTTTCATTTCTTCATTTCTGAAGAAGCAGATTTCACTTATAAGACAAGGTAAAAGGAGCTACGGAAGTTTTCCAAAATGTCAGATAAGAACTTTGCTCCTGGTTTCTTAAACTAATATACCAGATCTGGTTAGAACACTGGGATAGAAAACACAGGTGAGAGTCAGGACTTCTTCTATAAATGGCTGTCTGAAGATATGTATTCACACTGTGCTTTTGCCATAATGGGCATGTTTTCTATCTTTGTCAGGAGTTGATTGCCAGGAATCAAACTCACTCAAGCTAACCTGAGCAAAAAGAATTTATTGGAAGGGCATTGGGAGTATATTGCAGAACCCCCATTCCTGTGTCCCAAGAACCTGGGAAGAAAGTACCCACTCTTGCCATCTGTCTTTGGAGCCACATGGTCTCCCACCTCTGCCTCTCTCTCTCAGGATGGCATCCATTCTTCTTCCTCTTTGTGGACCAGAAGAATCTGCTCACTCCTCAACTCAGATGGCCCAAAGATGGCTGCTTGTCTTAATGCCCACTTACCGAACCCTACAAGTCCAGTGCTCGCAATTCACGAACTGAAATCCCAATTCCAGCTTCCTGGGAGAAAGAATCTGGTGGGACCCATGGGAGTCAGAGGATGGAGTCCTTTGGCCTGTTCCCAACCACCACAGAGCAGTCATAGGAGGAGATTCTCTGAGAAGGTACCATGGGCAATAGGTGGCCCTTAGAAAAGGGTTGTCGGCCATGGAGGCTCCTATGGGGGTGTATGTAGCACCTTCACAGTGATGCCACAGTTACATCCAAATGTCATGGGTGGTTAGTCAGCCTGCCTGGTTGCTTCCCAATGGTTCCTTGTGACAGTAAAAGAACAATAGTTCCTAGATTAATATGAATAGAGCCCCGTCTCCCCTCAGCCACCTCTAAAACTTTTATCTCCGTCAAGACCTCCAAACATCTGAAGAGAAGGTTGCTAATTAACTGTCATGTGTTTTAAAGCACTAACTATGATAAACAAGGGGTCTGTTTGTATTTTAAGATGATTTTTTTAAAAATTGAAAGTGATGAAGCCTCTTTGGTAAGAGGAAAAATGCATGACCAAGCCACAGGACTTTAAAGTGGTCTTGAAAGTAAAAAGGAATTTGAGAACAAATATCCTTTTTCAAATTGACTTTTCCTCCCTGCTTCTGGGAAGAGCTAAGGGTGGGACACGGTCTGGAAATGCACTCAGTTGGTCAGTAATGCTTTTGAAGACTACATGACGTGTCTTCTCTGGCGAGACTTGGAGCCACACTTTCCAGCGCGAGTCAGAGGGCAGTGGCACCCCTCAGAGGCCGGCCACTGTCTCAGAGGCTGGCCTCGTGGCACGCAGAGTGTTGAGGGACTAGTGTGTTTGAGAAGTCAGTTTTTAATCTTACTTTCATTCAGTTCACCAGACTGGCCCTATGAGAAAAGGGAACAAAACCACGAAGTGAGAATCTGCCACCCTCGAGCTTTCTTGTGCTCTCCAGTTCCATCTTCTGGGCTCCCATGGAAGGTTCTTAACCTTGCTGGACGGTGGTTTCTTCTTTGTCACATAGAATAACCCTGTCCATGCCGCCTCCCTCAAAGGGCTTTGATTTCCATGTGAGATGCTTATGTGAAAGTCTACTGTGTGCTCACCAGATGTAAGAGATCGATGTTTTAGTATCTGGAATTAAACCCATTTTTTTGAGGTGGCTGCCTTTGATTTTGCCTTTTAACGCAATGAATGCTATTTTAGTTTTCTATTACTGAGCAAGTTGTTTCTGTTTATGTGGTTAATGATGAAAGCCCTATTATATATACAGTTGGCCCTTGAACAACGCAGGGGTTAAGGGCCCTGACAAACATTGCACATAACTTTTGAGTCTCAAAAACTTAACTACTAATAGCCTGCTGTTGACCAGAGGCCTTACCAATAACATAAACAGTGAATTAACACATACTTTGCATGTTATATGTCTTGTATGCTGTATTCTTATAATAGAAGCAGCTAGAGAAAAGAAAGTGTTATTAAGAAAATCATAAGGAAGAGCAATTACACTTACAGTCCTTTCCTGTAAAAAATCCACATATAAGTAGACACGTGCAGTTCGAACCCTTGTTGTTCAAGGGTCAACTGTAATGGTAATAAACACTGTTTATTCGGCACACATCATCTTGCCAGGCCTTGTGATGCTTACTTTATTTACATTATCTCATTTTAATTCTCAGAAGAACCCTTTGAGGCCATATTGCTTCTCATTCCACTGTTGATGAAACTGGGGCCAGCATTCACCCGGGGTCTGCCTGACTCCAGAGCTCACATCTGTGATTGCTGCAGAATGCTCACTGCCCCGGGACAGATGGCACTGGCGCCAGTGCCCTTCAGAATATTGCCTCGTACTGGGACGTGAACGTGCGGAAAGCAACTCCCGGGCCACGGAATGGATGCCAGAAAGTGAGGATCCTAGAGTCCCTCTGTCTTTTAGAAACTACTTATTCTTATTTTTCACACAAATCTAATAAGCTTGATAGTATTGTTGTAAGCCTAAAAAGCAGCAAATTAAGAAGAGGGTACACAGAGACAACAAAGAATAGATGCTCTCTGAGATTCCTTCCAGTTCTGATGTTTTGAGGGTTCAGCAGCCCTGGCTGGTAACCAAGGGGACAGACTTAACTATTGAAGTCAGACACAAAAACGTGAAAAAGCACACCCGGCTGGGGCCATTCAGTGAAGCACATTTGATGACCTCAAGCCACCAAGAGAAATTTAAAGTAGGTTAAACTGAGTTGTTTCTTTTTAAAATTTGTTTTAATGTTTATTTTTGAGAGAGAGAGAGAGCATGAGCGGAGGAGGGGCAGAGAGAGAGGGAGACACAGAATCTAAAGCAGGCTCCAGGCTCTGAGCTGTCAGCACAGAGCCCAACTCGGAGCTTGAACTCATGAACCGTGAGATCGTTACAGGACACTTAACCAACTGAGCCACACAGGAGCCCCAAGGGTTTTTTTGTTTTGTTTTGTTTTGTTTTTGTTTTTGTTTTTTTTAGAGAGCAAGAGCAAGCAGGGGAGGGGCAGAGAGAGATTCTTAAGTAGATTCCATGCCCAGCACAGAGCCCGACACAGGGCTCAATCTCAGGACTGGGAGATCATGACCTGAGCCGAAATCAAGAGCTGGATGGTCAACTGAGTTAAGTTTTTAAAAAGAAATAGCTAGTGCATTTTAGAAAGGTTCTTTCCAAAATGCTAAGGCTAAAACTTTAAGTTTTCAAGTTAAACTTTATGGAAACTCAGTTATCTTGAATGGTGTTTTCCTTTGTTTTCTTTTTTCTTTTCTTTTTTGAGAGAGTGAGAAAGAGCAAGCAGGGGAGAGGCAGAGAGAATCTTTTTTTTTTTACTTTTTTTTTAAATTTTTTTATTTTTTTAAACTTTATTGTCAGGTTGGTTTCCATATAACACCCAGTGCTCTTCCCCACAAGTGACCTCCACCATGACCATCACCCCCCTTTACCTTTCCCCCTTCCCCTTCCACCCTCAGTTTGTTTTCAGTATTCAAGAGTCGCAGAGAGAGAATCTTAAGCAGGCTCCATGCCCAGTGAGGAGCCCAACATGGGGCTCAATCTCATGACTATGAGATCATGACCTGAGCTGAAATCAAGAGTCAGACACTTAACCAACTAAGCCACCCATGTGCCCCTTGAATGGTGTTTCTAATAGCCAAAGAAGACCCTGTGTGGGGTGCCTGGGTGGCTCAGTTGGTTAAGCGTCTGACGCTTGATCTCAGCTCAGGTCTTGACCTCAGGGTTGTGAGTTCACGTCCTGCATTGGGCTCTGTGCTGGGCGGGAAGCCTACTTAAAATTAAAAAACTAAAAAAAAAAAAAAAAAAAAAAAATGGACAGTGTGCAGGCAGGAGTCAGAACCAGCGGTCACTCGCTTTAGGTGGGGGCTGTTATGCAGGCCAGCTCTGCTTTCCACTTCCCCCCTGCTCTGTTCTTTCACTGCCTCTCACAGTGCCTTTCCCCACTCACTACATGGTTCCAGGTGGCTGGTGCAGAACATGCTTGTGCATCCACCGTGCAGTTTTAGAGCGCGGCTCTGAGGCTGGGACCTTACCAGGCCTTGGGAATACAGTGGTGTGTGGAAGATACGGTTCTACCCTTAAGTCGTTCATGGTTAACTGCGGAGACACAGGAACAGGTGTTTAGAATCAAGCACAGCTTAGGCTGCTACAGGACTACGCAGCAGGAGCATTTAATCTTACTTGTAGGGTAGAGGGGAGCTTCCCTAGGGGAAACAGTCCTCAGGCTGCAATGTTAAGCAGGAGAGAGTATTCCAAGCAAAGGAAAGGGCATGCGCAAAAGTCCAGAGGCCAGAGAGCAACGTGCAGTGGGGAAACTTGCAAATATACTATCATTTAATTTGGCCTTCATCTAGAACCTGAGCTGAGGGAAAGGGGAGGGGAAAGGGAGCAAGCAGCACAGATCAGGCAGGGCCTTGTGAACCATGTGACAGATTTGGACTTCATCCTGAGGGGCTTTGAGGGTTTTCAGTCAGGGCCCCGGCGTACCTCTCCAGTTCCTACTGCTTTTCCCTCTCTCTGTCATTGGTCAGCCTCACTTCTTTTTGTTCCTGCAGAGGACAACATTGCTCTTGCCTTAAGCCTTTGCCCTTGCTCTTCCTTATGCCTGGAATATATGGTAAAGTTTATTCTGGTTGCAGTGTACTAACCAGATGAGGGTGTGCCTAGAAACAGGGAGATGGACTAGGAGGCTAATGCGGTGGTCTAAGTGGGAAGAGATGGTGGCTTCACCTGAGGAAGTGGCAGCATGGAGAGAGACATGAACAGATGTCTGCAGTATTCAAGGAGATAGAATTGATGGTATCTGGCATGGCAAGCATGATACCTTAGGCCATGGAGATGCAGTTGGATGGAGCTACAGCATATGGTATGGTCTGACTTCCAGGGGTCTACCTCACCACCCCACTGGAACATGAGCTGCCTGGATTTGCTCACCAAATTGTGAATGAAGCTTATAAGTTCCAGCTGCATTAATGCAACCCATAGCCTTGTTTATGTCTAATCTTAACATTTATGATTATGTGCCTTGGGCTCTCTATAAACTAATACATAATAACATGCTTACTTATGAGCATAATAGAATAAATGAGACAAAAATCAGAATAAATGACCAGGATGATGATGATCAAGTATTTCTTATTAAGAATCATAAATGCATGGCTCCGGTTTCCATATGCAAGGTCCCTTTAACAAACTCAGCTTATAGGTTATGCCCCCGCCTAGGGATACTTAACTCACTGCATTTGTTTAACCTCTAAAACCCAGCCATTCCTAGGCCAGGCTCTCACTGAACACTGGACTCCTATTGCCTACAGCTTTTCTGTTTACATTCACCACTATAGAGATTTGGTTTGTTTCCAAAAGATGCATTTTAACATTTGTGTGGTGAGCCACATTTATTATATTTGAACCATGTGTGACGCAAGGGAGAAGGGTAACCACTTGGCTAGAGGGGGAAGGGTGATTTCTTTTGGTTAGCAGTGGTACTTCCTGCCAAATTAACAGGAACTGGTTAGATGTTGATGGTGGCAGAAATTTAAAAGTGTGTGTATGTACATACACACAGAATCACATGTGTATTTTTATATGCCAACAGGCGATTGTGGATGTAAAGCTTGTTAAACTGGACCATGCTGTTTTCTAGTCTTTTTTTAAGATTTTTAATTAATTTATTTTTTTCAGTTTATATATTTTGAGAGAGAGAGAGCACGCGCAGAGAGGCAGAAGATCAGAGTCAGAGAAGGTGATGTGATGCTGGAAGCAGAGGGAAGGAAGGAGATACTATGGAGGCAGAGGCTGCAATGGTATGGCCATAAGCCAAGGAATAGGGGCAGCTTCTAGGAGATGGAAAAGGCAAGGAATGATACTTCCTGTGCCTCCAAAAGGAACAAGTCCCTATAGACCCCTTGCTTTCAGTCCCATAAGATCCATTTAGTACTTCTGACCTCCTAAACTGTAAGATAATGAATTATGCTATGTTAAGCCAATAGGTTTGTAGTGATTTGTCCTAGCAGCTATAGGAAACTAATACACTCACTGAAGGCACTTGGGGAAACCTACTTACAGAGCTCTCCAAAGAACAAGGGGAGGAACAAGGCGTAGGATGAAGGGCTTCCAAGGGCTTTTCCTGTCCTCCAGTGACTCTGAAACATAATTTACCTACTGCAACTTCTCTATTTTGAGGAAATTGCTCCTAGTTCTCTTCAGTACTCAATAGGTTAGTTAAAGGTGCGCCTGGGCCTCACATGCTCTTCAAAAGAAAACAGAAACATGGCATTTGCTAGAGGATGCTAAGACTTCCATTTTTAAAGCTTGTTGCTTATTATTTATTTGTACCTTAGGAGTAGAAATATTAGCTGGGATGAAAGTACCTGGCACAAATCGTCTTCCTTCTTTGTGTTTCACAGCCAGATGTTGCGAAATTCTTTTGTTTTTCTTTTTTCTCCAGTGCCTGGAAACCTTGGCTGCTACAAGGATCATGGAAACCCACCTCCTCTAACTGGCGCCAGTAAAACATCTAACAAACTTACCATACAAACCTGCATCAGTTTTTGTCGGAGTCAGAGGTTCAAGGTAATGGCTCTATGTCTGTATATCTATAGAAAAGATAGAAAAGCATGAAGATATAAATGCATTCTGCCGAGATAACTTAAAAATATATATACTTTTTTTAAGCCTATCAAACCATATAACTATTTTTCTGCCAAGGAGGAGCTGGAGGAAGAATGGGACTTGGCATTCAGGAGTGTGAGGCAGCATTCTTGTATAAAGCCGAGGAGAGAAAAGAGAGGAAAACCCCCATATTTGCATCCCTATTTGACCTCTGTGATAGAATTATGTATTTCCTTGTGCCCTTGAATGTTATGAGCAGGGACATCTCTGGCTCCACAGAGGTTCTGGGAATAGGCCAAGGTAGTGGTCACTTCCTTGCTATGTTAGCGGCCCTTGCCTGGACAAAATATTTTCTTTTCTTTCTGTCCTTTCCTCCAGCTGAAATTCACTCCTTGGCTATTAAGGTTCAATAATGCTATTGTTTGCTATATCTTTCCTTCCTTCTTTCCTTTTTTCTTCCTTTCTTTTGTCCTTTATTAATAACTCAGTGGAAACGCCATTAATCAGGTCCAAGCAAGGAGAGTAGCCTGGCAAAGTCAGGGCCTTTGTGAGGCAGGTGGCTTAGAAAGGCATTGGCCTAACATGATGGAGTGATTGGTTGCTTGGAAAGGAATTGAGCATACAGGGTAACATATTGAAGATAATGGGAGCCAGATTCCTCACTGTTGGCAAAGGGAGCCAGGGAAAACCAAAATGAAGCCTAGAGTGTCAGATGGGGATTGAAGTTATTGTATGGTATGGTTTTGATATATAGGGAGATAGATATGGAAATAAATATAAATGTGTTAGTAGGTCTGTGTGTGTATGTGTGTACATATATATTTCTTATCTCTGTCCACTGAAAGGACCTGTGAACAGTGACACACTGACAGCAAAGAGTACACTTAGTCCTCAGATCTTGGTTTCTAGATATTGTCCTCCATTACATCAAAACTAGGACTCCTTGGGGTGCCTGGGTGGCTTAGTCAGTTGAGCGTCTGACTCTTGATTTTGGCTCAGGTCACGATCCCAGAGTCATCAGATCGAGCCCCACATCAGGCCATGCTGAGCATGGAACCTGCTTAAGATTCTCTCTTGCTCTCTCTCTCTCTCCCCCTCTGCTCCTCTCCCCAGCTCACATGTGCTCTCTCTGTCTAAACAACAACCAAAAACAGACAAACAAACAAAAAAGAACTAAGGCTCCTTGGAGAAAATTGAAAATTCTAGAGCTGGTCCTGAGAAAGTATAAGACGAGCCTGAAGCATGTTGTACAAGAAAGTAAGGAGGGGCGCCTGGGTGGCTTAGTTGTTTAAGCATCCGACTTTGGCTCAGGTCATGATCTCATGGTTTTTGAGTTTGAGCCCATGTCGGGCTCTGTGCTGACAGCTCAGAGCCTGGAGCCTGCTTTGGATTGTGTGTCTCCTTCTGTCTCTGCCCTGCTTGCATTCTGTCTGTCTGTCTGTCTCTCTCTCAAAAATAAACAAACATTTAAAAAAATTAAAATAATAGTTTTTTTTTTAATTTGCCAAGCTGATCTTAAAATTTACATGGAAAGGCAGAATACCTAGAATAACTAAATAATTTTGAAAAAGGTCAACTTTAAAGGACTAATCCTCTCTGATCTCAAGACTTTCTATAAAGCTATAGTAATGAAGAGAGTAGTATTGGCATGAGAATAGTCATATAGATCAGGAGTTAGCAAACAGTGGTATCTGGACCAATTCTACTAACCACCTACTTTTGTAAATAAAGTTTAATGAAACATAGCCATGCCCATTTTCTGTGCCTGTATTCGTGCTACAACAGCAAAGTTAAGTAGTTGAAAAAAAAACTGTATAGTCCACAAAGCCAGAAACATTTACTATCTGACTTTTTATGAAAGAAAAAGGTTTTCAGTTCCTGCTATAGGTATCAATGAAACCAAAGAGTCCAGAAGTAGACCTGCATTTACATGAATAATTGATTTTCAACAGAGATGAAGGATGGTCTTTCAACAAATAGTTCTGGAGAGGTGCCTGGGTGGCTCAATCAGTTAAGCTCCTGATTCTTGATTTCGGCTCAGATCATGACCTCACCATCATGAGATTGAGCCTCATGTCAGGCTCCGCACTAGGCATAGAGACTACTTAAGATTCTCTCTCTCCTTTTCTTTCTGCCCCTCCCCCACTTGCATGTATCTTCTCTCTCTTTCTCTCTCTCTCTCAAAAAAAAAAAATAGTTCTGGAGAAAAACAGGAGCTCTTCATGAAGGAAAATAAACCTCTATATTCCGATCATACCAAAGACCAAAATTAACTTTAAATTACACTATTGAAAAAAAAGAGCTATGGTACTAGCATAAAGATGGATATATAGACCAATAGAATCGAATTTAGAGTCCAGAAATAAGCCCATACATTTATTTATGGTCAGTTGATTTTTGACAAGATCATTCGGTGGGGAAAGTATAGTCTTTTCAACAAATAGTGTTGGAACAATTAGATAGCCACATGGAAAAGAATGAATTTGGACTCCTAACTCAACTATATATAAAAATTAACTAAAAATGAACCAAAGACCCAAATGTAATTAGGTTTAGTTATTAGGAGGAACTCTTAGGGGTATCTGAGTGGCTTAGTCGTTTGAGCATCCAACTTGATTTCAGCTCAAGTCATGATCTCAGGGTCATGGGATCGAGACTCTTGTCAGTCTCCGCACTGGGCATGGAGCCTGTTTGGGATTCTTTCTTTCTCCTTCTGCCCCTCTCCCCCACTCATGCTCTCTCTCTCTCTCTCTCTAATTAAAAAATAAGTAAAAAATGAAAACTAATAGAAGGAACTCTTAGAAGGAAACTTAAGTATAAATATTCATGACTTTAGTATTAGGCAATGGTTTTTTAGTTACAATAGCAAAAACACAGGCAACCAAAGAAAAAGTAAATTGGACTTCATCAAAATTTATAACTTTTGTGTCAGAAACACTATTGACACTATTAAGAAAATGAAAAAACAGGGGCGCCTGGGTGGCTTAGTTGGGTAAGCCTCCGACTTCGGCTCAGGTCATGATCTCATGTTCATGGGTTTGAGCCCCGCATCGGACTCTGTGCTGACAGCTCAGAGCCTGGAGCCTGCTTCGGATTCTGTGTGTGTGTGTGTGTCTCTCTCTCTCTGCCCCTCCCACACTCATGCTCTGTCTCTCTCTGTCTCAAAAATAAATAAAACATTAAAAAAAAAAAAAAGAAAAAAGGGGCGCCTGGGTGGCTCAGTTGGTTAAGCATCTGACTTGGGCTCAGGTCATGATCTCATGGTTCATGGGTTCGAGCCCCGCGTCGGGCTCTGTGCTGACAGCTAGCTCAGAGCCTGGAGCCTGTCTTCGGATTCTGTGTCTCCCTCTCTCTCTGACCCTCACCTGCTCATGCTGTCTCTCTCTCAAAAAAAATAAATAAAACATTAAAAATTTTAAAAAAATGAAAAAACAACTCACAGAATGGGAGAAAATATTTGTGAATCATTTATCTGAATAAGGATTTAATGTTCAGAATATGTAAAGATCTCTTATAACTTGACAGTAAAAGGACAACTCAATTAAAAAATGGGCAAATAATTTAAATAGACATTTCTCTATAGAAGACATACAAGTGGCCAATAAGCACATGAAAATGTGCTCATATAATTAGTCTTTAGGGAAATGCAAATCAAAAGCATAATGAAATAATACATCACACAAGAAATAATCTTGAATGGCTGTAGTTAAAAAAAATTTTTTAAGGACAAAAACAAGCATCGGTGAGGATGTGGAGAAATTGGAACCCTCATATATTGCTGGTGGAAGTGTAAAATAGTGCAACTGCTGTGGAAAACAGTTTGGCAGTTTCTAAAAAGTTAAACATAACTGTATAACCCAGTAATTCCACTCCTAGACATATATCCAAGAGAATTGAAAACATATGTTCACATATAACCTTGTACATGAGTGTTCATAAGAACACTATTATAAACTCAGTGTCCATTAACTGATGAACAGATAAATAAACTGTGGTATATTCATACTGTGGAATACTATTCAGCAACAAAAAGAAAATATAGTAAGACGTATTGATACACACAACAATATGGATGAATTGCTAAAACATTATGCTAATTGAAAGAAGTTAAACACAAAAGACTACATGCTCAACTCAAGATGGATCTTAGGCCTAACTAAAATGTAAAACTATAAAATTTAGAGGAAAAGAGGGGAGAAAATCTTCATGACCAGGGTTTACCTGGGTTTAGGCAGAAAGTTCTTAGGTGTGATAGAAAAAGCATGATCCATAAAAGAAAAAATGGGTAAATTTCACTTTAGACTTTACCAAAATTAAAAGCTTTTGCTCTGTGAAAGACATTTTTAAAAACATGAAAAGATAAGCCACAGCCTGGAAGAAAATATAATATTTGCAAATCATATATGCAGGAAAGGACTTATATGCAAAATACATACAAAAACTCATAGTAAAAAAAAAAAAAAGCAATTTTTAAAAATGGGCAAAAGACTTGAACAGAAACTTCACCAAAGAGGATATAGAAATGGCAAATAAGCACATGAAAAGACATTCAACGTCATTAACCACTAGGGTAATGTGAATGAAACCCACAATGAGATACCGCTACATATCTATTAGAATGGCTAAAATAAAATATACTGACAATAACATGTGTTGACAAGGATATGGGGCAACTAGGACTCATACATTGTTGTTGCAAATGTAAAATGGTACAGCCTCTCTGGAAAACAGTTTGATAGTTTCTTATAAACATACACTTACCATATAACCCAGCATCCCTATTCCTAGGTATTTACTCCAGAGAAATGAAAGTTTATGCTCACTAAAACTATACACGAATGTTTATAGCAACTCAATTTATAATCATGAAAAACTAGAAACAACCCAATGGATTAACAAATAGCAGTATATCTATGCAATGGACTACTTACTACTCAGCCAGAAAAAGGAGTCAGCTATTAATACATGCGTCAGTTTGGATGTATCTCAAAGACATTGCACTGAGTAGAAAGCCAGGCTCAAAAGGTTACATACTATATGATTCCGTTTATATGTCTTAGTCCATTCTGGCTGCGACAGCAAACTTACCATAGACTGGGCAAACAAATATTTATTTCTCATAGTTCTGGAGGCTAGAAGTATCAGATCAAGGTTGTTGGCAGATTTGGTATTTGGTGAGATCTTGTCTCTCGGTTCATAGAAGGCCATCTTCTTGCTGTGTCCTTACAATAATGGCAGAAGGGCCTAGGGAGCTCTGTGGGGTCTCTTTTATAAGAGCACTAATCCCATTCATGAGCATCTCTGTTCTATGACCCAATCACTAACCCAAGGCTCTACCTCTAAATACTATCACAGTGGGAGTTAGAATTTCAACATATGACTTTTGCAGGAACATAAACATTCAGTCTTAGCATGCAATATTCTTGAAAAAGCAAAACCATAGCAACAGCAAACTGTAGCTGCCAAGGTTTGTTTATAGAAGGGAGAACTATAAAGCAGTAGGCAGGATAGGAGGGTTACTGGGGCGAAGTGCCGCTTCTGTATCTTGATTGTTGTGGTGATTGCACAGATCTCTACATGGATTAAAATTTATAGAACTATATACCATATAAATTGTTTTACCATATGGCAATAAATAAAATGAAAAGTTTTAATGGGGCCTGTAATGACTTTGCACCGAGGACTAGCCATAAAGCGCCTACCACCTGGCACATAGAAAACATTCAATAAAATGTTTAGCTGTTATTATTAATATAACGAGTTTGTGGGATCCCCCCCCACACACACTTGCCTTAAAACTCACTGAAGTGCCGTAGAGATGCAAGCATTAAAAGGGATGCTTGCCAAAGAGGAAGCATAGTTACACACAGTGTGTAATAAGTGCTGAGGGGATGGAGTGAGAGAGGAGCCAGAGGGTGAGGCTGGGGGCTCCTTCAGGCCACCTGACACCCCAGACTGACACTTACCGAGTGCTGTTTCTCTGCCATGGCAGTTTGCTGGGATGGAGTCAGGCTATGCTTGCTTCTGTGGAAACAATCCTGATTACTGGAAGTACGGGGAGGCAGCCAGCACCGAGTGCAACAGCGTCTGCTTCGGGGATCACACCCAGCCCTGTGGTGGTGATGGCAGGATCATCCTCTTTGATAGTGAGTATCCCCTGTGCCCGTTACTGCCCAAAAGACACAGGAACCTTTGTGCCAGAGGAGCAACCTGCCCAGCCTCTCTCTCTCTGTCTTCCATTCATTCATTCATTCATTCACATGGAGATACTTATTAAGTACCTCCGGCAGGCCAAGTTCTGACCAGGCCCTGGGAATACAGCACTGACCAGGAAGACTTAGCCCCTGCCCTCTCGAAGGGAGGACAGACATTTAACAAATAATTAATTATGGTTGTGCCATGTGCTCTGAAGAGACGAGGCCTATCGTGGGATACTTGGGCAACCTAGAAAAGATGACCTTTGCAACTTAACGTAGACACCGGTAAAGCTGTTCAGTATCAGCCTGAAGGTCCTCTTATTTTAATTGTTTGATTTCCAAGCCCTTTAATGTTTACTTGGCATTTGGGATCATATTGTGATGCAGCCGAGAAGAGAGCATATGCTTCAAGTTGTCTTTCCAGGCCTGATAGTGAGCGTGCGCTGACCAGCCTCCTCTCTGCCCCACCACATCTGTGAGATGCTGGCTAGGGTCAGGGTGTGCTATGGATCGGGTATGGATCTGGGGCCTTGACCTCTCCTGCACCTTGTTCTAACCACTGGGCCACCTGATCCCTCATCACAGCCCCCCGCATCTGCCCAGTGGTAGTGAGACTTTGTGAGAGCCAGAATACCAATGTAGCTCCGGATTCTACATGGTAGAAGGCAAACTGTCACAGGTGAGGCAGACAAAAGCAAAGGCTTGAGGTCACTAATATACACCGTAGAGTCTGTAGTGTCTTTGTTAGGCATGTGGCTGGAGTAGATGTACTCCTGCCACCTCAACCGGCAGAGCAACTCAGCTTCAAGCAGAAATGTCCTGGGGTGCATTTGTTTCCTGAGGCTGCCATAGCAAACGATCACAGCTTGGGGGCATTAAAACAACAGAAATGTATTCTCTCATAATTTGGGAGGCTAGAAGTTCAAAAGCAAGGTTTTGTCAGGGTCATGCTGCAGGGAAGAATCCTTTGCCTCTTCCAGGCTTCTGGTCACTGTTGGCAGTCCTTGGCTTGTAGCTGCATCACTGTAATCTCCGCATCCTCTTCACGTGGCCATTTTCCCTCTGTCTGTCTGTGCCTTTCTGTCTCTCTGTATCTCCTCATAAGGATGCTAGTCGTTGGAGTTACAGCCCACTTCTAGTGTGGCCTCATTTAACTGGATTACATATGTAAAGATCCTTTTTCCAAATGAAGTCACGTTCACAGTTACAGGCATGGTAGGACACAATCCAGCTACTACATATGGTGACTGTAAAGCCACCCCAAGTTTATAACTGAGACTTTAAACAGGTTAGAGCTTAGATATTGTCAAAATTGGGCAGAGGACAAGGGAAGGATTGGCAAGCAGAACGCATGTGGTCAACCGTTGGTCTTTTTGGTTGAGTGAACCTGCCAGAGGCTGCCAGCGGCTCCCTATACCTCCCATTATGTCAAGACAAATACTCAGTTAATGGGGTACCTGGGGGGCTCAGTCGTTTGAGTGTCTGACTTCGACCCAGGTCATGATCTCAACAGTTCATGAGTTCAAGCCCTGCATTAGGCTCACTGCTATCAGCACAGAGCCCGTTTAGATCCTCTACTCCTCCCCCTCTCATGTTCATTTGCTCTCACTCTCTCTCTCTCTCTCTCAAAAGTAAACAAACATTAAAATTAAAAGACAAATATGCAGTTTAGTACCTCTGTTAAAGCTGACGACTGAAACTTGGCTAATATTTAAGAATGGTTGGCAAATAATCTGCCCTGCACATCTATTTAGGTTTTCACTACTAAAGTCCATTATTATAAAATCTTCTGCCATGACACCCTAGCCCAGGAGAGTATGTTTACTGACCTTACAAATTGCCTGGTCTACTCTCTCTCTTTTTTTTTTTTTAACATTTATTTATTTTTGAGACACAGAAAGAGACAAAGCATGAGCCGGGTAGGGGCAGAGAGAGGAGGACACAGAATCTGAAGCAGGCTTCAGGCTCTGAGCTGTCAGCACAGAGCCCGACATGGGGCTCCAACCCATGAACCATGAGATCATGACCTGAGCCGAAGTCAGATGCTTAACTGACTGAGCCACCCAGGTGCCCCTGCCTGATCTACTCTTAAGTGAAAAAAGAAAGGAAATAAACACGGAGTGCCTAGAGTATGTATTAAGGCTTTATATAAATTATTAACTTATATAAATTAGGTCATTCTGGTAACCATCTGAGAAAGGCATTATTATCATCACTCTCATTTTACAGAAGAGAGTCCTAGGACATGGAGAGGATAAATATCTTGCCAGGACTCACACCACCAGCAGCCATGGGATTAGACAGTAAACAGAAAGCAGTGTATGTGGGTTTGCTACCTGTTTTTCTGTTTTAAACAGAATATGGTGTTAATTTTTTTTCCTGGAGAATAGATGTTGGTGAGCATATGGAGAAATTGGAACCCTCATTCATTGCTGGTGGAAATGTTAAACGGTGCAGCTGCTGTGGAAAACAGTCTGCCAGTTCCTCAGACGTGAAGCAAAATTACCTTATGACCCAGCAATTCCACGCCTACATATATACCCAAGGGAGTTGAAAACATATGTTCGCACAAAAACTACTACCTGAGTGTTCACAGCAACAGTGTTCATAATAGCCCCAACGTGGCACCATCCCAAATGTCCATCAATGGAAGAGCGGCTCAACAAAACATGCTCTAGCCATATGATGGAATATTATTCAGCCACAAAAAGGAATGAATTACTGATATGTGCTACAGTGTGGATGAACCTTGAAAACACTGTGCTAAGTGAAAGAAACCAGACATGTTGGGCCACATACTTTATGATTCCATTTATAGGCAAATCCATACAGACAGAAAACAGATTAACGGTTGCCAAGGGCTGAGGAGAGGGGAGGGATGGGAAGTGACTGCTTAGTGAAAATAGGTTTTCTTGTTGGAGTGATGAAAATGTTCTGGAATTAGATAATATCAGTGGCTATACAGTACTGTGAATATGATACCACTGAATTGTATACTTTCAAATTGTTAAATGGTGGATTTTATATCAATTAAAAAATAGAATATTTTTATATGATAGTATTTCATTCATTTAGCACATTTTTATTGGGTATCTGCTGTGTGTCAGATAAAATTATATTTTCTTTAGTACAGTGCCTATACTGGAGGTTCAAATGGAAATAATGTGGCATAAAGTCAGTCAGGCACGAAGTATCGTCTTTGTACTGGAAATATATCCAGGAGGTAGAGCTGGGCCTCACATAAAGGTGCAGTGAGATGAATTAATTATAATGAAAATAATTGCTATCTATTGAGCCCTTGCTCTGTGCCAGCCTTACTGACAGGTGCTTTTGTTTATTTTATGTTATTTAATCCTCACAACATCCCTGCTGATAAGGAAACTGCAGATCAAAAGATAAAATAGTTTGTACAAGTGGATAAGAGCCCAAATTCCAAACTCAAACCCAGGTTTGTCACAATTTTTATTTCTCTATTTGCAGCAACTAGAATCCCTTTTATTAACAATAATAAAATAGGTCATGATAGCAGGTCCAGTTTAATGCTTTAAAAGCATGCGAATAGGGTGTGCCTGGTGGCTCTGATTGTTATCAAACCGGGCCCTTCCACAGCCATCCAGAAGCTTCCCTCTCTGGCTTCCATTGCTTCAGGGACTGACAGGGTTGGCCTTCCGAGAAGCTGCCTGCTCCAGCCTCCAGAGGCCCTGATGTGGGCTGACTGGCAGGGGACCCTGACAGTAGCCAGCTCCAATAACTCCCACTCCTCAGCTCTGCAAAGAAAGGTACAATAAATGCAGCCCTGTAGAAATAATCTCTGAAGTTTCCTTGCTAGAGGGGAAAATTGTCTACATAGCTCATAGAAGTCTTTACTATACGTGGGATAAAGCTGAGCATTTTGGAGATGGCGACTACAGACTGCCCCATAATTTGGGAGGACAACGATGTCTCTTTAAAGAGTTAGGAGAAAGGGACCAGGTGATGGTTTCCCAGCATATCAGGCTCTGCTACCAATGTGGCTGGAACCCAGGTCCCAGTCAGAATGTCAGTGAGTACCTCCTGTTCTCCACTCCAGGCTCCTCAGCTCTAGTGGCTCTTAGGCTGCATTCGCACTTCAGGAGGGAGACTACGGAGGCAGCTGTCTGCTCCGTCTTCATTGCCACATCAAGTAATTTGTCATAGGCTGTATGGCTGATTTTCCAGCAAACTCTCATGTGTGTCAGGAGGTTGCTGAAGTAGGCCATATACTGTGTGTAAATGCAGCACTGACAGAAGCATCAGGGCATCTGCTGCCCCAAGAACTCAATTTATTGAATTAACAGAACCAAATAAAAGATCAGGGAGGCTGGAGTGCCTGGGTGACTCAGTCAGTTAAGCTCCCGACTCTTGATTTCAGCTCAGATCATGATCTCATGGTTCAGGAGATCAAGCCCCACAGCCGGCTCTGCATTGACAGTGCAGAGCCTGCTTGGGATTTTCTCTCTCTGTCTCTTTGTCTGTCTCTCTGCCTCTCCCTAGCTCGGGCCTCTTTCTGTCTCTCAAAATAAATTAATTAAAAACATTAAACATTAAACAATGTTTAAAACATTAAAAAGAAAAGAAAAGAAAAAGATTAGAGAGGCAGGAGTCAATAGTACGTTACAGAGACTGCCCAGGCTGGCCTCTTGGGCGCCTCTCAGCTTCTAGGCACTGAAAAGAGAGGGTCATGTGGATTGACTCCTACTCTGTAACATTAGTTGAGCACATATAGTTTTATAGGGCACTTTGCTGTATTTACTTTCCATGCATTCCCTCACTTAATTAAAATACTGTTGAAGCAGATACTATTATCCTTATTTGCCTGAGGAGAACACTAAGGGTCATAAAAGCTCAGTAGCTTGCCCAAGGTCCTGTAGATGGAGATCATCCCCTCCTGGAACTTATATTTCAGTGGAAAGAGAAGAGATTAATGGTGAAAAATATTGAGGGCCTAAGGTCCAGTAAAATCTGATCAGTAGGATTGCATTAGTAATAATGGTATTTCATAGACTCCAAGATGCTATCGGTTGTGAGATACAACATTTTACATATCACCAAGAGGGGAAAAAAACTTCCAATTAAACTGTGACATGCCTCAATTGACAGATACTTTCCACTATTAAAGATTAAAACGTTCCCCCTAGAACTGATGAAGTACAGTAACACACTTCTCCTTTTCTGGGTGCCAGTCCAATGGAATCTGATGCATGTCTGGGACCCATTTGGTTAAGTTTTATTTCCTGAGACATGTCCAGTATCGTTCGTGTCTAGAAGCTGAGCACTCGGCTGCATCGGAGGAGGCTGGCTGTTCCCAGCTGATGCCTGAAGTCTATTCCTGAAGAAACTGACTTAGCTAATGCTGAGGCAGGCTGGAGGTGCTAAATCAAAGAAAGAAGGAAGACACTGGCTCTCTGCCACTGGAGGTTTTGCCCAGGGTGATTCCAGGGCCTCCACCTGCCCAGGTTGTATGTGTCAGGCTAATCTCTCCTTCAAAAATAAGAGTTGACTATATTCCTCAGTTTCAAGTTTCCTGTAGAATTATCACTGAATTTTAGTAATCTATCATAGATGTCATGTGTTTGCTCTCCAAATTGCTGAACTGAATCTGCTGTTTGCATGGCACACATCTGGAAATCAAAAGTACTAAGTTTAAGGTCTGCCTTTTGGTGTTGAAATATCAGTTTAAACTGAACACTTTATTCTTTACAAACAATAATAATAGTATAGCTAATACTGAGCTTACACTATGTGCCAGATCCTGTACTAAACACTTTACATAGATCAACTCCTTTTAATTCTTATAAAACCCACAAGGGAGAAACTATTATTATTTTCATTGTATGGATAAGGAAACTGAGGTATCTAGATTCTTGTGCAAATTCACAGTTAGGATGTGGGAAAGTCAGGATGATTACCCAGGAAATCTTTTTCTACAGCTTCCCTTTTTAAAAATTTTAAAAATTTATGAGGTGTAATTTAGATACAGTAAAAATCACCCTTCGAGTTGTACAGTCTGGTAAGATTCGACAAATAAACACACAGTCAAGATACAGAACATTTTTTGGGGCGCCTGGGTGGCTTAGTCGGTTGAGCGTCCAACTTCAGCTCAGGTCATGATCTCTCCGCTCATGGGTTCGAGCCCCGTGTCGGGCTCTGCGCTGGCGGCTCAGAGCCTGGAGCCTGCTTCCGAGTCTGTGTCTCCCTTTCTCTCTGCCCCTCCCCCACTTGCACTCTATCTCTCTCTCAATAATGAATAAGTGTTAAAAAAAAAAATACAGAACATTTTCATCACCTAAAAAAGATCTTTTGTCCCCCCTTGTGGTCAGTCTTCTTTCCACCCCCAGCCCTTAGCAACCACAGAACTGTATTGCATCTGTATAGTTCTGTCTTTTGGGTAATGTCATATAAATGGAATCATATAGTATTTAACCATTTATGTCTGTCTTCTTAGTGCACTGCTTTTGAGATTTACCCATGATTGGCTCTGTAGCTCCTTTTTATAGCTAAGAGCATGCCTTTGTACAAATATATCACAATTTGTTCATCCATTTACCCATTGACAAACATTGGTCTGTCTGTGATAAAGATGCTGTGAAGATGCTCTTAACCTTTATATATAGGTGTTTGTGTGAGCATGCACTTTCATTTCTCTCAGGTAAATACCCAGGAGTAGGATTTCTGGGTCATACGCTAAGCGCGCATTTTGGCACTTGATACTACCAGCTGTTTTCCAAAGTGGCTATACCATTTTGCATTCTGACAAACAATATGTGAGACTTCCAGTTGCTCCCCATCCTCCCCTGCCCTTCGTATAGTCTTTTTTTTTTTTTTTTTTTTTAGAGTTAGCAATTCTAGCAGGTGCACAGTGGTAACTCACTACGTTTTTTTTTTTCTTATTTTTTTTATGTTTATTTATTTTTGAGGGAGAGAGAGCATAAGCAGGGGAGGGACAGAGAGAGAGGGAGACACAGAATCTGAACCAGGCTCCAGTCTCTGAGCTGTCAGCACAGAGCCCGATGCAGGGCTCGAACTCACAAACCCTGAAATCATGACCTGAGCCAAAGTTGGACGCTTAACCGACCCAGCCACCCAGGTACCCCAACTCATTATGGTTTTAATTTGCATTTCCATGATTACCAGTGATGTTGAACATCTTTTCATGTTCTTATTTGCCATCCAGTATATTCTTTTGGCCAAAAGAAGTTCCTTTACCATTTTCTCTAATGCAGGCCTGCTATCAGTGGCTTCTCTCAACTTTTGTTTGAGAAAGCCTTATTTCACCTTCATTTTTTTAAAATTTTTTTTATGTTTATTTATTATTGAGACAGGGAGAAACAGAGCATAAGTAGGGGAGGGGCAGAGAGAGAGGGAGACATAGAATCCAAAGCAGGCTCCAGGCTCTGAGCTGTCAGCATAGAGCCCGATGCGGGGCTTAAACCCATGAGGGGTGAGATCATGACCATGACCTCAACCGACTGAGCCACCCAGGCGCCCCATCACCTTCATGTTAGAAAAATGTTTTTGCTGGATATTGAATTCTATGCTGAGAGGTGTTTTTTTTTTTTTTCTTCTTTCCATATCTCAAAAATGTTCCCTTGCCTTGTGGCTTACACCATTTCTAGCAGTGTTGGCTCTTTGTTCCCCATATGTAATCTTTTCCCTTCTCTGCCTGCTTTCAGGATTTTATGTTTGTTTTTGGTTTTCAGCATTTGACTATGATGTGTCTAGATGTGTTTTTTTGTTTGTTTATAACTTTTGTTTTTAAATTGATTTGCTTGTTATTCCCCGAGATTCTTAGATCACCTCTCACTGACTTTGGAGCATTCTTAATCATTATCTCTTTTGCCCCTTTCTCTTTTTCTTCTCTTTCTAGAACTCCAATTGTTAGATCATTTGATATTATTCCACAGCTACTGGATGCTCCGTTCTGTTTTTAGTTTTTTCCCCACTTTTTTCCCCTCTGTGTTTCATTTTGGATAATTTCTATTGACCTATCTTCAAATTTATTGATTCTTCCCTTAGCTGTGTGTAGTCTGTTTATAAGCCCATCAAATTCTTCATCTCTGATACTGTTTTATTTATAGCATTTACATGTGACTCTTTTTTTAGTTACCATATCTTTACTAGAATTTCTAATCTGTCCAGGCATGTTGTCCATCTTTTCCATTAGATCTTTATTGTATTAATCATGTGGCCCCTGTCTGATAATCCTAATATCTGCACCATTATTGAGTCTGAACCTATAGATTGTTTTATCGCCTGACCGTAAGTCCTTTTTTTTTTTTGCTTCTTCTTTCTTTCCTTGCTTGCTTGTTTTATATGTGTGTTGTCATATTTTCTTGAATGTCATACACTATGTGTAGAAGAACAGTAGAGACTGAGTATTGAGAATTTACACCTGGAAATGGGCAGGCCCATTTCACGTGTGGATTGAGCCATTATATCAGCAGTTGAGCTGGGTTTAGGTATTATTGTTTCTGTCTTTACCCTGAGTGTGCATCAGTCTTCAAATTCTTCCAGCAATAGGCTGCTGTTATCTTAGGCCTAGTGTGGGGCCTGTGCTACCAGTGGGTGTTGTTTTTTGTTTGTTTGTTTGTTTGTTTTTTCAGTGTTTCTGTTCCTTTCTCGCCTTTGAGTAGCTCCTACATGCCTTTGCCACAGAAGGGATCTTTCTCTGCACTCTTTCCCCTCCCTCAGTGGCAGACTATTGTTGCTTATTACTTGGTGCTATGCTCATGGTGAGCTGAGTGGGTTCCTGCCCTCCTGCCTCACACTCAGTCTTAGACAAGACATTACTGGGCCTCAGAGGGGGGGGCCTTTTCAGCATTCGCACACACACCCTCTCTTGCCAGCAGTCAAACACTGCCTTGTTTGAATGCCCTCCCTCAGGGGCAGCAGACCTCTGCTTTGCATTGGTGCAGGATCTGGGGGCTCGGGGCAACCAGGGGCTGATGGCTTTGCCTCTGCCTTTCCCTCAGAAGCAATGGATCTTTGCCTGGTTACTTTGGCAGGAAGGAGAGAGTTTCCTGCTCCCTCCACCCAGGCAAACAGGTTTTGCTTCTGCCCCTGCAGTGGCCCTGGGAGCAAGAGAGTTTGCAGCAGCTTGAGGCTTTTGCCTCCTTTGAGAGGAGGGTCTAGGAAGCTGGCAGTTTTTCACACTGTCCCCCAACAGCAGTGATCACCCCTGTACAAGCGCCACCAAGGGGGACTCTGGTCTCCTTCCCGACCCCAGTCATTCTTGTGGGCACTGGGTGAAGGTCTGCTCAGAACAGCTTGCAGGTGAGTGCAGACCCCCCCTCTGTCTGGGGCCCCCGCTCATTCTAGACTGAGAGGCTAGCCCACACTCAACCTTTTAGCTCTTTTCTTCTTACTTGCTTTTTTTTTTTTTGGTGGTTACCTCTTCCTCTCATGCCCTGTTAAAGATGAAACACTTTGTGTGCCCTGACTCCTCGGAAGGGCTTCTTACTTTCTAGAGTTAAATCTTCTTGGTGGTCTTGACACTTCAGCTTTCTGGTGGGTTAAGGAAGAGTTTTGAGCTTTTTCTCGTTGCCCGGATCGAAGCAGCATTCTCTTACCGCTTTCTACACACTGGAGGGAAGTGGGATTCCCCAAAGCCTGATTTTTTTTTTCAATGTTTATTTATTTTTGAGAGAGAGAGAGAGAGAGAGAGAGAGAGAATCCGAAACAGGCTCCAGGCTCTGAGCTGTCAGCACAGAGACCAATGTGGGGCTTGAACTCACAAACCGTGAGACCATGACCTGGGCCAAAGTCGGACGCTTAACCGACTGAGCCACGCAGGCGCCCCCAAAGCCTGCTTTTTATTTATTTATTTGTTTGTTTGTTTGTTTATTTAAATTAAAAAATTTTTTTCTAATGTTTTATTTATTTTTGAGAGGGAGAGAGAGAGAGAGAGCATGAGCAGGGGAGGGTCAGAGAGAGAGGGAGATACAGAAGCTGAAGCAGGCTCCAGGCTCTGAGCTAGCTGTCAGCACAGAGCCCGATGTGGGGCTCGAACCCATAAACCGGGGGATCATGACCTGAGCCGAAGCTGGAAGCTCAACCGACTGAGACACTGAGGCACCCCAAAGCCTGCTTTTTAAATCCCAGTCCTACGCTCAGTGTCAGGGACTTTCAGTTCCAGGATCTTGTTTACACATCACTGATTAAGATACAGTGAAGTGGTTGTATCCCCTTCCCCGAGAGCTCACCAATCAAAAAGGGGAGCTCAGAGAAACCAAATGGGCTTAGTACGGAGTGATCAGAAGCAAGTGTTTCCCCTGTGCAGAAAATCACCTCTTGGGCCTCGGTTTCCTGCTTGATAAATGTGTGTGGACCCTCATGTGAACATTGCACCCCTAAGGTATCGGGGATGCCTGAGCAGCCATAAAGCCCTTCTCTGTTTACGGCTTTACCTCATCAAGTTCCTGCCCTGCAAAAGAGGCCCCGGTGTACTCATGTGCTTCATCTCATCTGTCCTCACACATTCATGTGACACAGGAACAGGTGGTGGTCTCTCCATCCTCCAAACGACAGAGTCAAGAGTTCCAGAAGTGAAGAGCAGCCCCTGGGATCACATCGCCCGGCTGGTCCCGAACCTAGACTTTCTGACTCCAGCCCTGCCCCCACACAGGCCGAGCCTCTGTGCTCACTGTGCTGTGTGCTAATTCTAAAGTCTCCTGGGCAAAGCGGAAAAAAAACCCTCTACAGTCATTTGTTCAGGGTTTAAGCGATTCATTCTGTGATTTGATCCTGAAACCTAAGATGGCCTGGTTTTGTAGACAAAAAACAATATCCCAGACTGGATCACATTAGTTAGGAAAAGTTTTGTGCGTAACTGGCTGAGCCCCAGGCTGAGGGCGGTGTCCTTGTGTCTTCCACAGCTCTTGTTGGTGCCTGCGGCGGGAACTACTCAGCCATGACCGCAGTGGTCTATTCCCCTGACTTTCCCGATACCTACGCCACGGGGCGTGTCTGCTACTGGACCATCCGGGTTCCGGGAGCCTCCCACATCCACTTCAACTTCACCTTGTTTGACATCAGGGATTCTGCAGACATGGTGGAGCTGCTGGACGGCTACACCCACCACGTCCTGGTCCGTTTCAATGGAAGGAACCGCCCACCTCTGTCCTTTAACATCTCCCTGGATTTTGTCATTTTGTATTTCTTTTCTGATCGCATCAATCAAGCCCAGGGATTTGCTGTCTTATACCAAGGTAACCCTTCTGGGCCTCCTTGGGGGCCCTCCAGGCTGCGCCTCGGGCGCCGCTAGCACTGCACGGTGACCTTCGGGCCTCGGGGCGGGTCTTGCTGGGTCTGCGAGTCAGGAGCTACTGACAACTTGCAGCTTTTCCCGCCTCCCATTTCAAAACTTGTGTACATTTCATGATACAGAAAAGAGGCAACACCTGTCAGTTTTGCTACTTTAGTTGTTCTGATGACAGTTTTCATCAAAGGGTTGAAAGAACTGAAAGAAAGAGTTGAGACTGATAGAATTAGAAGGCTTTAGAAAAGTCATTTGGTCCGTCCTCCTGCCTTTCAATATCCCAGCCAATCCCAAAAGACGTTTCCTTTCTTTCTTCAAATCCTCCTAAGGGACACCTGCCTGGCTCAGTCAGAAGAGCATGCAACTCTTGATCTCAGAGTCATGAGTTCAAGGCCCATGTTGAGTGTAGAGATTACTAAATAAATAAATAAATAAATAAATACACTTTTAAAAAGAAAACAACAAAAAACCCCAATATAGCTTTAAAAAAAGCCTTCCTAAGGTGGAGCCCCATTCTCTGACCCTCTGATGTGTACACTCGTGTGCCGAACACATCTCTTTGCCAGCACACAAGAAACACAGGGGTGTCTGAGACCTGGTCATTGTCTTGGATGCCGAAGGCATCAGGAACAGATCAGTCAGTGTGTGCTACAGGAACTCAGAGGGAGGAGGCCTCCCCTCAGGTGGGACAGTCTTGGAACAGGTAGGATTTGGGTGAATTAGATAGGAAGGAAGGAGGCATTCCAGGAGGAGGGTGCCATTGCCACAAAGGTGCAAGGAGAACAAGAAAGCATATGCTCGGGTGTCCTCAGAGAGACCAAGTGATTAGAAGTTGATAGCTCCTTCCTTCTGTGAGTTTCTGGGCCAGAGCCTGACAGGTTCTGCTTTGGGGCCAGTGGGGTCAGTGGAGAGAATTACACACAGAGGTGAATTAGAAAAAGCTGCCTTGTCCTCATAGCCAGTGCTTCCTCCTCCAAAGTTCTCCGTTGTTTCTATCAGCATTCCCCTCACTTAATTCCTTTGATCTTCCAGCCATCAAGGAAGAGCCGCCGCAGGAGAGGCCCACTGCCAACCAGACACTGGCTGAGGTGATCACGGAGCAAGCCAACCTCAGCGTCAGCGCAGCCCGGTCCTCCAAAGTCCTCTACGTCATCACCACCAGCCCTAGCCACCCACCCCAGACCGTCCCAGGTAGCAGTTCCCAGATACCGCCGAAGGGGATGGAAGCTATGGGACTTGAGGGCAGTGCTTTTGGCAGTTAGAGAAAGAGCACTCTTCCGAGGCAGGTTGTGGGTACTAGCTCTGTGACTGTCTTGGCCTCGAGGAACATTGTCTCATTAGCTTGGTTCCTTGGTCCTTAGGAGAAAGTGCTCCCCTCCAAAGATCCAGCATGAGAGCCTTTGTACATTGTGATTAATCAGCTAACCCAGCGTTTTCTCACTTTGAGACTATCTTTCTAGAGCTCCAAGGTGTAGCTCCCTAAATTCACTGGTGTTTACAAGAGGTCCATTCATTCATTCATTCATTCATTCAAAAGATCTGTAAGCGCTTCAGTGGTGCCGGGCACTGTTGTAGGCACTGGATCGTATGATGAGCCAGACAACATCCCAGCCCTCCTGGGGCTTGTAAGTGCGAAGAGAAAGACAAGAAGCAAAATAACAGGTCAGATAGTGACAGAGCTAGGAAGGAAAGTTATGCAGGAGAGAGACGGGCATACTTCCGTATTCTCTTCTGCCAGGGAAGGTGGAGCCTTTATGAGCTGGAAGACGTGCCCAGTACCTACCGTTAACAGTTATCCAGCCTAGGCGTTCTCCCCTAGGAGGACCCACCATAAGAAGATCAGGGAGGAGAGTCCGCCCAGTGCCGGCTCTGCGTTGTTTGTCTTTATGTCCCAGTAGGATTTCACAGGTCACACATCTCATTCCTCAGATAAGGACACTGAGACCCAAAGAGCTCATGTAACTCATCTGTGCTGACACAATGATTCCCGTGGTAAAGACACAGTGTATACCACTCCTTTCAGCTCCCAAGTTGAATGCACTCTGGTCCACACTGCCTGCTTCTCTCCAAGAGGGAGCTCTAGAGCAAGGTGAGGTCCTCAGAAAATCTGGGGCTCCTTGCCAGCCCGGCTCTCAGCTGCGTTTGGTGGCTGCCCCCACCTGCAGAGAGCCCCTCAGCCACACCTGCATCTCTGAGCTGCCAGTGTTCTTTTGGGGCTTCCAACAGACCTCCTTCTGAAAACTGAGCTCAAACAGGTCCGATAAACCCTGTTTTTTGTGCTTGCAGGATGGACTGTATACGGCCTGGCAACCCTTCTCATCCTTACAGTCACGGCCATTGTAGCAAAAATACTTCTGCACGTCACATTCAAGTGAGTATAATAGACAGTTGCCTGATTCCAGGAAGGGAAGGCTCTGAACTCCTTTTCTGTTGCACTTCATTTGTCTGGGTGCGATTGTAATATCAGAACATGACTGCAAAGCCCTTAGTCCTAAGGTAACATAAGGCAGTACACATTCCTCATTCTCTGTAGAGTGAAATGTACAACTGGACAAATCTCACTGAGGTTTGAGGGATTGTGTTTGCTCCTGGTTCAAGAGATATGATTTCAAGGAGGACTGAAACAGTCTGGGCATATAAAGCAACAATTTCCAATTTTTGGCTTGTGCTGGCCCCTTAAAGAAACCTTCCCATGAGAGCAAAGACTTCTAAAACACTATCACGCATATTTCCTAATGCCTTCTAGAAATTGGAAAACATTCTTAGGAAGAGAATCCTAATATTTTATTATCTATTGCTTAATAATTACTTAAAAACAATTACTTAAGAGATCCTTCTGTTCTGACCAATAAGGAAAAAATATTTCCTTCCCTTACTTTGCTACTTGGTAGTTTAACAGTTCTGCCTTCCAGGAAAGGAGGCAATTATTCATGCTACTGATGTTTGTGTACTTACAGAGAAGAGCTCTGATTTTCCTAGGCTCTGTCTTTCCTGTAGCTCCCAGTCCAGGCTTGCTCCTTTTTTTTCCCCACCAGTTTTATTGAGCTGTAATTGATATACAGGCTCTATTTCAAGGCCTTTCCTGAACACTGATGTCTTATAAAAGCCACCTTTGTCCTGACCTTCTCACTTGTCCTCCGCCACAGGATTTTTGATATGTTAACTGCCGGCTCCTCCATTGCTTTGTGAAGGCTGCCCTTGCAGGCCTCTCTACCCTGCGCTTTACATTTTTCAGTGGAAACAATGTCTTGTTTACTGAGTTCACTCTCATATATGAGAAATAATATAATTTGTATATAATTTATATATAACATATTTTTTTTATTTTTTTTAATGTTTATTTATTTTTGAGAGAGACAGACAGACAGACAGAGCATGAACGGGGAAGGGGCAGAGAGAGAGGGAGACAGAATCCAAAGCAGGCTCCAGGCTCTGAGCTGTCAGCACAGAGCACAGATTGTGAGATTATGACCTGAGCCGAAGTCGGCCACTCAACCGACTGAGCCACCCAGGTGTCCCTATATATATATCTATATATATATATATATATATTTTTTTAAGTCATAATTCACATAGTCTGGGAAAGCCTCTCAGGTGCAGCAAGAGAGCAGGAGGCTTTCTGTAGGGCCCAGCGCCCCACCAAACACCGAGACCCTAAAGCACATGTCTGACTCCCTTGTGGCACTGGAGGCCCTCTGCAGCTTCCCTGGCAAGCAGCCCTGGGGGCTGACAAAGGGGACAAGGGCACATGTTAGCAGTAAGGCAGGACCTGCTTCAAACAGATTTTGGCTTTATCTTGTTTTAACTAGGTGGGCTTCCAGGTAAGTCTCGTTAAAGAAGACTTCTTCCATGAAAGAGAGAAAGAGGAAAGAGAGAGAGAGAGAGAGAGAGGGAGGGAGGGGGAGAGAGAGAGAGAGAGAGAGAGAGAGAGAGAAAGAGAAAGAGAAAGAAAAGAGAAAAGAAAAGAAAAGAAAAGAAAGGAAGAAAGAATTTGAAAACTCATGTCTCAGGCCAACCCCTTCCAGCTTTGAATAGCTCTTCCAGTTAGAACGTTCTTTGTTATGTGAGCTGGAATCTGTGCCACTGCATTTCCATCCCACGGGACACATTTCATTCACACAATAGTCCTTCAGACCTCCAACAGGCATCTGTTAGGTCTTTCTGGAGGCCTCGCCTCACTGAATGCTCCATTTCATAGGTACAGGTACCTCAGGAGACAGTAAGTTGTTTTGGATGCTTGGCTGTGCTCTATTTGAAATATTAAGTTGTTTTTGTTTGACAGATCCCATCGTGTTCCCGGTTCAGGGGACCTTAGGGATTGTCGTCAACCAGGGACGTCGGGGGAAATCTGGACCATTTTTTATGAGCCTTCTACTTCGATTTCCATCTTTAAGAAGAAGCTCAAGGGTCAGAGTCAACAAGATGACCGTAATCCTCTTGTGAGTGACTAAAAGCTCCCCTCTCCATGCCCAGGACACGAGGTCTCTCTGAGGTCAAGGCCGCTGGGGAACCGTGGTTTCCTCTGACTGACTCTCCCTGCCTGTCCCTTGGCCTCTCCGTCAGCCTCAGTAGGAGCGCCATCCTACGAACTGGGAAGGGATGCCTTGCTGTGGGGGCAGGTGTAGACTGGACTCGCCCTGCTTCATTGCTGCACTTAGGAGAGAGGCTCAAGGTCCCAGGGCCTGGACCTTCCCTGACCCTCTGTCTCTCTCATCTAGGAATGTGGGTGTCAGGACAGAGGGGCTGAGATGGCAGAGATGGTTGTGTCTGGTGCTGGGCTCAGGTACCTTCTAGACAACTGTAGGGTGGTGGGTAGGTGTAGTGTATGCTGAGTCTTGCTTGCTTCTTCTCTGTTTTGTCCTCACAGATCATTTTCTCCTGGTCTTTATGGTTTAAAACAGGGAGAATTCTGAGGCTGTCTTGGGATTGGCCTGGTCCTGTACTCATGGGCATTAGCACCCCAACCATAAAGAGGGCCCGTGCTCTGTGCTGACTCTGGGGCCTTGCTCGTTGGGTGCTGAGTGAGGATGGGCCTCCTCTAACCTGGGAGAGCCTGGGAATTGACCCCGATCACGTCAAATGTACCAGCTGCTGCACACGGGCTTCTGTTCTATAGCTTCTTTCCATAGCTCGGTGACCAGCAGAGCAAGCCTGCAGAGTGGTCGTATAACACATCCATTCATTTATTCACAAGACAGACTTTGCTGAAAGCTTCTAGAGGTGCTCAGTGACTCCTCGTTGTATTGGATGACCTGGCCTTGCCCCTGAGCAGCTCCTGGTCCTGTGGAACTTGAGGCAGCCTCTGTCTCTCCGTGATTCTCTCAGTTCAGTACAGGGAGGATAAATATTGTGGCTTAGCCTTTAGGCAGCGTTTTAAGTGTGATGCAGGTGCCAGCAGCCCTCCTTCAGGTGTCCCTCATCTTAAAAGAAGATGAAAACACAGCTGGCAGCCTGTGCTCTCTGAGGCCCTCTTTGCCCCTTCTTATGGGGACAGAGTGCGGTTCTGGAACAGCCCAGTGGGCAGGGAGAGGGCCCTTGGCCCTGGCCCCACACTACCCTGCCCTTCAGACAGGGAAGGGAGTTGCCGGGAGTAGCAGGAGGGCTGAGAGAGGGAGGCTCTGGGGACTGGAGACCCTCCCAGGGGTGGCCTCCTAAGGTTGACAGGTGCAACTGCAGTGGCCAGTTGAGATTAAGAGCTTCTCCAGCCTAGAAGTCCCCAGCGTCCCTCCAAAAGTGAGCTTTGTTAGCAGCAGTTGAGAAGAGCAGCCCATGCCTCTGAGGGCCAGGCCTGGGCGATTGTCAGAGCCTGACTCTCCCAGAGGCACCTGGGCCTCTGGCCTCACAGTTCCCTCTTTAGAACACTTTGCCCACCTCCCCCAAATCCCTAAGCTACTGCCTACTTTGGCCTTTCCTGGGGTTCTGCCACGCTGGCGACCCATCTATCTGTAGCTAGTTGCTCCCAGAAAGGCAGAGGTCTGTGTGGGGCCAGCTGGGAGGTGTCTGCAGGGAGAGATGACACCGGCAACCAGGGGAGATGTTGGGAGCTGACCGGCAGAGGGGCACGAGAAAGGGGGAGTGGGGCAGTGTGTCCGAGAGAGGGCAGGGGGCTGCCCCAGGTACCGGGTCAAGCCTGTGGCAGGCACGGAGCTGCTTGGTGCTGTCTTCACGCTTTGATCTGGACAGGGTGATTAGCCTGGAGCAGCTGTCCACAGGCCCTGGGTCTGCGGGGAGAGGCCTGTCCCACACAACTAGAAATACACTGACATGTGCAGTCTCCCCTCTAAGCTATTCCCGGCTGTCGTGGAATCTCCTCTGAACCAAGTGTCAGGTGTGTGCAGTCACAAAGGGCCCAGTGCCCTGAATAGACCCATTGATAGCACAAAGGGAATGTGGAATTTAGCCCGGGAGGGGGTTGCCTGGCCAAGCGGCAGTTGTTCAGCTGCCTAGGGTTTCCTGTGACCATTGGCCCTTGGGACATCCCATGGGCCCACCCACCCACCCTGCCGTCCTCACACAGCTAGTGTCTTGTCTGAGTCTGCAGCCAGAGCAGCCCATTCTGAGTCCCAGGAAGTGCTGGTGACGCCCCAGTGCCCTCCTTCCTGCTAGCCCTGGCACAGCCCACTGCCACCAGGATCAACTTACTGTCCAGGGAGCAGCCCCAGGAAACCCAAACCGGCCTCAGGACAGCGCTGGGGGAGAGGCCATAAATTGTCCCAGGCCGAACCTCCATAAACACCTCAGCCTCAGCCCTGGTCCTGCTTGGAACCTGTCAGCAACACCCCGCAGAGGGTCCCCTGTGGCTAAGTAAATACCTGAGAAATAAATTGTCCCAGAGGAGGTGAGGGATGCCTCTAGCAGCACAGTAGGAGGCCTGTACTTGACCTGTAAAGATCTGTAAAGATCTGTACTTTAGAGAGAAAGTGGAAATTGGAGGGGTTGGAAAGCATGCCCCTGAGAAAGGATCACAAGCAGATTAAGCAAGAGGAAGGGGAGGGGCTCTGGGGACCACCGTGGCTGGCTGCCCTTTGGAAGCATCCTGCCCAGAGCCTCTGCCCTGAGGTGACAGAGGGATGGAGGAAGAGGCTGTACGTGGTGCCTCTGGGCCTGTGTGCCCTCCTCACCCCTTCACTGCAGGACCAGGGAGGGAGGGCTGCCAGCAGTTGATCTTGAAGCTTCCGCAGCCAGCTATGGACCTGGTCTCTGGTCTCGTAGCTGCCTTTCACTGTGTCCTTGGCCCCTCGGGAAGGCACCTGGCACCCCACATTCTTCCCCAAGTGTCCAGTTACTTGCAGAACAGAGGTGTAGGCATGAACCCCAGGTGTCTCCTCCACATCCCCCTTGTCAGGACAGGGTTGAGGCCTCTCCCTGGGCATGAGCAAGGTAATGGACTTCTGGTGTGTGGGTTCTGGCTCAAGACTCCCATCGGCCAGAAACACACAAAGATCAAAGCACTAGCTGTTCTGGTCCTCAGGCCAAAGCCACACAGCCCTGCCCACTGGCCCCATCGTCAGCCCAGGGCAGGAGCTGGCCTGTCCCCTCAGGGTGCCTCGAGGCTGTCTGGATGCACAGCAGGGCTCACAGGCCATCACCAAGCCCTGTGCGGTCTGGGCACTTAATCTTCACGAGCACTTACAAGTGGATGGCCTCCAAGATCCCGTCCCCCTTGTCTGATGAGGCCATCCCAGGTCTCCCACAGAGCCCGGCCAGCTCCCCACCCCACAGCCCAGTCAACTGCCACCCTCTTGGGTTTCGGATCTCCTGTTTGGTGTTTGAGGTTACCTGCTTTTGTTACTACCTTGGGAACTTTTAACTTTTTGATTGTTTCCTCTGGTGTCTTTGTTTACCTTCCTCACTGTTCTACCTCCTGGCCAGGTCTCTCAGCTTAGCTGCCCTGGCGTGGGGTATTTCTCAAACCTTCCAGCTGCAGCTGCCTCCCCTCAGACTGGACAGCTCAGGGGTGACATGGGGCCTCACCTGCTGCCTGCAGACCCCTGCAGAGCCCATGTCACAGGCTTCTGTCTTGCCAAGTCAAACATACTCAACAAGGCAGAAGTGGGGTGTGGAGGAAAGTCTGAGGTAAATCTGCTTCAGAAAGGATGTGTCTTCAGGAGGACACAGTGGGGGGCCCTTTCCCTTCCTGCCCAGGGAGCTGCCGTCTTGGGGTTCACGTAGCGTCAAGACCTGCCCACATCCAGATTCACCTTCCCACAGGGATCTTGACTTTGGATGACAAGGCTTTATTTGTAAATATGCTCTTAATATACAACTTTGAGAATAAAATAGAAACATCATGTATTTTAAAATATAAGATGAAGTGTGATGCACTGTATACAATTTAATATATATTTTTAGGATTTTGTTATTTAAGAAAATGGAATGTAATGGTACTTAACTTTTACAAAAGAGAGAAAAATGTTATTTTTACTGTCTGGAGAAAATAAATATTCTCACTGTTGTAGAAACAGCAATGGGCCCCCTAGCATGTCGTTTTTACAGGGGCGCTCCCAGCACCCTTGAACGAGGCGGGTGTCGTGTGCTGGCAGACTGCGTGCTCTTCCGAGGTCCGCGCAAACGCCCGGCCTCACCGTTTGCTCAGTTTCTCCTGTGAGTGGTGCCAGATTTCCTCAGGTCTCATCATAGCTTTGGCCCACAGTGGATCTTCACCCAGTCAGACCTGACGGAGTTGGAATTCCAAAGCAACACACCGCACCTCGGGATCAGGGGCAGGCCACGGGAAGAGCCACAGGCTTTGCTCACAGAAAGACCCAGGTGTGAATTGACCTTGGTTCTGTCCGTCCACTTCTCGGCCTCAGCTTCTCCTTCTGTAAAATGGCATCGTATCTATGCCTCAAAAGGTTATGAGGATTCAGTGAGAGAAGCATGTAAACTGCTTATATAATTATTATCCCATGTGGATTTCATCCGCCTTGCAGAGCAGCAGTCCTTCCCCACCTCCCCTCCTCTTTAACACTACTGGTAGAAGCGCCACGGAGGAGCTGTGTGCTCCTGTCCGGCGCATGCACCCTAGCAGCCATTTGGTGGTGCTGTCATGCCTGCTTTGCTGGTGAGGAGCTGGGGTAGGAGTTGAGAGCCCAGGCCTGGAGCCAGCCTGTGGGGACTCAGCTCCCACCATTCATTCGCCGAGGCCAGGGAATGTAAAACAGGCAGGCTTTGAAGGGTTTTGGCAGAAGAGTGACATCAGATTCCCAGTTTAGAACGATTTCCTACTTGAATTAGGAAGAACAGTTGTAGTGGAGTAAGGCCAAGGGCAAGGAGGCTAATCGGAAGGCTCCGACATACACAGGTCCAGACGAGAGAGGCAGAGGGCTGTGGATGGAGGGGAGGCTCCGGGCTGAGAGGTAGCATGCCACACCCATCAGCCAGGGCCTTGGGTTCACACCCCAACCCCACCACTCACCACATGACCTTGGGCCACTGACCCAGCCCTGTGTACCTACTTTCTCATCTGTCAGCCGGGGACAATTACAGTATGCACCTCATGGAGTTGGGATGAGTTTTTACCTATAGTATGTTTTCAGAAAATGGTTCCTTGTTATTCTAGAATGAAGGTAGGGGGTTAAGTACAAAGATGATGGCCAAGGATTCTGACTGGGGGCTGAGGGGAGGAGAGAGGGTTCAGTCTTCGACGTAAAGATTGTACATGGCTCCAGGTGTGAGAGAAAACAAGCTGAGCTCTGTCTGGACTAAGTCGAGTGAGGGCCCTGTGGGACACTGAGGCAGCCTGAGACCCACGGAGGGGGAGGGTCAGGTCCAGGGAGCACCGTCAATGGAAAAGTGCGCACAGATAACATTCTGGGGTGTGTCTGAGGCCATTCTGGAAGGCTGCTGAGGACAGTGTCTCAGAACACTCTCAGGCAGATGAGGAGGAGCCTAGGCAGGGCCAGGAGTGGGGGCTGGAGAGGGGGCAGCCCCCGAAGCCAAGTTTCTGACCAGGCTGGTTCCGGCACATGCACACACACACACACACACACACACACGCACACACACTGCTGGTTGTATGAGTCCCAGTTCCAAAATCTCGGGAGGTGCTTTTGCCAGGTAATCCCCACCCCAGCCAGTCCTGGCTACAAGAAAAGGAGGCGCAGGCCGACCCCACAAAAGAACATGAGCAGATGTGTCTCTCAAAACCTGCCTGGATCACCTGCCTCAGAATCCCTAATGTACTTGTTCAAAATGCAGGTTCCTGGGCCCCACCCCAGACCTGCCCAGTCAGAATCCCTGGGAAGCTTCCTAAATAATGCCAGCCTTCACTGAAGTTTGACAACTGTCTTAATCTGCCTGAGAAGCCAGTCAGTAGTCACCTTCTCATCGGGAAATGAATTGTCCACACGCAGATGTAGACAGCTGCCTCCTTTGCTGCTAGCAGCATATTTGTTACTCAGCCGCAAAGCCTATCACTGGGACAGAGAGGGGCATCAGGTAAAAGGCACAGCACAGCAGGTATTCCAGATACTTCTCTGGCATGGAGCCTGAGTGCTCCTTTCCTGCTGTCTCCCCATGCACCGCCAGCAGCTGGCCCTCACACCCGCTGTGGCCCTCGAAATACGAGGGCTCCTTAAAGGCCAGCTTCACCTGAGTGTTTACCCTCTCTTTTCCTGGAAGCTCTTTCCTTCCATGAAGGAAAGTATTTTTGATGGCTGATGGAAAACAGATGGGGTGGCCTTGCTGTTGAATCAGCCTGGCACAGAAAAACGGATGCAGCCGGAGTGCGCAACTCTCCTGCCTAAAACAGGACTGGGAAGAGCCCCCGACACCCATCTATGTGGGCTTTGGGGGCCACCGACCTGGACCTCATCCCCTCATTCTCCCAAACCCGAGATGCGATGTCGTCAGCCCCGCCCACAGGGAGCCAGCACCCGGCAGCATCAGCCCCTTCCTTTGTCAGGCAATCAAAGGCTCTTCTTCCTGTGGAGACAAAAAGGGCTGGACAACAGTGACCTTGTCTCCAAGCTTGGAAGTCACATGATCGTCTCCTCTCCCCATGGGCTGTGTGTGCCTGAAACTGCAGTCTCTGGGACTCAGAACTGGGAAGCTTTTGTTCCTCTGTGGTGGGGTCGGGTCCCCATGGGGGATTGTTTTTTCTTGGCTGAAAGGGACACTTGGGCGATAGAATATTTCAACCTCAAGAAGGAGCAACATTTGTGTGTAGCTGGAACTCTTCGTTTCTGGTCTCCAGCTGTTGTCTGGAGCCACCAGGCCCCCGCTGAATGGGACTATGCTTGGTAACCAGGGGCAGGCAGCACTGGGCTGGGCTGGCCGTGGACCAGCCCGTGTCCGGGGAGGCCCGTCCCCAGGACAGCCCAGCCGCAAGGACGCCTGTGGCCCTCCCAAAGGTGCTCACTGAGCTCTGGGATCAACCTGCTAGCAGCGACGACTGGGTTAGGAAATGGCTCCACAGAGAAGCATTTCAGGGGGAAAGTGGATCCAAGATTAATGTGCAGAGTAGCCCCTCAGGGGAAACGCAGAAAGGACTGAAACAGCCTAGGATTTGGCAACTGAGGAGCTCCAGGTACCACTTATTTCACTCTTAGGAATGTTTACCATTGTCCCCATTCAAATGAGGCCGCCAAACTTTTCAAAACTTAGTAAGGGCCTGCTACTTTGCACGGTAATCGTGTGAACACGTTTTGGGGCAGCTGGGTGGCTCAGTCGTTTGAGCATCCAACTTCGGCTCGGGTCATGATCTCACAGTTCATGAGTTGGAGCCCCACATCAGGCTCTGTGCTGACAGTGCAGAGTCTGCTTTGGATCCTCTGTCCCCCTCTCTGCCCCTTCCTTGCTCCCGCGCGCGCGCCCTCTCTCTCTCTCTCTCTCTCTCTCAAAAACTGAATAAACATTTTTTTTAAATTGTGTGAATATATTTCATGAACATGCTTTAGCTGCTAGCACCAAAGATAAAATCGGACCAAGAGCACCAAGGGGCATTGAAACCTCCTATTTGGCCCAATATGGGGAAGATTTTGTTGGCCTGGGGGTGAGCTGAGGAAAGCGCTTTTCAATATGCAAGGATAAAAATAATGCTGATGGTGATGATCACAATAACAGCCAGACACTGTGCCTAGCACTTGACAGACAAGACTAAATGCATCTTTAGGACAACCCAGCCTGCAAACCTAGGCTCACAGAAGGGGCTCAGCCCAGTGGAGGGCAGAGCCAGGATTCAGCTCCCATCCGCGGGCTCCAAAATCAGGGCCCCTTACTCCTCTTGCACTGCAGGCCTCTTCCGCCCAGGCAGGGGCATGGGCCCTGAGGGAGGGGCCCTGCAGCCCCCAAGTATCTCCCCATCATGAGTGTTGCCTCCAGACAGCCCAGGAACAGTAGTACCAATCAATTTTCCAGGAGTAAGGAAGGTATCAGACCTATACTTCTTTATCAGTTTGAGGACACAGGACCCTCTGAGAATCAGATGAATGTTATCAAGCCCCTCCCCTCCCCCAAAGACCCCACCTACAAAAATCTGCATGGAAATTCTCAAGATTCAGAGACACCCTCCCCTCCCTGAAACCCTCCCATGGACTTTAGGTTTAGAATTTCTCCATTAAGCTATAGGCAAGATTATCTAAAAGTTAAAATTAGGCCAAAAGAGTAATAATAATTATAATAACAACTGTGGATACACTTTCCTGATCACTTATTAAGGGTCCAGCAACCTTTTCTGCTAAATAATAACTGTTTTAGGCGTTGCAGGCCATGGGGTCTCTGGTCTCGATCGCAACTACTCAGCTCTCTGCACTGGTTGGGAGGCATGCTTGCCAGAAACAGGGTCCATTCACTGGGACCCTCAAGGATCCCATCACTACACATCTTGGCACCATCTAGATAGTGGCGTTAGGGGTGGGGGATTGGTGGGTGGGTGGGGAAGGGTCACCAAGGCCCATGAGTAAGCAGCCACAGCCAACGTGTGAATAAATGGCAGATTGTCTTCTGATAAAACCTAATACTTGAGTTGTATGTAACTTTCACATGTCACCCAATATTCTTTTAATCCCCCCCCCCCAAATTAAAAAATGTAAAAGCCGTCCCTAGCTCGTGGGCCCTACAAAACAGGGGACCAGCCCACGGGCCAGGGTTTGCTGCCCCCTGTGCACTTTTCATATATCTTATTTCATGCTCACAACACCTGTATGGACAGATTAGGCATTCTTATTATACCTTTGTCAGATGAGGCCACTGAGGCTCAGAGAGGTTAAGTAACTCATTGAAGGAGCACAGGAGTGGAACCCACGTCCAAAACTACTTGCTTTCCAAAGAAAGGGAAGGGAAAGTTGCTGGTGGAGCAGAAAGGGGGACCCTCACGCACGGCAGCACCCTGGGCAGTGGGAGTATCAGGGAGGGCCCAGGAGAGGCTCCTTCTTCCATCATCTTTGCTTGAATGCTCTGCACTGCAGGGGAGGGCAGCTCCTTTCCTGAGCGAGCCGTTCCTCCAGGGTGGAGGCCTCAGATCCAGGGCAGCTGGTGGTCCTCACATTGTTTTGTGCCTCCCAGGTTCTCTTAATTATTACCAATTTGCCACCCTCAGCAATTCCTTGTTCTCCTTCGCTAAAACCCACGAGTTGGAACCATCAACCGGACTCCCAGCCAAACGCTTGACTAAAATCACTCCCCTTCCCATGTAGGGAGCCCCCGTCCCTTACAGGATTGCCTTTCTTTGCAGGCCTGTGAGGCGGGCAAGGCCGGCCCTTGCCGCCTTGCTTGGCTGGGATTTGCCATCCAAATCTCTTAGCAAAGGGGGAGACAGAATCTGTTTAACTTTGTCCGACTCCCTGCCTTCCTGGCTGACTGTCCAGCTTGGAGACTGACTGCAAAGGGCAACCTTCCTTCCCTGGTGCTCTTTGCCATTTCTCCATTCCAGCCTTAGTTATTTGCAGCTTGGGCCCAAGGCTTTGGAACTCTCTGTTCCAGAAACACACTCGAGTGTGGAGGGGTGACAGGCACCCGAGGCTGGGGTTGAGGACGGTAGAAAAAGGACATGGCTTTGACATCACAGCCTGCGTAGGTAACCTTGGCCAAGCAACCTGGCTTCAAGGGAGCCTCAGTTCCTCCTTGAGTCCTCGTCATAGGACTATGAGCCCCAGATTTGTGGGGACCTGTGTTCAGTTCGGGCTCTGTGGTCACAAGTTCCCACATCTCAGGCAAGTTGCTTTACTTTTCTAACCTCAGTTTACTATTCTATAAATTATGTATGGCAGTAGTTTCTCATAGGGTTGTTGTGGAGCTTTAATAGAATAATAAAGGTAAAATGTTTCGCTCTGCTACCAGCATTCTAACGGTCTTTTTCGGTAAACTCGGGATGGTGATCCTCCTAACCACAAAGGTCTGGAGAGAAGTCAACCCGTCGAGGGCCTGGCCTGTAGTGCTGACCCTGCAGAGGGGAGCTAAATCATACGGTTCTCAAACTAGATCCCATGGAGACCATCAAGAGCTCAGAGGACTTCGCATGTGCCCTGCCTTTGGGATTGAGAATTCCATTTATCAAACTCCAAGCACACAATGCACTAAGGGCAGTTCTATCTTTAAAAAATAATTCCTGACTTGGTTCCTTTAAGGAGCTAGTTTTCCCCAGTGCATTCAATATGTGGGCATATTTTACAAAAGCATCTGACCTTCACCTTCTCAGGGACGTTATCTATCTATGGGGGTGAAAATATCCTTCTCTGCTGGCTTTATGCCTGCAGTGGATTTCCTTATCAGGAACAAATACAGAATTTGGATGTAGTCCTATTTCCCTCCTGGCGCCAGGTGGGCAAACAGTCAGACTAAGCCCCCGGGCTAAGCTCGCAGAGGGAAGGTGCAGAAGGGCTGCGTGCCAGTCAGGCCGCCCCTCTGCACAGCCCCCAGACCCTGTGCTTCCGCGCCCGCGCTTTCCCGGCAGGAGCCGTCCCAGCGCAGCCTTGCTCGCCAGCGCCGCCTAGTGGTAAGACCAAAGTGCTGCCGAAGAAGGTCAGCTCTGAACCGCCGCTCCCTGGGCATTAACCCTGGACTCTCACCACGACACTTAGAAGCTCTGTGATTTGCTAACCGTGCCAGAAGGTGAGTCCTCTGGGCCTTGACCCCACAGAAGATCCTTATTTAAGAGCATCCTTTTTTTACTGCTTATAAAAGGAACCAATTATATCAGGCGGGAATGAAGCTGCCGCACCCCACCCCGAATCTCTCCGGGAGACACCTGCTGGTGCAGGGGGCCTCCCAGAGCCTTCTCCCCAGGGTCAGCAAGACCCTCAGCCCCCAAGCCAAAAGGTCCTTCTCTTTGTTAGGTACAAAATAAACATCCCCACCCCCCCTGGGCTACTTGCAGTGCTAATGTTTATGCCTTTGGAAAGAGAAAAAAGAAAGACGCTTGCGCCTTCTCCCTGAGCAGATGGGCGCCAAAGCAGTAATTAACCCTCAGCAATCGGGGTGTCTGATCTTCTGCCAACGGGTCTGCAGCAGGTTGGCGGGGGTGGGAGTGGGGGTTGGCTGACGTGGGCTTCTGCTATAAGTTTATGTTTGATGGGCCTTTGAGGCCTTGCAATGTTCTCTGGAAAGGACGCCAACTACATCTTTAAAACTCTGAATTAGGCATTAGGGACCCATCCCCAGAAAGTTCCTGATGCCGCAGTGCCCGTTCTAGGTGGAGGGCTGTGAGCAGCCACAGCATTCGTGAGAAGCCTGGTGTGGTGGGTGTGCACACAAAACTTGGGGGGAGCCAGGCCCACCATGGGCCTAACATTTGCTGAAGTCACATCAGTGGCCAACATTTATTAAATGCCTAAGGACCAGGCTCCCTGCTAAACTCTGCACACAGCATATTATTTCATTTGATCTTCCCAGCAACCCTGTGGGGTGGGTATGGTCCTACTTGCATTTTACAAATGAGAAAATTTAGTCTGAGAAATAAAGTCTGTTGCTGATATCATTTAATCCCAGATGAATAGACTCTCTTCTTCCTATAAAATGGGTCCTTTGCCCAAGGTCATCAAGCTTGGGAGTGGCGGCAAAGCTGGGACCGAAAACCCAGGCTTTACAACTTCAAAGTCCCAACCGCCCAGCCCTGTCCATTTGTGTTCGCAAACACAAATGACACTTATCACTTTTCAGACTTCCAGAAGCACTGCTCAGCTCAAAGGAGCTAACCTGTGGCCGCTCACTACAAGACTTATGGTCAGGGCTCCCCATGGGTGCAGCCAGAGAGAAAGGGAGAGGCAGTTGTCAGACTCCCATCGTGAGAGGCTAGGGCAACTGAGAGGATCAGCCCCTTCCATCTTTCCAATGAGGAAACTGAGGACCAGAGGGCAGAATTCATGCCCAAGATGCCACCATGACTTTGTCTCCACAATCAGCATCCTGTCCATGGCTGCATGGAGCTTCCTGGAGAAAAATGGAGCTGGTGGCAAGAACCAGACTGGGAATATAGGGAGAAAGTTGATCTTCCTTTTGTGTTCCTTAGGTCCTCCAGTCTGAAAAGAGGGCACCATGCAGTTTCTAAGGGTGTTTCTTGCTTATGCAAAGTCATCCATGGCTTCCATATATAGCTCCACTGTCCTATGGATTTAAGGCACACTTGTATCACAAACAGGCAGGTGAGGGGATGGAGTGTGCATAGAGGGTGTCCAGGAGATTTTAGGGGTAAGGGCTAGGAGTGCACTCCTTCACTGTACTTCACTTCCTCCCATATCCCATTGGCCATACCAGTCACATGGGCTTACCTGGATGCAAGGGCCTCTAGGAAATGTAGTCTTTCTTTGGGGAAGGAAGTATGGGAAACGAAGTTGGTAAATCCATGGCATTGTCTCTGACACACTATTCAAAAGTTCACAGTCATGGGGTGCCTGGCTGGCTCAGTTGGTAAAGAATGCAACTCTTGAACTTAGGGTCATGAGTTTAAGCCTCACATTGGGCATAGAGCCTACTTAAAAAAAAAAAAAGTTTCTAGTCATGTCAGGGCCTGAAACATCTCAAGATCAGAGGGAAGTCCAGTGCGTGTATTGCTCAGCACGTGAGGCTGGAGACGTGGGCTGGCCCAGTGTGAGAAACGCCAGTGAAAAGGTGGAAGAAGAAGAAGGTGCTGATTTGCATTCAAGCCCCGTGTGGCTCAAGCCCCTGACATCAATCCAGCCATGGCAGGAGAAGGTCAAGATGGTGCCAGAGCAAGATGCAGAATCTTCCAGATGAATGTCAAGGGAAACCCAGTATCCCTGAAAACATCAAGGGGAGGCCACACCAGCTAGGAGTCCTCACTGGCTCTCCAGAAAAGAAAAGGATGTAAACTGGGAAATGCAAATAAAGAACAGAGGAGAGAAGCAAACAAGGGGCACTAGGGCATTCTAAGACACAGGGACTGGTGCCAGGAGGGCGTGCTTCACAAGTCTGCTGCTTCTGCAATCACAGAAGGTGCCATGTTCAGAAGGGGCCCATGCTTGGCTCTGTTGTTGCCATTTTGAAATTTTTTTTTTTCCAGGACAATCTTAAGTTTATTTTTTCCCATTTATTTATTTAAATTTTAATTCCAATATAGTTAACATACAGTGTTATATTAGTTTCAGGTATACAATATAGTGATTCAACAATTCTATACACAAATCAGTCATGGTGACGTTACTCTTAATCCCCTTCACCTATTTCACCCATTCACCGCTCCCACTTCCGCTCTGGTAATCATCAGTTTCTTCTCCATAGTTAAGAGTTTGGTTTTTATGGTTTTTCTTTTTCTTATTTCATTTGTTTGTTTTGTTTCTTAGATTCTACATATGAGTGCAATATAGTATTTATTGCTCTATGGCTGACTTCCATATTATTGCAAATGGCAACATTTTGTTCTTTTTATGGCTGAATAATATTCCATTGTATGTGTATGCCACATCTTCTTTAGCCATTTATCTTTTGACGGACACTTGGACGAGTTCTATAATTTGGCTATTGTAAATAATGCTGCAATAAACATAGGGGTATATATACCTTTTCAAATTAAGGGGTATATATACCTTTTCAAATTAGTGTTTTCGTATTCTTTGGGTAAATAGTCAGTAGTGGAAATCCTGGATCATATGGTAATTCTATTTTTAATTTTTTGCGGAACCTCCATACTGTTTTCCACAATGACTGCACAGTTTGCATTCCCACCAACAGTGCATGAGGGTTCCCTTCTCTCCACATCCTCACCAACACTTGTTGTTTCTTGTGGTTTTGGTTTTAGCCATCCTGACAGGTGTGAGGTGATATCTCATTGTGGTGCCATCTTGAAATTCTTAATAATTTTCAAAGGAGCCCCACGTTTTCATTTTATATTGGGCACCGCAAGTTATATAGCCAGCCCTGTGTACAGAGATAGCAGCACCGGTTCTAGATGACTCTGTCTTGAGGACATGGGGTGCTACTGACACAAGCTGCTTTCCAGCCTGATGGGACACCAAGGCAACAGGAACTAGATCTGAGGTAAGATGAGTAGGGGTGTTCAGCTCCTCTGTGTCTTGCTTCTTAATGTGTCCAGGTATAAACATTTAGAAGGGAGTGGCTTCAGATTCCCCTTGCTCAGGGAACCAGATTGGGAGGAAACAGGTGCTTGCTGGTAAGAGATTTTCCAAAAACAGAGAATGATGAGCTCTGAAAGAGGTGTGATGTTGAGGATGACAGATGAGTAGATGAAGTCCAGGAGCCCAAGGGGGAAAATGAGGGATCAGATGAAAGGGAGAGGGAGAGGGAGACGTGAGGTTGCTCCTAACGTTAGAAGTCTCTGCTTTCATATGCAAACCTTCAAGGAAGCCTGTACATTTTTTTTTTAAATAGTCCTGATGTTGGAGACATTACAGAAGGAGAAAATAGATTAACTAGCCTAAAATGGAAATGGCTATGGATGGTGGTAGTGGGGATCCTCAAGTCAAAGAGGGATTCAGGCATAGCTGGCAAACTGATGGGAACAGCCCCCCATTGCATTAGCTAGAAGAGGCCACAGCCTAAGGGAAGCAGGAAACTGGCACAGTGAGCTCAGCCTAGTTACAAACAAGATGAGTGATTAGTAATAAGACCTTGCTATCATTTGTTCAGCACATACTGTGCCAGGCACTATTCTATATATGTATTATCCCCCGCTGCGTAACAAGTCATCCCAAAATTTGACAGCTTCAAACAATGATAATTTATGATCTACAGTTTCTCTGGTCAAGATTCAGGAACACCTGTCACAGGGTCTCCCATGAGGTCATAATCCAGATGTCAACCAGGGAGGCACTCATCTGAAGGCTTGACTGGGCCTGGATGATCCGTGTCCAAGATGGCTCACTCATGTATCTGGCAGGTTGGTACTGACTGCTGACAGGAGGCCTCAGTTCCTCACCACTTGAATCTTTCTATGGGGCTGCTTAAGCATCCTCAATACATGGTAGCTGGTTCCCCCTGGAGCAATATGAGAGAAGAAGATGGAAGTTTCAATGTCTTTTGTAATGTAGCCTCAGAAATCACACTCCACAATATCCTGTTGGTACAGAGGTCAGCTCTATTCAGGGTGGGAGGCAACTACATGATCTCGCAGTTTGTGGTTTCGAGCCCTGCATTGGGCTCTGTGCTGACAGCTCAGAGCCTGGACCCTGCTTCAGATTGTGTCTCCCTCTCTCTCTGTCCCTTCCCCACTCATGCTCTGTCTCTCTCTTTCTCTCTCTCCCAAAAATAAATAAACATTAAAAAATTTTTTGTGGATTAGACAAACTGACTCTTAAGTTTATACAGAGTGGCAAAAGACCCAAAATCGCCAACACAATATTAAAGAAAGAAGAATAAAGTAGGGAACTGACACATTCCAATTTCAAGATTTACTATAAAACTACAGTTATCAATACAGTGTGGTATTGGTGAAAGAATACACAAGTAGATCAATGGAACAGAATAGAGGGCCCAGAAATAGACCCCCATAAATATAGTTAACTGATTTTTGACAAAGGAGCAAATGCAATACAATGGAGCAAAGATAGTCTTTTCAACAAATGGTGCTGGAACAACTGGACATCCACATTAAAAAAAATCCAGACACAGATCTTACATCCTTCACAAAAATTAACTCAAAATGGATCACAGATCTGAATATAAAATGAAAAACTATAAAACTCCTAGAAAATAACTTAGGAGAAAACCTACATGACCTTTTGTATGGTGATGATTGTTCTAGATACAACGACAGCAAAGACACAATGAAAGAAATCACTGATAAGCTGGACTTCATTAAAATTAAGAACTTCTGGGATGCCTGACTGGCTCAATTGGTGGTGCATGTAATTCTTGATCTCAGAGTTGTGACTTTGAGCCCCATGTTGGATGTAGAGATTACTTAGAATCTTCAGGGGTACCTGAGGGCCCAGTCAGTTAAGCATCTGACTTTTGACTTCGGCTCAGGTCATGCGCTATCAGCACAAAGCCTGCTTGGGATTCTGTCTCCGCCTCTCTCTGCCCCTCCCCCACTCGCTATCTCTCTCTCTCTCTCTCTCTCTCTCATAATAAATAAAAATAAAATATTAAAAAAAAATTAAAACGTCTGCTTTATGGGGCACCTGGGTGGCTCAGTTGGTTAAGTGTCCAACTTTAGATTTGGGCTGAGGTCATGATCTCACAGTTGATGAGATTAAGCCCTGCACTGAGTTCTGCACTGACAGCACAGAGCCGACTTGGGATTCTTTCTCTCTCTCTCTCTCTCTCTCTGCCCCTCCTCCATTCTCTTGCTCTCTCTCTCTCTCTCTCTCAAAATACAGAAATAACACTAAAACATTTTTCTGCTCTGCAAAGATAATGTCAGGAGGATAAAAAGACAAGCTACAGACTAGGAAAAATATTTGCAAAAGACATATTTGATAAAGGACTGTTAATGAAAATATACAAAGAACTCTTAGCAAGAAAACAATCTGATTTTTTTAATGGCCCAAAGATCTTAGCGCACACCTCACCAAAGAAGATATGCAAATTGAAAATAAACATTTGAATAGATGCTCCATATCATATGCCTCAGAGAAATGCAAATTAAAACAACCATGAGATACCACTACATACCTATTAGAATGACCCAAACCTGGAACACTGATAACACCAAATACTGGTGAGGATATGGAGCAATAGGAACTCTCTTTCATTGCAGTGGGAATGCAAAATGGTAAACCACTTTGGAAGACAGTTTGGTGGTTTCTTACAAAATCAAACATATTCTTACTGTACAATATAGCAATCGTGCTTGTTAGTATTTACCAAAAGGAGTTGAAAATGTAAATCCACACAAATCCCTGAACATGGATAATTATAGAAGCTTTATTCATAATTGTCAAAATTTGGACCCAACCAAGATATCCTTTAGTAGGTGCATAGATAAACTGTGTAACATCCAGACAATGGAATATTATTCAGCACTAAAAACTAATGAGCTATCAAGTCATGAAAAAATGTGGAGGTAACTGAAATGCATGTTAACAAGTGAAAGGAGCCAATCTGAAAAGCCTACATACTGTATGATTCCAACTGTATGACATTCTGGAAAAGACAAAACTATGGAGACAGCAAAAAGATCAGTGGTTGCCAAGGACTTAGGGGGAGGGAGGAATGAATAGGCGGAGCAACGAGAACAGTAAAAATACTCTGTATTTTACTATGATGGTGGGTATATGTCATTATACATTTGCCCAAACCCACAGAATGTACAACACCAGGAGTGAGCCCTAAAGTAAACTATGGACTTTGGATAATAATGATGTGTCAGTATAGGTTCATCAACTATAACAAGTGTCCCGTTCTGGTGTAGGATGTTGATGATGGGGAAGGCAGAGGGTATATGGGAAATCTCTGCATCTTCCTTTTAGTTTGCCATGAACCTAAAACCACACTTGACTGTCATGAAGCCTGTGATCATGCACCCCAATTGGAACTGGTCTTCTGGGTGTCCCTGCTCCTCCTATCACATCTGCTGCACTCACTCACCCCTTCCATTCAGCATGGGGATCAGGCATGGGGGAGGCTGCTCTAGACCTAGAGCCTGAGCCTCAGACTCTGTCCGGTTTTCCAGAGGTCCACAGTATGGAATTGATCATTACCTTAGTTAATGGTAATGTGTAATGTAGAACCTGCCAAAGCTATAGATGCACAACCTCTCTTGACTTTTCGAGTCACAGTGAAATGGAACTTTCCAGAAATCAAGAGACCAAGATCAAAGAGTTTTTACTTTTCTTTCCTCTTCTGCCCAAGACCGTGCTAAGCAGCTTGTAGATATGACTTGTTTCTGTTTTCTGCCTTCTGCCAGTGGTAGGATTTCTCCTGTGATAAAACTCAGTATGCCCTAGCTCTGTGGGCACAACTGGCGGTGACTTCAAAGGACAGAGAGGACTTCTTTATTACCCCCTCCTCAGACAGAAACGGTGGGCTCAGCACAACCGTCTGACTTGCTTGAGGCAGATCACAACTTTCTTAGCTCATCTGGGAACCTGGAGGTGAGTCCCCCTTTGCTCTCTTATCAAAACAGCACACAGCAAGCTGCAAATACTGGGGTGGAAGGAGGGCATTCCCACAGGAATTCAGCCCTGGCTGCAATATGTTTTATCATCTGGAAGGCCACATACAGCCCTGTGTGGCTTCCTCAGGATCAGTGGTCACAGTTGTTTAATCCCAAAGAAGAGGTTGTCACCCAGTGATGTCAAAGTGCAGTGTAGGCTTTTCTGAGAGTGTCCCAGAACCAAGTTGCATATTGATTTCCTTTTCATCAATGTCTTTGTGCATTTAACATGCTGGGGACCTCCCTGGAAACAGGATTTGAGCATTCCTGGAGCTCCCAGCCGGACACCAGCCCTGAGAACTACAACGGCAGGTCTTTGGGCAGTATGAGCACCCAGCAGAAGACGACGATGGTTGGCGATGCCAGGTGGAGTGTGCATTTGGTGGGTGAGCCCATAGGTTCCTGTGAGACAGCCTTGGGACCCTCAGTTAGCACACTGGGACCACCCCATCTATAGACCAGACCTACTTAAGTTACCTCTGGTTCCAAATGTAAATCCCAAGGCCAAGTAATTTAAAGTCACAATCCGGAAAGTCTGCCCATCAGAGCTAGAGATCAACCCTCCATCCCAGGGTAGACACCTCTGCAGCATCCTGGGCAAATGGCCCTCTATCCCTGCTTGTACCTTCCTGGGGGCATGGGGCAAGCTCATACCTCTCCAGGTAGCTGGTCCTGCATTTGACAGATGGGACACTTGTCTGTCCAGCACTTGGACTCCTGTTGACTCAGAAATAATGGGCCTTGTCCTGATCAGTCTCTCAATCCCATCTATTACTGTTTATCCCTCTGCCACCACTGAGGTCATGCCATAATCAACTTTTGCTGGGTGACCATAACAGCATCCTCAATGGTCTTTCTCCTCCCACCCATTCTCCACCGTCCCACAGGGCTTCCTTCCTGAACATAGGGCTTACCAGCTCTTTCCTACCTAAAACCTTCTACGGCTCCCTAGTGCTCCCAGGATAACAGGGCTTCCAGGACTTTCATGAACTGGCCTCAACTAACCACTCTAACCTTAATAATAATAATATTAATAATAATAAGATGATGATGATGATGATTGTCAACACTTACATAGCACCTATCAAACTCCAGGCACTCTTTAAATGTCCCGAATACAACGACTCACTTCATCTTCTCAACATCCTACAAGGATGGGGTCTCCAGCATCTCTACCTTATGCTGAGCTTCAGTCCTTGTCCAGCCCACACTCTCTCTCCTCTGGCCCTCAGACACATTCTTCCCTTAGCCCTGAACACACCTCCATGTCCTCTTTGCCAGGCTAAGGCCATCCCTCCTGCAGTCCCCAGTAAGGCCATCCCTGGGCACCTGTCTATCTCAGTTGGAACCCCAGGAACAGCTACATAATCTGCAGGGCTAAGTATGAAATGAAAATAAGGGGCTCTGGGGCGCCTGGGTGGCTCAGTCGGTTAAGCGGCTGACTTCAGCTCAGGTCATGATCTCACAGTTCATGGGTTCGAGCCCCGCATCAGGCTCTGTGCTGACAGCTCAGGGCCTGGAGCCTGCTTCGGATTCTTTGTCTCCCTCTTTCTCTGACCCTCCCCCGCTCACACTCTGTGTCTCTCTCAAAAATAAATAAACGTTAAAAATTTAAAAAAAAGAAGAAGAAAATAAGGGGCTCTTATTCAAAAATGGAGAATCATGGATAATTTCAAAAACAGTGACAGCAGAGCATTAAACCAGAGCATTAAGCAGGGCCCTTCTGAGCTTAGTGTCCTGTGTGACTATGTAGGTCACACACCCATGACATTTGCCCTGTGGGTCCCTGCCACACTTTGGTAATAGTCTTGCATTAAATCCTGTGCAGTTAGCCCTTTTGAGTCTGGCCCTGACTGATACCAGCATCCAATCTATGCTACCAAGGTCTCCTGGCTAAGCCCCTGGATGGATAGTGTTGCTGCCTTAGCTCTCCAGGAGAGCAAGGTACCCTCGATCCCCACACCTGTGCCAGTGCTGGGTACACATTAGAGGCACCATGGTACTGGCTGGGGACATGAATGAGTCCACACAAAGACCTCAGGGATCATGAGCAGGCCCACTTGGGGTCCTTGCAACAGGGCATGGTATGCAATGTCAGTGGCAGGGGCCAGCCGTCCTGAGGCATCCCACTACCCCACACCCTGGACTCCTTAAGCCAGCAAGGGAGATTCAAGGCGGGGCTTTAGGGTGGACTGGCTGAGCTGGGGGAGGAGAATGGCTGGTCTGGGAAGTGTGGAAGGGAACAGGCCAAAAAAGGAGGCTCTTCCCAGAGGGGAGGTAGTGAGGGATGAAGGAGAAAGAGTGGGAACAGAGGTCTGCGGGAATCTCAGAGATCCAAGCAGCAGAAGCTTTAGAAACAGACGTGCATGTGACAGATACATCCAATATGAGGAGAAATGCCTTGAGTTATCCAAGGAGAACCCTCTGGGGATACCCAGGACCCCAGAGAATATTTTGCCAAGTCCAAAAGAGAGGACATGAGACTTGCTGCAAGAATCCACCCTGACCCTGTGGATGTGTCCCTAGATGTGGCCTCCTCAGGGTTGTCTCCCTTGGCTGTATCCCTGTGGCTCTGTCATGTAGCTGTGACCCTGTGACAGACACCCTTCTGGAAATGGAGAAGCCAGGACACAAATATGCAGTGCCTGCACTCCACCTAAGTAGGCACAGAATCCAGTGTGACTCTCTACATAGCCAGAGGTTCAGTAGCAGCCCAGTCACCATGTCAAAACCTGGGACCCTCAGGAGGGTGGAAATTGAAAGTTGGGCACCAACTCAGCCCAGTAGAGAGGACCTGTGAGGGAGACACTCAGGGAGGCAGCTATGGGGACCACAGTATAGACAGGCCAGGGCCAAGATGACATGGAACCTGTACCTCCCTTCTGGACCTCTCCTTGCCATAGCCACGTGTTTGCCTGAGGCCTTGGACAGACCATCCCTGCCCAGACTTAGCCTTCTCCATGGCTGGGAAATACTTCTGCAACTTCTTTAACAACCCATGATCTTCCCTTCATTGCTTGGACTGACTCAGGGTTTCTCCACATTCAACCTAATTGGCATTTATATAACTTCCTACCCAACAGCAGCAGAATGTACATCTCTCCAAGTGCACATGGAACATTTACTAAGATATACCATATTCTGAGCCACAAAACAAACCTCAGTAAATTTAAAAGAACTGAAGTGAGATTCCACCTTAAGAAACTAGGGGAAGAAGGAGGAGGAGGAGGAGGAAGAAGGGGAGGAGGGGAGGGAGGGGAAGAGGAAGAGGAAGAAGGAGAAGGAGATGGAGGAGAAGGAGAAGGAGTAGGAGGAGGACAAGGGGGATGAGGAGATGATTTGTGAGACCCAAAGTAAGTAGAAAAAAGGCATAAAAATCAATGTGGAAATCAAATAGATGGAAAACAGAAAAACAGTAGAGAAAAAATCACTGAACCAAATCTGGTTCTTGAAGAATAACAATAAAATTGATTAACCTCTAGCCAGATTGACCAGTAAAAGAAGAAAGAAGACACACTACAGAAGTGAACATCACTATGGACTCTATAGATATTTGAAAGACAAAATGGGAATATTTTGAACAACTCCATGCCAATTAAATTGACAATTTAGATGAAATGGACAAATCCCTTGGAAGACATGATTTACCAAAGCTCATTCAAGAACCAAGAGTAACCAGAATACCCCTCTATCTATTAAAGACTTGGAATTTATAGTTAAAAATCTTCCTACAAATAAAACTTTAGGTCTAAATGGCTTCTGGGCCTGGGACTCTACCAGGTGTTTAAGGAAGAAATAATATCAATTCTATAAAAATTCTCAGAAAATTGAAAAGGAAGCCATATTTCCCAATTCATTCTATGAGACCATTATATCCCTGATACCAAACTGGACAAGAGTATTATAAGAATAGAGAAACTACAGTCCAATATCACTTATGAATGTGGAAACAAAAACTCTTAACACAATTTTGGCAAACTGAACGCACTAAACTGAGAGCAAATTCTCTCAGTTCTTGTTTTTCTGGGAATGTCTTTATTCTACCTTCAGTTTTGAAAGATAGTTTTTGCTGGAGATATGATTCTTGGTTGACTTATTTTTTCCTTTTATCACTTTGCCTTCTAGCATTGTTTCTGATGAGAAGTCAGCTGCTAATCTTATTGAGGTTCTCTTGCAGGTGATGACTCATTTTTCTCTTTCTTTCTGCTTTCAAGAATTTCTCTTTGTCTTTGAACACTTTTACTCTGATGTGTTTGGGTGTGGATCTGTTCACATTTTTCCTACTTGGAGTTCATTAAGCTTTATGGATATGTAAATTTTAGGTTTTCATCAGATTTGGGGAAGTTTTCAGCCATTATTTCTTGAAATAGTTTTTCTTCTCCTTTCCCTCTCTCCTCCCTTCTGGGGCTCCCATTATGCATGTGTTGGTATGTTTAATAGTGTTTCACATTTCTCTAAAACTCTGTTTGTTTTTCTGCATTCTTTTCTCTCTGTGTCCTTCAGATTGCATAATCTCTATCAGTCTACCTAAAAGTTTGCTGATTCTTTCTGAACTGATGTGGATAGGGGAGGAGGAAATAGGCCATAGCTCAAATGCTACAGACTCTTGCTGTTCTGAGATTTAGTAGATTTTCTTGAATAAATGTTTCTTTGCTTGCTGTATGCTCTGAGGGTCATTTTCAGAGACTTTAAATCGTTGGTTTTTTCAAATAAATTTTACCAATTATAGTTGTTTCTCTGGGGAGACAGGCCACAGGTTCCTCACACCACTATTCCAGAAGCCATCCCTGAATATAATATCTATAAAAAGAGTAATATATCACAACCAAGTGGGATTTTCCTGAAGAATGCAAAGTTGCTTTAACATCGGAAAATCAATCAATGTAATTTACTAAACTAACAGACTTAAAAATGAAAACTATAGGATTATTTTAATAAATGCAGAAAAACATTCATTCCTGATTTAAAAACAACAACAACAACAACAACAACAACAACGTTAAGCAAACCAGGAATAGAAGGGAACTTTCTTGCCTAATAAAAGACATCTACGAAAACCAAAAACAAAACAAACAAAAAATACAGAGCTAACATCATCTTTAATGGGGAAAAACTGAATGTTTTCCCTCTAAGATCATGAACAAGACAGGCCTATCTACTCTTACCTTCTATTCAGCATTGCATTAGAGGTTCTAGCCAATATAATAAGACAAGAAAAAGAAATAAAAGGCATCCATATTTGAGAGAAAGAAGAAAAACTTCCTGTATTTGCAAATAACATGTACGTCTCTGTTGAAAATCTGATGGAATTTACAAAAAAGCTACTGGAACTAGTGAGTATTATAAGGATGCAAGATATAAAATCAACATAAAAAATTAATACAATTACTAGCAATAAAAAATGGAAATAAAAAAGTTTAAACACTGTTTATAACAGCATAAAAATATGAAATGTTTAGGGATAAACACAATACAAAGTGTTAAACATTGTACAGAATATTGTTGCAAGAAATTTTAAAACTCTAAATAAGTGGAGAGGTATACAATGTCCATGGATTGAAAGACTCAGTATTGTCAAGATGTCAACTCTCCCTAAAACAATCTATAGATTTCAACATAAACCCAAGTCAAAATCCCAGCAGTCTTTTTTTTTTTTGGAAATTGACAAACTAATTCTAAAATTTATGTGAAAAACCAAGGACTTAAAATAGTCAAGACAACTTAAAAAAAAAAAAAAGAACAAAGTTGGAGGACTTAAATACCTGGCTTCAAGACTTATTTTAAAGTTACAGCAATTAAGATGATGTGGCATTAGTATAAAAATAGACAAGTAGTTTAATGGAAGAAAACAAAGAGTCCAGAAAAAGACCCATATATGCATATGGTCAATTGACTTTTAAAAGTTGCAAAGGTGTTTTTGTAGAGAAAGGGTAATATTTTCAACAATTATAGTGTGATGAATGGTACCCCCTCTCCAAAGATATGTCCACATCTTAATTCCTAGAACCTATGAGTGTTACCTTATTTGGGAAAAAATGTAATATGAAAAAATTGCAGATGTAATAAGTGAAGGGTCTTGAAATGAGAAGATTTATCCTGGATCGTCTGGGTGACAAGTGTTTTTATAAGAGACACACAGAGGAAAGGCACACAAGAGGGAGGTGGTGTGAATTCCGAGGCACAGTTGTGATGTGACCACAAGCCAAGGAATGCTGAGCAGCCACCAGTAGCTAGAAGACATGAGGAATGGATTTTCCTATAGAGTTTCCAGAAGGAGCATGGCTCTGCAAACACCTTGACTTCAGACTTGTAACTTCTAGAACTGTTACACAATAAATTTCTATTGTTTTTATTTTTTTTTAAGATTTTTTAAGGTTTATTTATTTTAGAGACAGAGAGAGAGTTGGGGAGGGGCAGAGGGGGTGGGGACAGAGCATCTGAAGGAGGCTCTGTGCTGACAGCAGAGAGCCCAGTGCAGGACTTGAACTCATGAACCTCGAGATCACGACCTGAGCCAAAGTTGGACACTTAACTGACTGAGCCACCCAGGTGGTGCCCCTGCATCCAACTCTTGATTTTGGCTCAGGTCATGATCCCAGGTTGTGGTATTGAGTCCCGCATTGGGCTCCATGCTGAGCATGGAACCTGCTTAAGATTCTCTCTCTCTCCCTCTGCCCCCTCCCCCTTTCACACTTGTGCTCTGTCTCTCTAAAAATAAATTTTTTTAGAAGGATCTCAATATCATCAGTTATTAGAAAAATGTAAATTAAAACTACAGTGAGGCTGCTGCACATATTTTAGAATGGCTTATTTTTTTAAAGATTTTTTTTAAGTAACCTCTACACCTGACTTGGGGCTCAAACCCACAACTATGACATCAAGAGTCGCACACTCCACTGACTGAGCCAGCCAGGCGCCCCTAAAATGGCTAAAATTAATGACTGACAGTACCAGCTGTTGATGGGGATGAGGAGCAAATGTAGCTCTCGTACACTGTTTTATAATCACTCTGGAAAACAGGTCAGCAGTTTCTTTAAAAGTTCACATCCGGGGCGCCTGGGTGGCTCAGTTGGTTGAGCGTCCGACTTCGGCTCAGGTCATGATCTCGCCATTCCTGAGTTCAAGCCCCACGTCGGGCTCTGTGCTGACAGCTCAGAGCCTGGAACCTGTTTCAGATTCTGTGTCTCCCTCTCTGTTTCTGCTCCTCCCTCACTTGTACTCTCTCTCTCTCTCTCAAAAAATAAACATTAAAAAAATTAAAAAAAAAAAAGTTCACATCCTCCTTGCCCATGACTCAGCAATTCTACTCCTGAGTCTCTCTGCCCAAGAGAAATGAAAAGGTACGTCCACACAAACACTTGTATGCAAATGTTCATGGCAGCTTTATTCATGAGAGCCCTGAAGTGGAAACCACCATGTATATCATCAGCAGGTGAGTGGACACACAAGCTGTGAACAGCTTTAGCAATAAGAGGGAGTGAACTATTGGTGTATGTTACAATGGACAACACTGTAGTAATTATGTAGAGTGAAAGATGCCAGACCAAAAAAAGCATACAAATAATATGATTCAGTTTATATAAAATCCTAGAAAATACGAAATAATCTATAGTGACAGAAAGCTGGTCAGTGGTTACCTTGAGATTGGGGAAGGGGTGGGAGGAAGGGAATACAAAGAACACAAAAAAGCTTTGGGGGTCAAGGGTGGATAGGTTCATTATCTTGATTTCGAAGAGGGTTTTCCAGATATAGACATATGTCAAATCTCATCAAATTGTACACTCTAAGTGTGCACATTGATTGTAGTCAATTTTACCCTCATTAAAACTGCTTAAAATAATGTCATATTGGGGCGCCTGGGGGGCTCAGTCGGTTGAGCGTCCGACTTCAGCTGAGGTCATGATCTCACGGTTTGTGGGTTCAGGCCCCGCGTCGGGCTCTGTGCTGACAGCTCGGAGCCTGGAGCTGCTTCACTTTCTGTCCCTCTCTCTGTGTCCATCCCCTGCTCCTGCACTGTCTCTCTCTCTCGAAGATAAATAAACATTTTTTAAAAATTAAAAAACAATAATGTCATATGATATATGACATAATATAATGTAACTTTTTAAATAAAGAGGCTTTTGTGCTGAGGGTTGAGTCCTTCTCTTCCTTTTTTTTTTTTTTAAAGAATGTTCATTTTGAGAGAGAGAGAGAGAGCATGAGTGGGGAGGGGCAGAAAAAGGGAGAGAGAGAATCCCAAGCAGGCTCCGCGTTGTCGGCACAAAGCAGGGCTCGAACCCACAAACCATGAGATCATGACCTAAGCTGAAACCAAGAGTCAGACACTTAACTGAGCCACCCAGGCGCCCTGGCCTTCTCTTCTATCTTAGACGGGGCATCAGGAAGCAGTCAGGTCATCTGACCCAGAGCTCGTGCCCTTAATTGTCTCCTGCCTCTCATTATCTACCAAGGATGATCCTTTGTGGGGCCAAAATGGAGATCAGATTCCCCTGAATAGCACCGCACCCAGAGCACAGGAGCCCATATGAAGCATTTATGACACTTCGCTTTCATCTATGATGATGGTGGTGATGATGATCATGATTTTGCTTTTCTTGTCCCAGGTGCCTCAGACCCTATAAAGCCCCTTGAAAATAGCTCCTAGCTCCCGTAACAGTATATTCCTACCTCAGGGCCTTTGCACAAGGTGTCTCCTCACGCAGTGGCACCAGTCTCTTCACTCTCCACCAGTTAATTCCCCTCATTCTTCAGCTGTCAACTTACAAAGATTTTCTTTGACCTGCACCCCCACTCCCAAGCCCTGGCATCTAAATCGGGTCCTTGTTACTCCCTTGCACGTGCCTTGCCTCGTTCCCTGCCATCATTTCCTTATCGTGACATGCAGTCACAGTTATCTGACTAACGGTTTGTCTACGGTCTGTCTTCTCGGCTGGCCGTGCCTGCTCCCGCATGGCCGACACCAGAGCCTGGGCTCTGAGTGGCACTCAGCAAACGTGTGTAGGGCGAGTGAGGACATTGCCCTGCACAGTGCCCGGTATGCTTGAGCCACAGAGCCGGCATTGAACCTCCCGGGGATCCAGTCCGCCACGTTCCACCCAGCAGGCAAATTTCAGAGCTGACATTAATTCAGACCTCACATACATGATTCTTACTGAGTAAGACATCAAGACAATCTCGCCCTTTGTCAGAACTGTGGGGGTTTCACTTACGCGTAGAGAGAAGCCAGTCTAAAATCAGTCGCTTTTTGAAAACCAACAGCTCAAGAAATTAAGGATTCTGTCAGCGTGCCCTGAATTTCTGGGCCCAGCAATTAATTCCTTCTAGATTAAAGGATTGTTGTGTTGCTGATGCATTATTATGCAGAGTGGGCTTGCTGTGAATTTTAAAACTTTAACCAGAATCCTCATTAACTGGGACCTTTTATCTGTGTGCAACTTCTAGAAGAGGCCAGTAGCCAGAAAGTGAACTGACACATAAAAAAAAAAAAAAATTCCAGGGGGTGTCCCAATGCACATTTAGTCTGGACAGCTGTCCTCCCTCCTAATGGTCGCAGGGCCATTTACTCATCACCCACCCCCTGAATCCTCTCCCACCCTATCAAGTGGCCACAGTTATTATTATCTCCAGTCTATAGATGAGGAGACTAAGGCTGGTGAAGAGGGGGTGAGATGCCCCCTCAGGCCCGTGAGGGGCCCAAGTCCACTGCACCCCCTTCACCCTAGATGCTAAAGATCACTATGCAGAAGGATGGCCCCAAGGCCTTTTGAGTACACCATCCATCCAAGGACCGTTCTATCCCAGAGCGGTGCCCAGGGCCACCTGTGTCCTGGAAGGAAGGCTCTGCTGAGCCCTGGGAGCCGGGGGGGGGGGGGGGGCGAGAGGGAGCAGTGGAAGCCTACCACATGTGAGACTGAGGGTGACCCAGGAGCCACGGGCTCCATCACGTCTGGGAATTTCGAGGTCCTCTCCGGCGGGGTCCATTCTGGCTGCACTTATGACAAAACCTAAGCTAGAGGCGCCCTAGGGGGAGATTTTCAGGACCCCCATCAGATGCTGGCTGAGGCACCCCAAATTAGACTGGGTCCTCTCAGTATTTGCCACTTCCCTTTTCAGTTGATGCAAATTTATACACATAACCTTGGTGCGCACAGCCATTTCCTCACCCCCTCCTACCCCTGGGCAGGCTAGGAACCAGCACCTGTGGGTTCCCAGAGCCCTGGGACCTTCTTTTAAAGTTTTTTTTTTTTTCTAAAGAGAGTGTGTGTGAGTGGGGCAGAGGGGCAGAAGGAAAGAGAGAGAGAATCTCAAGGAGGCTCCACACTCAGCATGGAGCATGACACAGGGCTTGATCCCATGACCCTAGGATCATGACCTGAGCTGAAATCAAGAATTAGACACTTAACCTACTGAGCCACCCAGGCGCCCCTAGGACCTCCTTTTAGAAACTTTAGAAACTCGAAGTGAGTCAGGGGCTCCAGCATCCCTAAGAAAATGCCCCCTTCCGGCTCCCCAAACAGGAGGTAGATGAGGCAGGCTGCCCTGAGAGCAGACACCGTCTCAAGGCTTGCTTCCTCCAGGACCAGGGCACCTACTTGTCCCTCAGCCACATAAGCGACTGCTCAGCGCCTCCGCCCAAGGTGACCAGGAGCCCACCACAGCACAAAACACTAATATTATTTTTCTCATAAAAAAAAAACACTAAAGGAAATTCTGACACATCCTATGACGTGGATGAAACTCAAGGACATTCTAAGTGAAATCAGTCACAAAAGGATTGTATGTTTGCTGTATACTATGTGATTCTTATGTGAGATACCTCAAATGGTCAAATTCATAGGCAGAAAGAAGGATGGGTGCCAGGGACTGGAGGGAGGAGGGGGAGAATGAGGAGTTAGGGTTTAACGGGGACACAGTTTCAGTTTTTGCAAGATGAAGAGTTCTAGAGACAGATGGTGGCAGTGGTTGCACAACAGTGAGAACGTACTTAATTCCACTGAACCACTTACAAATGGTTAAAATGGTAAGTATTCTATTATGTATATTTACCACATTTTTTTAAAGAATAAAAAAACCAGTTTCCCTTCATCAAGCATCTTGCTATTCGAATTATCCCATTGAATCCTGGTGGCAACATCTGGAGGTAAAGTCTACTATTGTCCTTATTTTATAAGCCAGAAAGCCAAGGCCAGGGCGGTGCCGTGAGCAGCCTGAGGACATCCAGGGCCTGGGTGGCATGGCCAGGGTTTGGCCCAGGGCCTGCCTATGAGGCCTGTCGTCTCCCCACCCTGGGGCCCTGGCCACAGAGAGAGCCACCCCCTTCCTGACCACGTTCCACAGTTTTACTCAGATTCCCCTGCCAGGGGACCAGGGGACAGCAAACAGGATCCAGATGGCAGATCCCCCGCTGACCGGGATGGGGCTGAACTTGAAACCCCTTTGCCAGGGTTTCCAAATGCATCCCAGACTTCTGTCCTGGAACCGTCTGGTGCCCTCCTGCTGGGGTGGCGGGGAGCAGAGAGGCAGACCAGCCTGACCACAGGCCTTGTCGGTGACTGTTGGGGGCCGGAGGATGGCACTGGCCCCCTTGTATTCCCACAGGCCCTGGAATGCCCGGTTTCCCCAGACGGTGAGATGGCATCCATTCCCCAGAGCTGCCATGACAAATTCATGGTCTCACAGCTCAGGAGGCAGGAAGCCTGAAATCTGCCCGCTGCAGGGCTGTCTCCTTTGAGAGACGTGAGGGAGAATCAGTTCCACTGCTCTCTCCTGGCTTCGGGACGCCCCAGGCATTCCCTGGCTTGTAGATGGGCTCCCTGGGTCTCCACAGCATCTTCTAGCAACACACACAGGCCTGTCTGTATCCAAATTTCCCCTCTGATAAGGACACAGTCATGTTGGATGAGGGCCACCCTAATGACCTCATCTTAACTTGGTCTTCTGCAAAGACGATTTCTACATAAGGTCACATCCACAGCTTCCAACATCTTTTGGCGGGGGATGCAATTCGACCCATAACTCTGTCCCATGATGCCGTTACTCCACTCGGTGCCCAGGAGGCCAGAGGGGAAGGTTCTGAGGGTCGGGGAAATTGGCAAAACAAAATGCGATGTCACCTCCTCTCTGCGGTTTCAGGACTTCAGAAGCATCGCCATCTGAACTGAATGCTTAAAGTGGGACAGGCACTAAGTCTACGCGGCCTCGGGGCCCGAGCAACTGGGCGGCTGTTACCAACTATCTGATTTTACAGGTGAGCGATATGGCTCTCAGTTGCAGAAATAAGACTCAAATGATTGCCTCGTTGGAGTGAAAGGCTGGGGATTCAGGAGAGGAGGTATGTGAAAAGCGGTCATTTCAACCTCCTAAAAATTTGCCTAGACTCTGGTGACTTTTCTCCATCCCTGTTGTGACCTCCTATGTGTCCAGAGGCTGCCGTAACAAATTACCTCAAACTGGCTGGATTAAGACCTCAGAAATGTATTCTCTTACAGTTCTGGAGACCAAAAGTCTGAAGCCAAGATGTTGGCAGGGCCTCACTCCCTCCGAAGACTCTGGGCTCAGGGGGAGGGGAAGGGACAGAGATGGGGGAGGGTCCCCCTTCTGGCCTCTTGCAGCTTCTGGTGGCTCCAGGCATTCGTTGCCTACTGGCTGCATCCCTCTGTCTTCCTGAGGCCTTCTCCTCTTCTCTGCCTCTCCTCCGGGTGTTTCGTATTAGAACATTTGTTATTGGGTTTAGGGCCCACCCAGGTAATCTAGGATGAGCTGGTCTCAAAATCCTTAATTTCATTGTAACTGCAAAGACTCTTTGTCCCCAAAAAGGACACATTCTCAGATTCCAGGATCTGGACAATATCTTTTGGGGGTCACCATTCAACCCCTGTGTACCGCTCTGGACACCATCATCCAAGCTGGGCCGCTGGGCAACAGCCCCCGTCTCCCAGCCTCCCGCCCTTGCAGCCAGAGGGAGCTTGCGAAATCAGGGACCAGCCTCATATCCTTCCCTTTTTAAATCTCACAATGACTCCAAGGGCCTCGGCAAGCAGCCCAGACCCCAGGCTTGGCCCTGCTGACCTCTCAGGCATGGGGTCTCTCTGCTCCCCTCCCCCAACCCCGTTCCCACTGCACTGCCCTGCCTTTGGTTCCCACAGGGGTCTGAGCCTGCTCTTGCCTTTCGGCCTCGCTTCCACCACTGTTCCCAGTACCTGGGACTCTTCCCTGGGCTCCACCGGGATGACTTGCTCATCCGCCACGTCTCAGTGTAGATGTCCCTCCCTTGACAACCCTGGCTGAGTCAGGCACCTCCTCTGAGCTCCCACAGCCCCTGGGCTGTCACCGTCATGAGTTACAGTGGTAGGCTATGGCGTGGGTTCAGCTGTTTTGCTCTCTGGACGGGGAGCTGCCCCAGGGAAGATGTAGGTTGCCCACATCCATCTAGCTCACTGCGGATGGTCACCACCCACTGCAGGGCACAGCTGGGGTCCTGGGGTGTTTCTGGCGGACATGAATGTCAGACATGACTGAACCTTTCCCTCCACCTCCCACCCCTACCCATCTTCTTCCTTCCTCAGAGTCTCGAGAAACACTTTTTTTCACCTTTAAAATCTTAAGTTCTGGGACACCTGGGCTTCTCAATCAGTTAAATGCCCAACTTCGGCTCAGGTCATGATCTCATGGTTAGTTTGAGCCCTGCATCCGGCTCTCTGCTGTCAGCATGGAGCCTGTTTCAGATCCTCTGTCATCCTCTCTCTCTGCCCCTCACCCATTCACACTCTCACCCTCTCTCTCAAAAGTAAACATTAAAAATAATTTATAGGGGCACTTGGGTGGCTCAGTTGGCTAAGCGTCCAATTTCAATTCAGGTTATGATCTCTCGGTCTGTGGGCTCAAGCCCCACATCGGGCTCTGTGTCAGCTGTGCTGACAGCTCAGAGCCAGGAACCTGCTTCGCAGATTCTGTGTCTCCCTCTCTCTCTCAAAAATAAACAAACATTAAAATTTTTTTTTAATTTATAAAATCTGAAGTTATGTTTGAATGCGTGTTTTATATATAACAGCTATATTGTGATATAATTTACATATCATACAATTCACCTATTTAAACTGTACAAGTCAATGGTTTTTAGTATGTTCAGAATTGTGCAACCATCACTGCAATCAAATTTAGAACATTTTCATCATCTCCCAAAGAAATCCTGTGCATATTAGCAGTCACTCCCCATTTCCCTCCAATTGCTCCCCTTCCCCAGCCCTTGGCAACTACTAACCAGCTTTCTGTCTCTATAGATTTCCCCATTCTGGACATTGCATAGAAGTGGAATGGCACAATATATTGCCTTTTGTAACTGGTTTCTTTGACTTAGCATAATGTTTTTGAGGTATTGTAGCATGTATCAGTATTCATTCCTTTTAATTGCCTGAACAATATTCCATTGTATGGATATACCACTGTTTATCCATTCATCAGTGATGGGCAATGGGTTGTTTCCATTTTTTGATTATGAACAAGGCTGCATGCAAGTTTTGGTGGTAATATGTTTTCATTTTTCTTGAGTATATACCTAGGAGTGGTGAATGTGGTTTTTTTTTCTTTTTTGTTTTTTTCATTTGGCTCTATGACCAGTATGGGGCTTGAACTTACAACCCTGAGATCAAGAGCCACTTGTTGTATTGACTGAGCCAGCCAGGTGCCCATTAATATGTTTTTTAAATTAAAAATAACTTCTATGAATAATTATTTAATGTTTTATTTATTTTCAAGAGTGAGAGTGTGAGTGAGGGAGGGACAGAGAGAGGGGGGAACAGATCTAAAGTGGGCTCTGCACTGACAGCAGCAAGCCTGATGTGGGGCTCGAAATCACACACCGTGAGATCATGACCTGAGCCAATGTTGGACTCTCAACCCACTGAGCCACACAGGCGCCCCGAATAACTTCTATTTTATTTTATTTTATTTTATTTTATTTTATTTTAATGTTGTTTTTTTTTGAGACAGAGAGAGACAGAGTGTGAGCATGGGAGGCGCAGAGAGAGAGGGAGACACAGAATCCAAAACAGGCTCCAGGCTCTGAGCTGTCAACACGGAGCCCGACTCAGGGCTCGAACCCACAAACTGTGAGATCATGACCTGAGCCAAAGTTGGACACTTAACTGACTGAGCTACCCAGGCACCCCGAATAACTTCTATTTTAAATTACAAATGTGACACATTGGAGATCACCCAAATGACAAATTAGAAACAAGAAAATATAGACACGGTTTCATAATCCCCACAAAGAAAGATATCTGGTGTCCAGCCCTGCAGACACCCCTTTGCTCCTGTTTACGTACATGGTGGGTGGACAAGAGGCCGTGCATGTGGAAATTGACAACTCCCGACCCATGCAGAAGACAGCCTATATCTGGTTCCCCTGATCCCTCCTGTGACTATCAATAAAGAGCCATTCAGTGCAGATTAGAAATGAAACCAGACTTGACTTCAAAGGACAAACAGCTAAGAGAATGGAGGATTTTCAGCTGTCTAGAGACAGATTTTCAAGGGGCTAAAACCTCTTTGGAAAAAAGGGGGGGGCACTAAAAAAACAAAGGAGGCAAAGTCCAAACAAAAACCTGGGGAATCATTATATCAAGGTGGATGACTTACAAGTGATTTATTTTCTTTGAAGAAATGTTAATGATACAATATTGTGATTATCAGGTTTTACCACTAAAAAAGAGTCTAAGAAGCCTTTGAGGGCTTACTGATGAAAAAGAATGATTTTATAAAACTCAGCCATTCTTAAGAGGGGTGCGGCCACAAAAGCTTTCTTGCTCCTTTATAGTTTCTTCCAAGAACTGGCTCACTGAAACAGAGGCTGAGCAAGCAGACAGCCGCAGACCTGCGGGAAGCTGTGAAGATCTCAGCTCCAAGACAGAGCTGCTTATGAGCATGGAGGAAAAAGCAGGTAAGAAAAAGCGTTAAACCGTTCTCCTTTTACAACTACTGTGAGGGAAAAATTGGAAATTCTTAGCCATTCACGACCAGTAAGAAAGGCTATACCTACATATTTGTTTTTGTAAATATCTTGCTGTGTAAGTATCCATTCCCAAACTGTATATTCTTTATTATAATATAATTTCTTTTTTTAATTTTTTATTTCTGAGAGAGAGAGAGAGAGAACACAGGTGGGGGAGGGGGCAGAGGGAGAGAGAGAGAGAAAAAGAGAAAGCAAGAAAGAGAGAGAGAATCTTAAGCAGGCTCCATGCTCCGTGCTGAGTGTGGAGCCTGACACAGGGCTCAATCCCACGACCCTGAGATCACGATCTGAGACAAAATCAAGAGTCAGATGTTCAACCGACTAAGTCACCTGGGCGCCCCTATAATTATTTTTATAAGGATCCCTTCTTAAACAGTGATGAGCAATTCTAATATTTATGCTCAAGTGTTTTAAAAAGAGTCCCACTTATTCTAAATAGAAAAACATGCTTGTCTACTCGACAGCACGGTCTAGAGATGGCAGGATGCCTGGCAGAGAAGCTGCTACTTCCCCACCTTCACCCAGGACAGACGTTGCTAAGTGATAATAGCACTCTTTCCCACCAATCTCAAGACAGTCTCTGTAGCCCTGTCTACTCTTCTCAAAAGGCAGCTTCTAGGAGTGGATGGGTGTGGGTGCAAACCCGCGACGCCACCTACTGGCAAAGCTTTCTAATTGCAGGCAGAGTACCCGTTCGGAGCCAGCAAAGCCAGACAAAATGATGGTGTGTGAACTATTCAGCCTAGTCTTGGAAAATGGGGATAGCAGCAGGTGTCTCAGGGTAGATTGCTATGAGGAGCCTTTAAATGAAATCCTTGCCCAGTGACTGGCACATCTGCCCAGGAAAAAGTACCTGTGTTGAATCTGAAGCATGTGACATGCAGTTTGCGTAATAAGACAACTGGGCAGCCTGGGGACCTGAGGCTTGGGACAGACAGAAGGGTCAGCCTTTGGCAAAGAGAATGAGCTTTGAATTTCAATATGACTTTTCCTTGCTTTAGCCCAACAGATTGGCCAATAGAAGCATTTCAAGTAACAATTAGTAGTGGCAAAGAGCCTTTAGATACCCTAGATTCTTCCCTAACATTCTCTTTGCCATTCTCTTTTTCCTGGGCAAAGAGCTCATTTAAAGGCTCCTCATAGCAATCTACCCTGAGACACCTGCTGCTATCCCCATTTTCCAAGCAAGAACACTAAGACTCAGGGAGGGGAAGCAAGTTGGCCAAGGTCACATGGTGAGGAAGACAGAGGCAGGATTGAAGCATCCTCCTGATCAACGGGGCTACAGGCCCCACAACATTAGCCCCACTTTGGGCCCCTTTCTGAAAACAGGCTGCCCTTGTTGCTGGAGGAGTCCAAAGCAGGTCAGCTGTGCTCCTGGGAGCATCCCACTGGGACAGGGCACAAGCAGCCCCAGATGGGCCATCGGGCCCCTTTCACCAGGGAGATGGCCACAGGACAGGGTCCCAGAGCCCATTCTGGACCTGGACAGTCCTGACCGCATGCTCCAGGGCTCTGCAGCCAGACGTTGGGTCCCACTCTGCCATTGCCAAGGTGCCGTGTATCAACCTCCCTGGCCTCCCTTTCTTGGGCAAAATACCTCCGCATGGGCAGCTGTGATAACGCACGCAGTCTGCAGTCACACAGATGAAGGCTTAAGGCTGACCCAGTAAGAAGCGGGTCAGTGTTGGCCCCCTTTTCCCCGCCCCCACGCCCTTCACCACCACCCTGTCCTCCTTTGGACTCTCTGTTCTCTTCTCTTAGTATCTCTGTCTCAGCCTGTATGACTCTACTCTGACCAGCCTTCTCTCCACACCAGGTTCAAGCTCTGCCTTGCTGACATTAGAGTTCAGTCTCTCTCCATCCCTCCCATGCCCTCTCTTATCCTCCATCTCTCTGTCTCCCACCCTTCTTCTCTCTGTTTCCATTTTCTGGTGGCTCCAGCCTGCAGACACGGAGGCTGTCTGTCAGCCCAGTTCCTGGGAAGAGCCCTTTCTCACTTCTCTGTCATCTCCCTGAACAGCCTCCATTCAGGTGTGTCATTAGCAACCAGAAGCCCTGGGCCAGGCCTGCTCAGGACAGGAGCTTGGGGTCCTCCCGGGGAGAGCAGGTTCAGAGGTACAGTTCCTGATGCAGCCTTGGTACTCGCAGATCTCTGCCTGCCCGGCAGCGGAAATCTGTGTAGCTACCTCACGCCAGCACCCAGGGGCCCTCCCAAGCAGCAGGCAATAGCTACCAGAGCTGGAGTCGTAAGAACTGCCATTTTATATGTGCACATACACACGTTTTTAATTCTTAGGGCAAAGAGTGGCTACGGCGTGTGTACTTTTGGGTATTCGTTTTTTTCAAACTATGTAAAAGGATTCACAGCGAAAACAAACACCCTCAGTCTCACGGCTCACCTTCCCAAAAGCAGCGGGTTACCCATTTCTTGTGAATCCTTCTAGAGACAATGAGTGCCTGATCCAAGTATGTATGGGTATGTATTCCTGCTATTTCCCCCTAAATGGCGGCAGACTTTATACACAGCTGTACTCACTTTTCTCGCTTAACATCCGAGCTTGGAAATTGTTCCACAATCTACCTCATCTTTATATATATGTACATATTTCACGTTCCACAAAATTCATCTTTGAACATGCACGTTTCAGTGGCTTGTAGTGTATTCAGGGTTGTGCAACCATTATTACGATCTAACTTTAGAACATTTTCATCACCTTAAAAAGAAGCCCTGTACCCATGAGCGGTCCCTCCCCATCCCCGATTCTAAGCCCCTGGCAACCATTAATCTCCTTTCTGTCTCTGTGGATTTGCCTGTTCTGGACATTTCATATGAATATAATATGTGGCCTTTGGTGTCTGGCTTCTTTCACTCGGTGTAATGTTTTCAAGGTTCATCCATGCAGTAGCGTGTCATATTAATAGCTAATATTCCACTGTAAGAGTACACCACAGTTTGTTTAGCCCCTTTTTAAAATGTATATTTATTTATTTTTGAGAGAGAGAGGGAGACAGAACCCCAAGTAGGCTCTGCACTGTCAGCGCAGAGCCCAACACGAGACTTGAACTCACGAACCGTGAGATCATAACCTGAGCCGAAATCAAGAGTTGGACGCTCAACCACCTGAGCCCCAGGTGCCCCAATCCCCTCATTCTTTTTAATGGCAATGTAACATTCCCCTGATGGGTGCACCTTAATTTACCCATTTCCTGCAATGGGCGCTTAGGTTGTTTCTAGTCTTTTACTTCCACAAATAGTGCTGCAGCTGATTTCCTTGTATTCTTCACAAATGTATGTGTAAGAAACTTCCTCGGTGTGGAATTGCTAGGTTAAAGGAGTATACATTTTACCTTTCATTACATATTACAAACTGCACTTCAAAGTGGGCATATGCGAAGTGACATTTTTCCCACACTCTTACCAACCCATTTTATCAAAAATGGTTTAAATCCTTAGCATTAGTTTTGGAGGCTGCTATCTTATTGTAGTTTTCATTTGTATCGCTTCCCTTTTGAGTGAAGGTGAATGCGTTTTCATTGTGTGTTGTCTGTTCATACCTTTTGTTCATTTCTCTATTGGGCCATTGATGTTATTGATTTGTAAGGCTCTTTATATATGGAGGAAACTAACCTTTTTCTCTGATACTTTGCAAATTTTCCCTTAGTTAATCACATTACTTTTTTCTATGCATAAATTTGAAAGTACCCAAATGTATCTTTGTTGGTGTCTGGGGTATGTATCTTTCCTAGAATTCTTAGAAAAATTACAAAAAGATCCCAGCGTCTATGCCTATTTACAATCTACCAAGGGAAATCAATGGCTCCAATACATAATGCTGTGAATGGGGAAGCCTAGTGGACACATGACCCTGTCTTGGGGGTATCTTCCTAGGCCATTTTCCTAGAGACAAAGGGGGTGATAGCTAAGCTAGACTGAAGGATGAGTGAGATTGGCAGGCAGAGGGAACAGGATAGGAAAGCTGTATGGCCAGCTGGAGAACACAGAATGGTCAGGAAAATTGAGACACACTTGGTGTCCCAGGGTCTGGGGCAGAGGGAAGACGAGCAGGCTGGGCCATGTTCAGTTCTCAACCTGAGGGCCACAGGGAGGCTAAAGTATTCCTCACAGGGTGAATTGGCTTCATTTGCCTTTGGGAAGATCCGGAAGAACTGGAAGGGTCAGAGAGGACGTAAGGCCACCAAGGAGACTGAGGCCATATCCCACGAAGCAGGAAGGCTAGATGGGACAAAGCCAAGGGGTGGGCAGATGGAGATGGGATCTAGGCTTAGTGCCACAGGACCGGACCAGAGGGCGGGGCTAGAAGAGCCTGGAGTCCAGGCACTCAAAGAACACACATTCCCCCATATGGCTGTCCATCCACTTAAGACTCTCCAGGCCAAGCAGGAGACTAAGGATCCATTTCTTTTAGGCCCAGGGGCTCTGTTACACAGTTTATACCAGCCCAGGCCAGCCAGTGCCAGGCATGGGTCGGAGACCGGCTCCCCACCCTTGAGGGCAGAGGGGTGAGGTTCTGAGGGAGGCCAGAGCCTGTGGGGTACAGAGAAAGGGACAAGGCTCAGGAGTGGTGCTGGGCTGGCACCCTGGTCCTGCCCGCTCTGCCGGCTCCGGAAGAACCTGGGGGCCTCTGCCTGACGGGCCCTTCTCCCTACATCTTTCCATCTGTCTCTTCTGTCTCTCCAGCCGTCTACTCTCTACATCTCTCTGGCTCACTTGTCTTCCTCTGTCTCTGACTTGCTGGCCCTCTTTCTCTCTGAGTACCTCTCTCTGACTCTCTCTGACTCTTTCCCCTTCCTCTTGTTCTTCTCTTCCCCCTCGGAATCACTTCCTCAGAGGTGGAAACCATTCCTCTTAGGGATGTCACATGCTTGTGGCCCAGCAGGCACCACCTGGGACTGTCAGGGGCCCATGGTCTCTGCTCTGAGTAACTCCTCTTGCTCGCCCTTCATGCCTGCCAGGTCCATCTAACCACAGGGACTTATGGCCAGCACTCCAAATGCATCCAGCAGGGGGTGGGCTTCATTTCACTGGAGCCTGAGATAGACACCTTCCCATACAGAAGGCCCTCTCACTTAGCAGTCCTGTGTTCCTAGACCATTGGTCACTAAACATCCCCCTTACCAGCCTCGAGGTTCCACTACCAGTGATTCAGGGCTTAAATAAGGAAGATCTCTGTTAACTGCCCTCCAACATTTAACAACATTTAACATATTCGTCATTGACACTCTAGTGCGAATGAGCCAACAGCTCCTCCCTCTATCCCCTAGCTAGATGGATGCTGCCTAAGGAGACCTCATTAACCCATTTTTGCAGGTGGACAGGTATGAAAAGAGAAGCAGAATAAAGGACCCCACAGAAGGCAGATGAGACAGAGGTGGAAGGCAGAAAGGAGGGGACTTGGAGGAAGGTAACAGAGGATGGGAAGCAGGACAAAAGCTGTTAGGCAGAAGGCCTCCTATTTGTCTATCCCTTCATAGTCCACAAAACACAGTCACAGGAAAGTCCCCAAGTATTGTATCATTCCCACTTTCCAGATGGGAAACTGAGGCCCAGAGAGAAGGGACCCGCTATAGATCACGCAAACATCCAGGTCTCCTGTCTCCAAATCCAGGTACCCTGTCCTGCCTGCCATGCTAGTTTGTGCCCTGTCCTGTCACTCTGTTGTCTTCCTCCTACACCCAAAGGTGCAAGCCTCTCCTCCCAAGGATTCCTGAGGAGGGCAGAAGTCTCCCTTGCAGCCCTAATTTATGATTTTCTGACAGCTTCCTTCCCACCGTTCTCTTCCAGGCTCAGACCCAGCTCTATAAGGAAGGAATGAGCTGGGTGAGAAGGCAGCTCCATGGAGCATAAATAACTTGTCCAGGCAGCTGCAGGCTCTCTGGAGGCCCCCAGAGCCCCCACCCTGGCCCAGCGGGGTGTCCTCTGCTCTGGGACTGAGGGGCAACAGGGCCAGGCCTCCGGATCAAAGGCACAGAAAGCAGGCATTGTTCCCCAACCTGGAAACGCTTGGGGAAGGCCTAGCCCTCAGCCCTGCCCTTTGTCTGGGCAGAAGCTTTGAAGGCCACTGACATTTACGCAGCCCCCTCCCTTTCATAACATCCAGGCACTGCCTGGGCCATTAGGCCTGGGGCCCTGGGGGCTGCTGCTGTGGTTCTGTGGGCACCCTTGCCCCCCCCTCCCACTTGAGCTGCTTCCTCAGGATAGAATCAGGGTGATATGGACAGATCAGGTGGGGCTCACACACAAGCCAGTATGCAAACAAGGCCGATGATGATGGGCAGCCTGAGCCAGGGAGGCTGTGCTGTGGGACACAGGCAGGGGAAAGGCCCTTAGCATTGGCTCCAGTGGGAGTTCATAAGGAAGGGAGGCTGTGACCCAGGTTTGTTTGCTATGAGAACACTATTTCCTGTTTGGACTAGGCCGGGTGGACATGTCAGTGAATCCACACCAGAAGGGCTGTGTTTCCTGGGACCCCATGGCCTGTTCCAGGAAGATGTGTGTGTGTGTGTGTGTGTGCGCACATGTGTGTCTGAGTCCGAGTCCCTGTGTGGTCCACACACGTGTGTGCGCCCATGTGTTTTCTCTCACCTCATCAGCTCCCAGACGGGAGTCTAAATCTGAGCCAAGTTCTCTTTTTCCCTAAAGAAGCCCATTGCGGGGCTCGTCCAGAGGGCGCCAGTGTGGCCTGGTGGTAGGCCGGCACCCTCCGGGCTTTGGGTGAGCCCCACACCTGGGGGGATAATAAGGCGGCCTCCCTGGGGACCGAGAGGAGGGCTGGAGACAATGCAAGCAAAATGCTTAGCACAGCACCTGGCACACCGTCAGTGCTGGGGAACGGAAGCTGCTGTTTTACGGCGGTTATATGGTCGGGTCTTGGCAGCAGAGAAGACCAGGGCCCCCAGGGAGGAGACCCCGCCCACGGGGACAGCCCCCACTCCCGGAGAGCCGGAGCCAGCGGCCCCTCTCCTCTCTGCCGCAGCTAACACTGAAACCTAAAATGACTGAGACCCAGGTCCCCCCAGCATTTCCTGCCCCTTCTGCTCAGGGAGGAAAGAGGACCAGAAAACAGGATGACATTTACCAGGAAAGTATGTGCTTAAAAGAGGGCTTCAGGCTGTGCCTCAGGACCACCACACCAGACTCAAAGCTTTCACACTTTCCCAGAAGCGCACTCCTGAGCCAGAGGGATCTTTAAAAGGTCCTATGGCCCTTTTAAAGACAAGGAAATGAGACTCAGAGAGCGGAGGTGACTTGTTCTAGGTCACACAGCTCCCAGGGCTTGCTCTGGAATTGACACCTAGGTTTTTGGGAAACTGAAACTATGCAGTAAGCAGCAGGATGCACCACCACCAGGTGTGGCTGTAAGTTATTGGCGATCTCGGGAGATAGCAGCCTCAGCAAGGACAGGACCCCTTCTGATGTGCAAATGTCGATGACACCTAGTACTAAGACTGTCCCTTGCTGAGAGAGGTCCCTTTTTTGAGAGGGTTCGCTGGCTGGAAAAATGCCGCAGTAGCCTGAAGCCTGAAGCCTGAAGCCTGAAGTTTGGTGGCGTCAGCAAAGGAATGTGTTTGCCAGTAATCACAGGAGCATCTTGGACATGTTGCAAATACCTGGCAGTGCCTCCTCTTTTCTGTGGCCCCAGAGAGGGTCCTGGGCATCTTGCTTTCCCTTCCAGGCACTCTGCAGGACAGAAGCCACTGCCTGGCACTTCTCCTCCCTCAAGAGATCCATGCCCTTCAAAGTGCCCTTTGTGGGGGTGCCTGGGTGGCTGAGTCGGACTCTTGATTTTGGCTCAGGTCATGATCCCAGGGTCATGGGATCGAGTCTCTCATCAGGCTCCATGCTGAGCTTGGAGGTTCTTTCTCTCTCCCCTTCTGACCCTCTCTCCAATTCCCTTTCTCTCTCTCTCTCTCTCTCAATCCGATAGATAGATGATAGATAAAACAAAGTGCCCTTTGGAGAGATGGTTTTTTATCCCAGCCATTTAACCATGACTTGATGGGTCTGGGATCCTCTCATGAGACAGCCCCTTGGGAGTGACCAGTCATCCAGGGGATGAAGTCACTGATCGAGTTGTGTCAAAACAAGGGCTAACCACAGAGGTACAAAGCTGCATTTTGGGAAGTCAGACAGATGCCATAAAGTAGGGGCCCCAAAATCGCACATGCAAGGGAGGGAGGCAGCTCCCCAAGGGGGCAAAGTTCGTACTATTATGATATCTTGGGAGGAAGCGGTGCACGCTTGGGGGACCACATGAAGCAAGGGACAGTGGATGCCAGGGCAAGGGCAGACATCTCATGGTCACACCCACATAGGGAACGTGCAGATGTCCTTACAAAGAGAAACTGAGGCTGGAGAGGGGCAGGACTTGCCCAAGCTAACTTGGGCAAAGGCAGCAGAGACAAAGTTTGAAGCTGGCTCTCACTACCCGCCCCCTTGCTGGTATTGGCATACCCCCATCCTGACTTAGGCCCAGGACCCGGTGCGGCCCAGCCCTGGTGAGCCCAGGCGAGGCAGTCCCTGGGAATCAGAGTTAGGGGCTGGCAGATCCTTCCTGCCGGAATGTTTCTAGCAGAGATCCTGGGTCCGGGTCTGGACAAGCCACAGCAGGATCCTGAGAGGCAGGCCCCTGGTGCACTGCCAAGCTGGGCAGGGGACTCCCCAGCCCAGGACTGCCGGCTGCATGTCAATCCAGGCAGAACAGGGAGTTAGAGACTGTCCTGAGGTTTTGGAGGGGTCCCCTCTGATGACAGCTGTGTTTCCTCCCCATAAACACACACACCTATCATGGATTTCCATCAAACACCTGCACACAGGCATCACACACATATATCACACACGTGCATTACAAGCACCATCATACATATACACACTCATCCATCATGCGCGCGCGCGCACACACACACACACACACTCACACACACACTTGCGTACACCTTTGAGGGATTCACAGCCCTCTCCCCAGAAGTTCATCCATGTACTTCAGATACTCTAAGTCGATCCTTATCTTGTTACAGATGAGGAAACTGAGGTCCAGACCAATATGCTGTCTGCCCTCTTCCCTAATTGTGCTTAAGAGGCGATCCCTCCCAGGGTGCCTGGGTGGCTCAGTCCGTTAATCAGACTTTTGATTTTTGCTCAGGTCATGATCTCACAGTACCTGAGATTGGGCCCTGCGTCGGGCTCCCTGTGCAAACAGTGTGGAGCCTGCTTGGGATTCTGTCTCTCCCTCTCTCTCTGCCTCTCCCTGCTTGCATGTGCTCTTTCCCAAAATAAACAAATAAACATTAAAAAAAAAAAAAAAGGTGGGGGGCTGACCCTTCTGAAGTCAGAAGATATGCGTTCAAATCCTGGCTCCTCCAACCACTGACAGACAGCCCCTCTCTGTGCCTCAGTTTATTTATCTGTAAGATGACAGTAAAAGAAGACACTGGTCTTATGACCAGCCCAGGTTTTCTCCTTGCAGGGATGGGCCTCAGTTTTCTTTTCTGTATAATGGGAATAATTGTGCCCACCTTGCTCAAAGTGGTTTGGGGATTAAACAGAGACAGGATGTGAAGTGGAGGCGAGGTGCCCTGCACACAGTGGTGCCCACTGCTCAAGAAGCCTTTGTTGCATGGATGGATGGATCCCACATGCCTTGGGAACTAGATCTCTCAAAAATGTTGGGAAGGGATGAGGGCCCTGGCATCCCTAGTTTAGGCATGGCAGCTTTGGGTCCGGGCTGCGTTTGAGATGGTGGACCTGGCCTCAGGTCCCCTGTCTGCAACACGTGAGAGGGCACCTCCGAACTGGCAGCCTGGTCCCAAAAGGGCCACGCGGCGAAAGGCGCCAGGCTCAGGTGGGCACCTGGCGGGCCTCCCGGCGGGGGCGCCCGCCCAACACCCCCCGGCTCCTTCCGGGTTGGCAACTGCTGCGCAGGGGGCGGGGGGCCGCGCCGAGGGGCCGGGCGAGGCCGGGAACGCGCGCCCCCGCCCCGCGCCCGCCTCCCGCCCTCCCTCCGGTCGCTGCGCTGGGAACCGGGAGCCGCGCGTCCGGGGAGGCTGGCGGCGCGGGCGGGCGGGGACGGCAGGCTGGGGGCGGCGACGGCGAGGGGCCGCGCGCGGAGGGCGCCGGGCGCAGCATGGGCGGCCCGCGGGCCTGGGCGCTGCTCTGCCTCGGGCTCCTGCTCCCGGGAGGCAGCGCCGCGTGGAACGTCGGGGGAGCCCAGTTCTCCGGACGCAGGTAAGGGCTGCCTCCCACCACCTCTGTGTCCTGCCAGCCCCGGGGCCAGGACTCCAGGCACCCCCCCCACCCCTTTTTCCCCCACCCCCCGTGCAAGCCAGGGATTGGGAAGGGGACTTGGTCCCCCACCTCAGTGCCAGCCGGGATGGGAGTAGGGACCTGGACAGCCCAGCTATGTGGCCGAAGCTCCCGGCAGTGCGGGGGTCCCCTAGAACATGTGTCCGGAGCCAGCGTTCCCCCACAGCCTCCTCCGCCCCCCACCACTTCACCTCCAGAGCTCCAGAGGAGGGGGTAGGGGAACAACCAGGGAGAAACCCGCCTCTGAGGACTTCCATGGCCCTAGCTCCCCCCTCCCTACATATAGGAAAAGCCTGGCACATCCCCTAGCTGACCCCCCTTGGGGAACCTCCACCCTTTCCCCCCCAGCTCTTGGCTTTTTTTAGTACCCTGGCTATTTATTTCCCTCGGAGGAAGAAGACGGTGGAATTTCACAGTCTGTGGGTCAGTGGCCACCCCCCCGGGGACCTGGCATTTTGAACAGAGATGGGAGAGAGTATTCTGTGTTCCTGCTGCTGTTTCTGGAACTGGGAACATTCTCTCTGTTGGCATTTGTGGAGCATCTCCCCAGTGGGGAGCCCCTTGTTTGCCATGTGGTCATTAATCCTTCAAGGGTCAACGAGGCAGGAAGCACTATCCCCATTTAGCAGATGAGCAGACTGAGGCCCCAGAGAATTAACATAATGTTCTAGGCTCATGGGCCATTCGTAGAAGTGCCGGAATTGGAACCTGTCTTTCCGGCTTTGATGAGTGTTTGAACCTGTCACGGCCCCTGTCCTGGCTGCAGCCCCCACCCCTGCTGGGGGCCTCTCGCGAAGGCCAGCCCTTGTCTGAGGCACACAATACAGAGCAGCCAGGCCTCTTCAGGCCTTTTCATCCCATTCAAAGGCCTTCCCCGGCCCCCACCCCCTAGGGCCTCAATTCTTTAATTCTTTTCAGAGATTCCCTTTCCTAGTGGTCAGGGGCCAGCATGCCCCTGCTGGGCTAGCAGAGCAGGTGACATGGCTAGGGCTGGAGGGCAGAGGTGGTCAAGGCCTCAGAGGCCAGAACAGCAGTTGTCTGAGCCAGGGACAGGCAGGCGACAGATATCTCAGCCACCACCTATTACATGCTGACCACAGCCGACCTTGGCTGGGCATTTTACCTGCATCTGCCACCTCCAGAATCTTCCCAACTGCCATGGAAGGCAAGCATGTTTATGGTTCCCATTCTACAAAAGAGGAAGCTGAGGCTCAGAGGGAGGAGATGACCTGCCCAGGGCATGAATGTGAACCCCCAGGATCCTAGTGCTAAGATGACCAAAACCTAAGCTTGAACTCCGTGTCAGGTTCAGGATGGTGCTCCAGCCAGTGCAGGGCAGGGCCTCCCAGCCTGGGCTTCTCACCTCCTCGAGGCTTCCCGGGTGGGAGCCGGGTAGTGGCTCTGGGCAGGTATCTGTTGTCACTGGGGACTGTCACCCCATCTGTTCTCAGAAGGCTCCCAGTGGACTGAGCAGCACAAAAGCCCTGTGGGCGGTGCTGTTGCTCCCATTTTACAGATAAGACTGGGGCCCAAAGAGAAGTGGCACCTTGATCCAGGCCAGCCAGTTTCCCAATCCAGTGTCCTTTGCATTGTAGCAGTTGTCAGTTTGTGGGTCTGGGAAAGGATTGCAGCTTGTGGTTAGGAGGTGGGGGCGCTGGCCCTGGCGCTGGCACTGACTCCGTGTGTGACCTCAGGCAGGTCACTTCATAGCTCCAGGTCTCAGTTTCCTCAGCGTTTCCCTCTTTCCTCCGCTTGTCCCCTGCCTGTTCTGAGGGTGGATGGTCCCCCCCATAGGAAGAGCGAACAGTGGTTCGTGCTATCACGACACTAGGCAGAGGAAGGGACCCCTAGCTGGAGGAATCTGTGGTCCTCAGCTGCCAGGACCTCCCCTTGTGGCCGTGTCCCATCATTGTTGGAGAGAGCATGGGGACAGTCACACCCCATCAGCCCTTCCTCCACCCCCAGTCCAGCACCCCAGGCGCCCCTTGGCAGCCAAAGGGTCAGAGGCAGAAAAGAGGCTTTGTGCTTGGGGAGGGGGAGGCCCGGGAAGGCATCCAAGGGGCCGCCCCAGCTCCAGGAATGTGGCAAGACTTTGAGACCCCCAGAACCAGGGTGCCCGGGGGCTGTGCAGAGCTGCCTTGGCTCACCCCTGCCCCTGTCACCCCCCCATCCCTGCTGGGGCTGCTTCCTGCCACCCCTCCCATGAGATCCCTTCCCACCTGAATCCTTGTTTCATTTAACTACCCGTCCCAGCACTATGGCTCGAGAGTAGAAGCCATCACCAGTGTCCTGGCCTAGGCCACTTCCCTCTGCAAGATGGGCTTCCTTTGGGCAAAACCTAGAATCAAGGAGAGTGGAGAATTCCCTTCCCCAGCCCCTCTCCGGGGAGCTCAAATCCCAGCTCTCTGCCCATACGGGTGACCTGGCCAGGTGACTTCTCTCAGAACCTCAGTGTCCCCCTCTTTAAAATGCAGAGCCTGAGGCCCCTCAGGTGGCTCAGTCAGTTAAGTGTCTGACTCTTGATTTTGGCTGAGGTCATGATCTCAGCGTCCTGAGATGGAGCTCCAGGAGCTCCACGCTGAGCGTGGAGCCTGCTTAGGATTCTCTTTCTTTCTCTCTCTCTCTCTCTCTCTCTCTCTCCCCCTCTGCCCCTCTCCCCTGCTCACATGTGCATGCTCTCTCTCAAAAAATAAAGAAATAAATAAAATAAAACAAAACAAAATAAAATAAATAAAATAAAATAAAATAAAAATGCAGAGCCTGGCAATCCCTATCCCAAAGTCAAGGGAAGGACCTGTGTGGAAGTTTCTGTGCTGGTGTCTCTCAGGGAAGCCACTGGACCACAGCTGTGGGGTGTGGAGCCAGTGTCACAGTCCACGAACAATAGCTATTGGTGCTGGGCTATGCAGTTTGTGTGAAATCTCCTCTGGCAGAGGAGATTCTGCCGTCCCCATTTGCAGATGGACAAAGTGAGGCCAGAGAGGGTCGGGGTCCAAGGTCACTGAGTTAGGAAGCAGCAGGGCCAGGACTGGAACTTCGCCTCCAGAGTGGGGCTCTGGCTCTGATCACCCTGCCCCCACCGTGTACGTCTCCTTTCTTTCCTCTCCTTTTCATAACGGCCCTTGGCCCCTGGCCCGCTTGGCTGCCTCCTGCAATTAGCCCCTATCACTGTTCCGGATCGCAGCCCTGGGCCCCGCAGAGACAAAGTCCCCTGGGCCCTCATGGCAGGGGGTGGAGAGCAAGTGGGGGGGCCCCTGGTAGGGGCGGCCGGTGCCACACTGAGCTGGTCTGGCCTGTTTTCTCTCCTATAGCAGCCTCTGGGGGGGGGGGGGGCCAGGAGGTGCTGAGTCGGCAGAAGTGGTAAGCCCGGAGAGAAGGGCTGCCTCCTCCCAGCTCCTGCCCTCACCCCATCCCACAGGCTCAGCCTCAATGGGGTCTTGGGCAACTTATCACTGACCCGCATCTGAGAGAAGAAAGCCCCCAGGGGCAGTGGGATGTAGGCAGGCTTCCAAGCACAGCGCCTATCTCTGGGAACCTGGGTCCTGGCTCCTCTGCCCAGGGCCATTGTCTGATCTTGGTCATTCAGTCATTCGGCAAACCTCCCTGAGCACCCTCGGGCTGAGCGCCATCCTAGCTTGGCCTCTGCCAGTGGCTTCCTTCAGCATCTGCAGGGAAGGGAAAACTCAAGGCTGCCGGGAGTGGCTGAAAGAGGTGCTCTGCCTCTCCTGGGACCTTAGGACTGAGACCTAAAGGACAAATAGGAGTTTGCTGGAGCAAGGGGGTGGGGTGGGTGCTTTCCAGGCAGAGAGAATCTGAATGCAAGGACAGGGCTGGCAGGGCTCACAGGGCGATGGGGAGCCTTAGTGGCCGTGGTCTCACAGCAGCAGTGGCAACATTAGGTCTGTGCTTTAGAAAGAGGTCCTGCTCTCCCTGGAAGGTAGACAGAGCGGCCAGGCCAGGACTCTGCAGAGGAACTTGGGTTTATCCTGGGAGCAGTGGGGCTGGGGTCCTCAAGGCCGGGGAGGGGTGGGGCGCGGTTATTGGTGACTCCCCCCACCCCAGGGGAGGGGTTAGGAGCTGACCTTGAACCCCACATGGCCTAAGTATTCCCTCCTGGCTAGTCATCCATCAGCTCCACATCTTCTAGGCAGGGGATTCAAGCAAACTCCAGCTCATGGGAAATAAACCAGGGAGCCAGGCAGTGACCCACATGGGGGCAATTTTAATTAAGGGAGAAGAAAATTGTTTTCTTTCGCTGCCCCCTAGTATAAAGAAGGGAAGGTCAAGCAGTTGTGGGCAGTCACAGGCCCACCTCCCCCAGCCCAGTCCAGGGCCTGGGCATGGAGGGAGGCATGTGTGCACGTGTGTGTGTGTGTGTGTGTGTGTGTGTGTGTGTGAGGGCACACGGCCCTGTGTCTGCAAACAGGATGGTCATACTGTGGCTAAGTGTCCTGTCGGATTTGCCTACGTCTGATTGTGTGCTCGAATGTGTGTGCATGTGTGTATTTATGTGGGTCTGTGTGTGTGCACATGGGCACGTGTGTGTCCAGGAGTTGTAGGCACTCATATACATGTGTGACTGTGTCCGTGTGCATGTGCGTCTGCGCTCACTGTCTTGAAGGATGTGTGTGCCTTTGCGGGTGTGTACACCTCCATACACTGGCCTGGAGTCTTCATTCCTGGCGTGGGGCCCCCTCCAGTATCTGGGGCTTCTGACTGTCCTCTGCCCAGGTTGCCCCTTCCCTCCCTCCTTCCTTCACTCCCAGAGCCCTAGGGCCAGCCTGGGGGACATCACACAGGCTGCAGGGAACCCCCAGCACCCCTTAGGAAGTCCCCTCCAAAATTTGTACCCCAAGTTTCATGCATTTTTCTGGATAGGAACCACAACTGACATCACTTTTTCAAAGGGGCTTATGCACCCCCACCAAACAAAACTCAAACAGCTCTAGGGACCCAGAGGATCTAAAGAGTGGGGGCCTTTTTAAAAAATTTTTTAATGTTTATTTATTTTTGAGAGAGAGAGAGAGAGAGGTAGACACAGAATCCGAAACTGGCTCCAGGCTCTGCGCTGTCAGCCCAGAGCCCGATGCAGGGTCAAACTCACAAACCGTGAGATCATGACCCGAGCCGAAGTGGGACACTTAACCGACTGAGCCACCCAGGCGCCTTTTTGAAGAAATGTATTTTTTTAACTTATAAAATCCCCCACCTGCTCATTGGGAGAAAATTTCCAGCCTGAGGTTAAGAGTACCAACTCTAGGGTCAGATGGACCTGAATTCCAACTGTTACTGTGTTGTTCATCTTGGGTGCCTGGGGCTCATCCCAGACCTGAGCTCCTCAGTCTTCCCATCTGTAAAGTGTGTGTGAAAGGCGTTGGACCCAAGCTCCTGGGGTGCAGCACGCATGATAATGGGAGGCTGCTGTTAGTGCAGGAGACAGAGCAGATGGAAAGCTCCTCCCTGCCCCCATAGGTGGCAATTTGATGTGAGCGTGTGATTTTTCCTAACTTTATGCATACAGAGCTATATGTGTGCAAATATGTATAAACAGTCTTTCAGCTTTCTCTTTAAAAAATTTTTTTAAGTTTATTTATTTATTTTGAGAGAGAGCATGAGCTTAAGCCCAGGAGGGGCAGAGAGAGAGAAGCAGAGAGAGAATCCCAAGCAGCCCCCACCCACTGACAGCACAGAGCCCGACATGGGGCTCAAACCCCATGAATCATGAGATCATGACCTGGCCTGAAATCAAAAGTCAGACAGTTAACCAATTGAGCCACCCAGGCACCCCTGAGCTTTTTTTTTTTTTTTTTTTAGTAATGTTTATTTTTGAAAGAGAGAGAGACAGAGTGTGAGAGGGGGAGTGGCAGAGAGGGAGACACAGACCCCGAAGCAGGCTCCAGGTTCTGAGCTGTCGGCACAGAGCCTGACGCGGGGCTTGAACTCACAAACCACAAGATCATGACCTGAGCTGAAGTCTGACGCTTAACCACTTAACCAGCTGAGCCACCCAGGCGCCCTGCCCCTGAGCTTTCTTATTTTAACAGAAATGCAGTCTTCTCCATCTGTTGGTCTCTGCTTGTGTTTCTCACTTAACCAGACACGGTGGTCTACGTGTGGAGAACTTGGGCTCTATCTCAGCATCTGGTTTTCTGTGTCTAGTGGTCCTTGTAGCTGTTTAGGCTGTTCTCAGTTTTGTGTGGTTCCCAACAGTTCGGGCACAAGCACCTGTCACCTCTTCCACATGGTGTCTGGCCGAGGGCTGTGTTGAGCCTCTCCCCACTTTGCCTTTGGCTAGGCTGTTTCTTCTTCCTGGACTGATCCCAGGGTGACAAAACGGTGAAGGGACTTCCCCAGGGTCCCACAGGGAGTTAGTCGGCAGGTCCCAGCCAAGGACATTCTCCGATGGGTGGACCAGGGTCGGGGGTGGAGCGGCAGCTGGGAGACTGGATGTCGGTGGTGGCAGACATCTCTGTGATGGCTGAGACATTCCAGGGGCTCAGCAGCCCTCAACCCTGCACAGGGTCACGGGCCCTGCATTTTTTGCTGGGGTTGGGAAAGGAGGGACTGTTTCAGGTGACCCTTTCAGCCTGAGCCTGTCACCTCTCCAGACTTTCCTTTGTGGTCTTGAGCCTGGGGTCAGCAGGTTCCCAGGCTGGGGACTTCACAGAACGATGGACTGTGGCTCAGGAGATGGGGGGGAGATGGTAGCTGAGGTCTCTGGGATGAAGTCAGGCACCAGGCTGGACCATCCACATTCCTGGGTGCAAATCCAGCTCTACCATGCACCAGCTCTGGGACATGAGCAGTTGTCTTACCCTCCCCAAGCCTCAGTTTACCCCTCTGTAAAATGTAGGGAGGTGCCTTCCTGACTTACTAGGAAGATAATGTAAATACCCTTAGCATACAGTGCATGCTCAATAAATGCAATGCAATATGATTTTTTTTTTTTTTTAGAGAGAGAGAGAGAGTGCGCGAGCAGCAGAGAGGGACAGAGAGATAGAGAGAGTCCTCTGTGCTGAGTGTGGAGCCTGATGTAGGACTCGATCCCACAACCCTGGGATCATGACCTGAGCCGAAATCAAGAGTCGGATGCTCAGATGACTGGGCCTCCCAGGTGCCCTGCAATGCGATATGATTATTCATAGGCATTTGGAGAAGTCAGTCCTCCATGCTTGGGACATCTGGCTGTCACACAGAGAGGACACAAGGATAAGTGAGACAGGGCCTCTCTTCTGTCATGCCAGGGGACGGAGAGGGCAGACATGAATCACCAGCTTAATTCAGGGAGACAGGTATACAAAGTGCTGCTGGAGGTGATCCCCAGCAGGGAACCATCAATTCTGTTCAGGTAGGGGTGGAGGTGGGAAGGACAAGGGGAGAGGTGACAGCACAGTAGAGCTTTGAAAGTTGGAGGTGCCAAGTGGAGCAGTGGGGGCAGGGCGCTCCAGGCAGCGGGCCCAGCATGAGTGTGTGCGAAGACCTGGAGGTGAGAGTTCACAGCAGACGTGAGCACAGGAGGTCTGGAGGGCTGTGGGCGAGGATGAGCACGGGGAGGACATGGCCGGGTTTCCATTTTATGACACTTCCCTAGGGAGAGACTGAGGGGCAAGACAGGGGCTGCTGCTGCTTCTGTCCAGGTGGGAGGCCGCAGGCCCTGGTGACCTGGATGGGTCGGGATTGGAGAGAAGTGGTATCGAGAAAGGAGAGCTCAGGCAAGGAGGCCTTGCTCCCATCTTGTCCCCCACAGCTCAGCCCTGCAAGGCCTTCCGAGAGCCCCCGGCACAGCTGTCCCCCCAGAGCTACGGAATTCACTCCTCAGCCACGGTAGCCTAGAGACTCCTGCCTGGGGCCCAGAGGACTCAGAGCTCAGGGGTCTCTCTCCCTAGAGACTCAGGGCTCCTGGAGAGAACTGGGACCTCCTCACTCGTCCTTCCCAGGCTCCTGGACAGAGGCTGCTCATGGCACCTGAGTTTCCTCACTGTGGATCTGTTCCAGGAACTGGTGCTCCTATGTGGTGACCCGTACCATCTCCTGCCACGTGCAAAATGGCACCTACCTTCAGCGAGTGCTGCAGAACTGCCCCTGGCCCATGAGCTGCCCAGGGAGCAGGTAAGTGAGACCGTGGTGGAACCGGGGCTGGTGGCACCCCAGGTGGAGGCCCAGCATGAGCACAGGCCTAGTGGTGACACTGCTTCAGGAGTGCAGGGGAGTGCTGGGGCCCCCAGGGTGGGTGGAGCAAGGGGACCATTGGCCCCATCCCCATCCTCAGCACCTCCCCTTATGCTCCTGGGGCACCTGGAGGGCCTCCTGGGGGAAGGATTCTACCATTTACCTAAATGCATTCACTTAGTGAGGCTTCTCTGCTGGGGGCGGGGGGACAGGCCAGCCCAGCTTGCGGGGACTTCCTGTCCACTTAGTATCTAGATCCCTCCCTCCTGGGGAGTTACGAGGGATTGGAAGGGCTGAATCCCCGAACAGAGGAGGAGAGAGGCTCCAGAGGGGCTCAGAGGTGGCAGAGGGCCCTGGAGTTCGTCCCAGGGACGTCCAGGCCCGTGGGAAAGGTGGCAGAAGACTGTGTCTGAGTTCGGCCCCCTGGGCACTCTTTCAGCTACAGAACCGTGGTGAGACCCACATACAAGGTGATGTACAAGACAGTGACCGCGCTCGAGTGGAGGTGCTGCCCCGGGCACTCAGGGGCGAGCTGCGAGGAAGGTAGGACTGCCCCGAGGTGCAGGCCAGGCGCCTTCCCTCGGGTGCACGGGTGGGAGTAGTAAACCCTTCCTAAGTCGGTAGACGCCGCAGTGGGCCGCACCGTGCACCCCCGGGCCCGCTGGCGAGGCTTGGCTGGGACGCACGCAGTCGGGGCCTCTGTCCCGTGGGTGTTGACCGCCTGACTCTCAGGACCCCCGGAGGAACGTCATACACGCCGCGTAGCTCATGTCTTGAGGCACACCATCCCGATCCTTTCCTCCAAACATGGGGAGAACCCGTGTGGACGTTTCCATTGGATGTGGTAACAGCACATGGAAGCAAAGCACCGTAAGTCTGTGAATCGGCCCGGTTGGGATGGTTGTATCCATCATCGGGGTGAAGAAACTGAGGCTCAGGAAAGTGATGGTGTACAGCTCTTAAGTGGCAGTTAGGATTTGAACCCTGGTCTGCCTGGCCTCTCCCAGGGCCTTAGGGGTGGGGGCACCTCGTGTGGAGTGTGTCCCAGGCAGAGGGAGCCCTTTCACCCCAGCCCCCTTCTTTGCACGCAGCGCTGGTGGCTCAGGGCCCAGCACCCGCAGTGATGCAGAGGACACGGCCCAGGCCTCCCCTCACCGTGAACACATGGTTACCTGAAGATCCCTCTCTCAAGGGCACCTGCCTCTCTGCTAAGCAGTCTGGGTGGCCCCCACCCTCACTACCTACCTGAACTCAGCAAGAGGAAGGTTTTTGTGTCAGAACCAGCCCGAGAAGCAGGCCTGTAGGCACATCAGTGGAAAGGGGCATTCAGGGCCCCCAAAGCAGCATGTTAATATGAGCATCAGTCACAGGACATATTCTGATTCCAGAAACACAAACGTGTGAGCCATGGCCTCTGAATCAAGAGAGCGTGATGCTAACAGAAGTCACCATTCATAGGTGTTTCTTGAAAGATTGACATGCTTTGCCTCCCTGGGACCCCACAAGAGTCCTGGTTCATAGAATGGGCAACAGAGGCCCAGAGAGGTGGAGTCACATGCCCAGAGTCATACAGGGTGGGGGACAGAGCTCACCACAAAGTGGGGCGGGGAGGGGGCCTGGCAGATTTCTCTGTGGGGTTGGGGAGTCTCCATCCAGTTCTGGTAGGGGTAGCCAGAGGGAGTGGGGGAGCTGCCCGATGCTCAGCAGGGGTCCTGTACAGACAGAGGCAGCGGCCAGCGCCAGTGTGGGAGGACAGACATCAAGGGGAACCAGGAATGGGACCCTCCCTGGTGGGAGGAAGAGGGACCCGGGGGGCAGGAGGAGAGCCAACAAGAGGGGTTGCTGCCAAAGAGGCCACAGAGGAGCTGGTGGGGGGCGGGGAGTGAGTCCCTAGAGTGTGGGGGCCACCTGGGCCTAGCGGGCCTGAGCCCAGGCAGGGCCTGCCCAAACAAAGGCCACTCTGTCCCTGGCTTCCCTCCCAAGGGCAGACCTTCCCAGGTCTGTGGGGCCATCATGGAGCCAATGAGGGCGGAGCACAGGTGGGGGCAGCTCCCATGCCCTTGAGTCCTGCAGCTGGAGGCCGTGCGTCCAGAAACCGGGATCAAGGCTAAGGTCTCTGCCAATGGCAAGGTGGGGGTGCAAGACAGGGGCTGAGCTAGGCCAACCCTGACATCTGCCATCTCCCTTTTCAGGGCCTCCAGGTCCCTGCCTGGGGATGGAAGTCTCCAGGGCTTCATGGGCCAGGCGAGATCTGCCACACACCAGCTGTGTGGCCTTGGGCCAGGGACTCCCCATACATTGTGCAAGTCATTGTGCAAGGGCACAGCGCTGGGGCGTGGGGAGGCTTCAGTGCAGGTGGCCCTTGTCTCGTGCCCATTCAGAGGGAGGAGCACCCTCTCTCACCAAGCTGCTGTATGCTCTTGCAGAGCCTGGGGCTCCCCCACACTAAATCTCAGTGTTCTCACCTGTGAAATGGGCAGGGTACTAGAGTCTGCTTCCCAGGGATGTTTCAAGGATGAAATGAAGCCGTAAAGACCCTGCAGCGGCATGGCAGCCCATGTTGCGCACTGTGTGATAACCAGTGAGACAGGAAGGGCCTCTCCCAAACACACACAGGCAGAGCGGACTAAAGAGATGCCCAGGCCCAGGCCTGGATATTCTGGAAAACTGCTCTGCTGGGGCCTGGGAATGAGCGTAGGGAAGCATGAGGACATTGCAAACCCATCCCAGGCCCTGCCCTTCCTCTGACAGCTGGGTTGAGGCTGAGCTCCCCCAGCTGTTTCCCCTGCTGGTAACTGCCCTCGTAGTCCACCACTGTGACCTGGTCCTGGGGCCACAGAGCTGTGTCACCAGAGCAGTCTGGGGTGACATGAAGGAGGAGAGGGAGCCCCCATCATTCCAGAATTCAGATCTAGATCAGCTGTGCTTTGCTGTATGATCTGGGGCAAGTCACCCTACCTCTCTGAATCTTGTCTCTATCTGGAAGTCACATGGGATTGAAAAGTGCCCATCTTATACTTTATTATGAGCATCAGAGACTCATGCCTCGAGCATAGTAGATACTCATAAGTATCTTCCTCTCCCCCTTGGCCCCTGTGCTGGGGATTTTGTGGTGGCTCTCTGGGACTGTCCTGCCTCCCACCTCTGAGAGTCATTTTTCAGTCAGCTGCTCAGCAAACAGGCCTCAAGTTTCCAGATTCTTCACTCATTCATTAGCCCTGGGTTTCTCATCTTCAGAATGGGAATGTTCATTCTGTGATGATGAGCGAGGATGTTCCCTGATGTTCATGACAACCTGTGAGGAAAAGACTGGAATAGGCTCCGTTTTGCAGATGGGGAAACTGAGGCTCAGAAAGGTGAATGGGTGGACCTGGAGTCACTCAGCACGGGACCTGCCTGATCAAGCCTCTACTAATGCCTCCCGGCCTTGGGAGGTGGGGCTAGATGGCAGGAAGGGAGCCTGGCGGAGTCTCACCTGGCTGCCCACTCCCAGTGGAAAACATTTGAGGAAGGGCCAAGCCTGGAATGCACTGTATCTGCTGGTCGTGACCTCTGGTGGGCACTGCCGAGGGCAGGGCTGCTGTGGCCTCCATGTTATCCTGCCTCTGGGAGGAGGAGGTCCCTGCAGACAGATCATTCACCCGTCCGCCCATCGTTCAGGCGATGTAAGTGAGGCTTAGGGAGGGTGTAGATCTCATCCAAGGTCACACAGCAAATAGGTTTTATATAGCTGGGATTCTCAGAGCTAGGGCTCTGACCTGGGGTCTGCAGCACCCTCCTGCCTCAGATCCTCCCGTAACACTGTCTTCCCCTCTTCCTTAGCCCCTCACTGTCCCCCCCCCCCGTCCTTAGCACACATGTCTTCCCCCCTTCCTTAGCCCTTCCCTGTCCCCCTGTCCTTAGCACACATGTCCCTTCCCCATCTGTGGACCCCCACAGCCCTTCTATGATGGGGAACCAGAGAGGGAAGAAGTTTGCCCGAGGTCACACAGCAAAAAAGCTTAAGAACAGACCAGAGCTTCTTACCTTGGTCTTTCCTGGGCCCTGCCTCAGACCCTCCCGTCCACTGTCTTCCATGCCAGGAACCATGACTCACACTCACCAGTGTCATGTCATGATACAGAAGGTCCAGATGTGGAAATTGAGGCTGGGAGTGGGAAATGCCTTGCGCAGGGTCACATCCGATTCAAAGTCCATCAGTATGACCCGGGACCAGGAGTTTTCCTCTGCAGCAGCATCAGCTGAGGATTGCTAGTGCAGGAAGTATTCAGAGAGTTGGGGCACCATGAGACTGGTGGAAGCCACTCTCAGCCCTAGTTGCTCCCTGATAGAAAAACAGAGGAGCTCCCCCACCCTCCTCTCCCATGGGATCTCCCATGGGACCTTTGTTTGTCCCTCCCTGTCCCACCCCCCCGTCCTTAGCACACATGTCCCTTCCCATCTGTGGACCCCCACAGCCCTTCTATGATGGGGAAACAGAGAGGGAAGAAGTTTGCCCGAGGTCACACAGCAAAAAAGCTTAAGAACAGACCAGAGCCAGTTACAGTGCCAAATTTGTGCTTTACTCTGAAGATTCAGGATCCTGTGGGCTCAATGCTGCTCGAGTCTGCCACCCATCTACTCCACTCCTGTCTGGAAGGCCCAGCAGCCCCCATCTCCTGACTCCCCACCAGCCCATCCTTCACGCCCAGCCAGGTGGCTCCCCTGTCCACCCTCCTGGCCGCCCCCATGATGTGTTCTAGCCTTGCCCTTGCTCCATCTTACCCCTGGCCTTTTCTCCCACCCCACAGCCTGGGCAGCGGCTGTCCCCTCTGCCTGCGACCCTCCTGGAGCTGCCACCTGTGGTGGCCCCTGTCCTGCATCACTACTCGTGTCTCTCCAGTGCCTGACGTACAGTGGGTACACAGGAAATGAATGGGAACCTCCTTTTACCCTGAAGAGGGGGCCAGGTCGGACACAGACTGAGGCTTCCCAGAGGCCAGATGGAGGGTTCTTGGAGGTCCTGGCCCCATCCCTGACCCCATCCTTGGTTCAGGCCGAGAGCAGCAAATATTTACATTTGCAGAATAAATTCCCAGGAGGACACCTGGACTGATGCCAGAGAGGCTGCATCCCTGTGGCTGTGGTCACTGGACCCAGCAGGCCTGTGGGTGGCTCACGAATGAGGAAGCCTCTCTCCTGGCCCCTGTCCTGGGAGAGAAAGCCAGAGATGAAGCCCAGGGACACTCGCAACTTCTCACATCCGCATTCCCAGCATAGGGTGGGGTTTGAATCCCCACATCCCTACCTCTCTGTGTGGACAGGCGGCCTCTCCTCTCTGGGCCTCATGTTCTCATGAGGACCCAATGAGAAGGGGCTTCTTAGCTTAGCCCTGGTGCTGGGCAGAAGGAAAGGGAGCTGCCTATGAGGACACAGGGCTTGAAACTGTACATGATGCTGTCCTTGTGCAGATCAAGGCAGGGAGTGATGAAGGGGTCATGGGGGAGCTTTGGTGGGTACCCTGGTCTGTCTGGGAAGGCTTCCTGAAGGAGGTGATATAGGACTGTCAGCCGTGGGGTAGGGGATAGGGAGGCTGCGTGTATGTTTATGTGTGTGGTGCTGTGGAGACCTCCCAGGTGGTGGGAAGTAGCCCACAGTCAGGCTTCCCAGAGTGAAGCCTGAGTTTGTAGCCCTGGAACCCAGCCTGGAGCCCCTAAGAGGGCAAGGTTAGGGCTGAGGGGCAGCACTTTAGGACAGACCACCAGTCTGCGGTCTGGGGGACTGTCAGCCCACTGGGGTCTGCTCCAAGGGTCCTGGCCCAACACCAATGGGAAAGATAACGATATTTTTGAATGCCAGGAGACCTACTTCCAACCCTGGGCTTTTTCCCTACTGGGATTTGCTGTGCTAAAGGGCCATTTTACAACCCGATTTGTCCCTTAAAGTAGTTCTGTCCACTCGTCAGAATCTGAAGGAGTTTTAGGGATTGTTTTTGTGAATCCTGAAACCAAACCAACATTTTCTGGGTTTCTTTTTTTTGACAGTTTTGTTATTTCTTTAACTTCCTTCCTTCTTTCATTCCTTCCTTCCCTCTTTCTTTCTTTTAAAATTTTCACTTGCCATCACTTTGAACCAGTTACATCTATGCTGATGGTCAGACCATGTTTTCATTCGTTTTTCTAGTTCTCTCTGGCTCTCGGTGAAATGTACGAAAGCAAATCGGTTGAAAAAGAATTTCCAACCACAAGTGCACAGATTAGTAACTCAGGGAATCCCTTGTGTGATGTTAGAACGTTTATGCCCGTTTTCAAGACCATTGTGTCTACCGTTATTCTGCCTTTTGTTTTGTTTGTTTTACATTCATTTTCAGCTGGTGATTCATGCATTTATTAACAGAAAGTTTATGGAGGCCACTGAGGCTCTACTATGCAACAAGCACTTTTCCAAGCCATGCATGGGACAGACTAGGACCCTGCCCTGGTGGGGCTCGTGTTCTAGAGAGTGGGGCGGGTGACTGGGGAACTGACACAGTACATGTTACGTGTACAGTACATGTTAGAAGGTGGGAATGCCGTGAAAAAAAGAGGAAACAATAGCAGGGTAAGTGAGGACGGCTGCCAGACTTCATCCCAGAGAAAACCCAAACCTCCATGGGGTTGGAGAGTCAGAGGCTTCCTTTGGGTGACTTCCCAAAAAGAGTAATAAAATGGCCTTTTACATCGTCACCTGGGAGCGAAGAGGACGAGGAAGGCTTGGCAAGCCCATTCTCCCCCAGAGCCAGCATTCCTGCAGGTGCCAGGCCTCCCTGCCTCTGCCCAGTGGGCTGACCTGAGGTACCAGGTGGCCCAGAGAGAGGAGGTCAGGCCCTGGAGTCAGGCTAACCTGGGTTCAAGTCCACGCTCCAGCTGTCTTCATTTCCCCCAGGAGAGATATTCGTATTCAATCGTCCATTCACCTGAGCACAGGGGACAGAGGAGCTCTGTGCCTCCATTTCCCTATCTGTAAAGTGGAGGTGGTACTAGCTACCCATTTATGGGGTTGTGTGAGGAAAGTGAGTTAAGACAGTATATGCAAAGTGCTTACTCTAATGTGCCATGCCCAGAGCAAGTGCTAGCTGTTAAGTGTCAGCTGTTACGACCTACCATGTAGGATCGAGCTGGGATATGTAGAGCGCTTAGCATTGGCCATGGCTCACCGTGGCATTACCCCCACCTGCCCCCAATCCCTGCCCCCAGTCCTGGGCCGCCAACCCACCTTCCTCTGTCCTGGGCGAGATTTACTCCCTGCAATGGGGGCAAGTCCCAGGTTCCCAGGGAGGGTGTGCGGGTGATGCAGGCCCAGTCCGAGCAGAGGCCCCATAGTGGAGCAGGGTCTGGCCGCCTCCCTGCTGGGGGCTGGCCAGAGACACCCGTCTGGTTTGAGTTCCCGGCGCCTCACTCCCTGCACCAACCCGCAGCCTGGCTCTGAGCTGCCAGGCCTGCGCCTTATTTGGGTCTTTTCTCCCCGCCCCCACCCCCCACCGGATGGCACTCTGTGGCCTTAAAAGGCAGGCCTGGGGGGCAGGAGGGGGCAGTTGCTACTGTTGATCCAGCCCCCCCCCCCCCCGCCCCTGCCTTGGCCAGCCCATCCCCCTGGCTGTGGAGCAAACCAGGCCCCCAAAGCCAGACCAGCTTTGGCGGCTGCTCTTCATGGGGGTGGTGCCAGGGTAGAGCACAGCCCCGCTTGCCCTCCCCGGCAGCCAGCCTCCCTCTGGTTTTCATTTAAAACCAGGGCTGGATCCACTTCAGTGTCTTCGTACCAATTGGGGCAGGAAGAGGGTGGACAGCGATGTCCCCGCGGCCTGCTGTGTGCCTATTGTGTGCCCAGGGGGCCCTTTGTACACATTGCCTTCCTCAGGCCTCACACCAGCCTGAGAGACGTAGTAGCCTTATGACCCCATTTGACCCCATTTGACAGATAGGAAAATAGGTGGGTCCAAAGAGGACAAGTCATACAGGTCAGCAAGTAGCAGGGCTGGGACCCGACCTTGCATCTGTTAGCTCTAAGCTCTTAACCCATGCAGCTTGCTGCCAGCCCCGCTCCTCGGCCCCATCAAGTTGGCAGTCTTGTTCTGGTTCAGCCCAGCTCACGCTGTGTGACCCAGGAAAACTGCCCCACCTCTCTGGGCCTCTGTCTCCCTCTGCACCAGGAGGGGTAGGGATCCTGGCTGGGGCTACAGGGGCAGATGGGGGATCATGCAGGCCAGCAGGGCTCTTATCCCCATCGTCCCTCAGTTACAGGTTCCTCTGACCTCGTGGAGCCCAGCTGGTTGGGCAACACCATGAGACGGATGGCGCTTCGGCCCACAGCTTTCTCAGGTGGGTCCTGGAGTGGCTGCTTGGGGTCCCCCTGGTTTAGGGGATGCCCGGAGGGGGCACAGGCAATGTGGTGATGGTCCTAAACCCAGCTGAGTCCAGCAGTGGAGGGTCAGGGAGAGCACCCACCCTTGCCCACCCCATGCTGGAAAGAAAAGTGGGAGAGTGGAGAGAAAGGGCCCTAGAGGGAGTCTGACCTGGGCCCAGCACCCCAAGACCCATGACCCCCAGACTCTTGCAGACACGGGCCCAGGCCGCCAGTTTCCTCTTTTTATTTAAACTGTGCTTTTCGGCACATCTGCAATGAGTGAGGCACTGCGCCAGGTGCTTTCCATTGTCAACCCATTTCGATCTCAGCCCAGGAAGGCATCATTGTCCCCATTCTAAAGAGGAGGAAGCTGAGGGTCAGAGAGGAGACGTGCCCTGCCCAAGGCCCCATAACCAGGAAAGGGCAGTTTTGGGACTTGACCCCAGACTTTGTGCTTGTCAAGAACTCACTCCACCCTTGCTCTGAACTCAGTGCCCTCAGATGTGAACCGGGGTGACACTCGTCCAAACGCACGGGATCCTGGCATGGACTGGAGAGACGAGCCCTTTAGTCCTGTGCACTGCAGCTGGCAAGTTCCAGAATGAGCCAGAGCTGCTATGGATAGCTTAGGGGTATCCCTGGGGAGGCCACAGGAGCTGGACGGTGGTTGGGGAGGCAAAATCAGAGGGTGGCACCTCGGAGCCAGACCAGTCCAGGCTGTGATGTGTCAGTCCCCAAAGCTGGCAAGCCCAGACCAGCCCTGCCCAAGGGGAAGCGACAGGATTTCCTGCCCTGGCTGCAGGGAAGGAGTCATCTAGGATGCAGAGGCTGCAGGAGGTGGGTCCCTGATTCTGCTTTGGAGGATCTGGAGCCACAGGAAAGCCTCAGGACATGGCCCACCCTGAACGGCTGTGGCCCCTTCTGCACTAGGCTGTCTCATGGCTTGGGGTCATGGCAGTCCCATTGCCTCCATCCTGCCCCCAGGCATTGAGGGGCTCCATGGGGAACCTGTGACGCCTGGCCCCCAGCCCCAGCCTCTTCTCTCCCCGCAGGTTGCCTCAACTGCAGCAAAGTATCAGAGCTGACTGAGCGGCTGAAGGTGCTGGAAGCCAAGGTAGGTGAGCGGCTGCCCCTCTCCTGGCCTCCCCACCCCTCCCTGCACCCCTTCACCCCATCCACTCATCATTCCCACAGTGCAGCTCTGAGCTGAGCTCCAACACCCATGAGCATGTGGCCTCCCTAGCAGGCACCCACCACCCTCCAGAACAAGCCGGCTTCCCCTCCATGTGCTTCCCCAGGAAGCCTGCTCACAGTGAGACTGCCTGGTCTGCTCTTCCTCCAGGAGGCCCACGAAGCTCCCCTGTGCACCCCCATCTCCATCCCAGCCAGATATTTGTAGACACTACTCCCACCTAGAGCTTGTGGCTGAGTCTCTTCTTTGCCCTGTCACTTTGCCTTTTATTCCCCTCTACTACCGTAATACTGTCTTCCCAGTTTCCAAAGCAAAACATCTACTGCACGTCCCAAATTATCTCAAGATAGAAAGGTTTTAGCAATTAAAAAGCAAGACATTCTAAGTTTAGAAAGATGAATAACTCAGAAGCGTAGAAAACCATCTGCAGCAGTCACCTATGCCCCCAGAGAGAGCAACGGTCAATATTTAAGCATCTTTTCTTCCAGGTTTTCTTTTCTTTTTTTAAGTTTACTTATTTATTTTGAGAGAGAGAGAGAGAGCATGCTAGCGTGAGAGGGGCAGAGAGAGAGAATCCCAAGCAGGCTCCACACTGTCAGTGCAGAGCCCAATGCAGGGCTCATTCCCACGGACCCTGAGATCATGACCTGAGCTGAAATCAAGAGTCAGATGCTTGGGGCGCTTGGGTGGCTCAGTTGGTTAAGCATCCGACTTCGGCTCAGGTCATGATCTCACAGCTTGTGAGTTCGGGCCCCACATCGGGTTCTGTGATGACAGCTCAGAGCCTGGAGCCTGCTTTGGATTCTGTGTCTCCCTCTCTCTCTGCCCCTCCCCTGCTCATGTTCTGTCTCTCTCTGTCTCTCAAGGTAAAAAAAAAAAAAAAAGAGTCAGATCCTTAACTAACCGAGCCACCCAAGTGCCCCCCAGATTTTCTAAGCACACATAAAGACATACATGCTTTGTCTGCATATCCTTCCTCCATCATTCCCTCCTTTGGGAATTTATCTGAAGAAGAGTAAATGCAAAGGTGGTTACCAAGATGTTAATAATTAACAGGGAAAATTGAAAACCAGATGGCAGAGGGGTGGTTGCATAATTAGCATAATACTAGACAGCCATTCACAACACCTCCGTCCTGTAACATGAAAAGATGTTCCTGAGGGATCAAGGGGGAAAAGCAAGCTTCTGAACAACAGGTGCTAGAACCCCCGTTAGGAGGTGTGGGAGCTCCAGGAACCCCACACTGCTCCCCAGGCTTCCTCCCAGGAGAAGCAGCATGAGGGGCTCAGTCTCAGGTCTGGGGTGTGGTTCTTAGTTCTGGGTCTGCATGAAAGTTTCAGCTTTCCTCTGGACAGGACCACACGACCCACTGCCGCCTGGTCAGTGGGCGTTCTGGCCCCTCTTTAATCCCAGGTCAGCGGCTCAATGGGCACCACTGACTTTTAGTCTCCCCCACACTGGGTCCCAGAGTGGTTTTGTATACACCTTGGGGCCTCTATTTCGTGTCCGACCTTCCCAACTTCCCTCCAAATTTAGTAAAGATCCTTCCAGCCTATAGTGCTTTAATAGACCAAGAGGAGTTTCATATTATTTATGCAGGTCAGCATAGGAAAGACCCCATGGCCCAGCAAACACAGCGACACAGAACTCCACTTGGGTGGCAGTGACGGTGTATGATGGCTTTTTTATGATGAATTGTGTAGTTTAAAAACCACAGACACTTCTGATGAAGTTCCGTGCCTCTGGGTGGTGGGTCTCCACTCCAAGCTGGGTTCTGCTGGCCACATGGGCCTCCTGCCCTCAACACGGGGTCCCCTCGGCTGGCCTGTCCCTGACAAGACCCTGGTACCTACCCTGTCCTTCTCTTCCTCCACAGGTGGCGGTGCTGACAGTCACTGAGCGGGCAGTGCTTCCAGCCCCAGCTGCACCCGGGGACCCTGTCCCACTCTGGGGCTCCCCAGCTGCCCAAGGCAGCCCCGGGGATGGAGACCTCCGAGGTGAGTGGGTCAGTAGGGGCCAATGCTCCCACTGGGAATGAATCAGGGGAGTGAGACTTCAGTCCCCACCCTGCTGCTGACTCCCAGCTTGACCCCTTTCTGGGCCTGAGGGGATGGGGCCCAGCAGCCCCAGCAGCCCCTGTCCCACACATCGGAGCTGGGGGCAGGGACCCTGGATGACACTGACCCTTGCCTACTACCCTGTCCCAGGGCTACCAGGAGCCAGAGAGAACATGAGGGCCCCACTGCTGCCTCGAGATGGTAGGTGCTGACTGGGAGGCGAGGGGCAGAGTCAGGGCAAGGGCAAGGCCAGAGCCGCCAAGCTGATGAACTTTCTCCCCCAGATCGAGTTGGTGGCCAGGGGCTTCCTGGGCCCACTGGCCCCAAGGGAGACACCGGCAGCCGGGGCCCAACGGGGATGAGAGGCCCACCAGGTGAGTGCCCACAGCACTGCCCCTATCCCCAGCTTCCCAGGTTAGCCTTGTCAGGTGAACCCTTACTTGGCCAGAGGTAGCCTGGGTCTCTTCCGCCCACATGTCTCTCAGCTCATCACCCCTCCACTCGCACTTGGGCTCCCTGAAACCCTCTTTTGCGTTCTCTGCACCTGGGCACCTACCCCAGCAGGCTCTGAGCTGGGCACTATGGTGGGGTCAGATCTGTCTGTACCCTCCTGGTGCTCCCAGACCGGCTGGGGGGAGGAGGGGCAGGTAGAGGAGAAATAGCAGTGTCCCTCACCACGTGACCAGGGTTGTTCTGGGGGATGTTGCAGGTATGGGAACCCCAAGGAAGGAAGCATAGACCCAGCCTGGATGGGGTGGGGGGTGGGGAGGGCTTCCTGGGGAGTGACATCATAGCTGAGGCCTAAAGGATGACTTCGAGGGGACACCAGGCAGAGCAAAGGGAGGACTGATGGAGGGAACAACGCATTCAAAAGCCTGGAAGGGAGAGAGGAGAAGAGAACATTCTGGAAATCAACATTTCCCAAGAACCTACTGTATACCCAGTATGCATTGTCCTAAAGCCCTTGGAGAGGGCTGTGTTCATCACCCTAATAGATGGCCAGGGAGGTCAGGGCCAGGACCAGGACTGGCCTGGGCCTGTGGCCTCTGGAGTCCTCCTGTACCCACTCCCCCGGCTGCCTTGTTCCACCCCTTGCAGCCACCCTGGACCTCCCTGCCTTTTACATGCCCACCAACTCCCTGGTTCCATTGTAGGTCCTCAGGGCCCCCCAGGAAGGCCTGGCCAGGCCGGAGCTGTGGGCACCCCTGGAGAGAGGGGACCGCCAGGCCCACCAGGGCCTCCTGGCCCCCCGGGCCCCCCTGGTCCCCCGGCCCCTGTTGGACCACCCCACGCCTGGAGCCCCCAGTATGGTGAGTCCCCTGAGGTCACGACAGGTGATGGTGGGAGTGGGGGCAGGGCTGGCATAATGGTCACCCCAGCGCCACTGCCATCTACCAGGTGCCTTCCGTATGCCAGGCTTGCCCCTAGTCATCTGTGTGTCGCCCGTTCCTCCAATAGTGCCATTGTGCTCTTCTGTTCTCCAATGAGGAAGACTGAGGGCCAGAGAGGGGCGACTACATAGCCAGGGCATGAGGGACCAGCTTCCAACCCGGGCGTCCTCCGGAGCCTGTGCTTAGAACCACCAGCTTCCGGCCCCCCTGCCAAGCCTCAGAGCTGGCCAGGATCCAGCCCTCAGAGCCCTGGAAAGCCCGAGGCCTGACGGCAGGAAATGAGCTCTGTGCTCCCTGGCCCTGTGCTCAGAGAGCCCCCTCCGCCCAGCTGGGCCAGGACGTGTATCCTTCGCCTCCTCCCCAGCCTGACCTACATGTGTGCCGCCAGTGGTTGGGAGCTGGGAGTGCCAGGTTCAACAATACCTGTGCCGTATCTTTGGTATATGACTGTGTGCCATTCATTCCATCTCACCACTCCTCCCTCTCCAAGCCTCAGTTTTCTCATCTGTACAATGGGGAGAGTGGCTGAACAGTTCTCCCAGAGCTCCATGACCCCCATGCACAGAAGCCCAGCACAAAGCAGATGGTCAATAAATGGTAGCTTTTATTACTATTCCCATTTGATGTGTGGCAGTACAGGCTCAGCAAGGTGGAGGGTCTTGCTGAATATCACCAGCCAGACTGCGGTAAGGTTAGAACCCAGGTCTCCCTGCTTCCTGGTCCAACATGACCAGCACTCTCCACACACCCCACCCTTGGAGCAGGTGTCCAATGACCCCCCCCCCCCACTGCAGGTTGTCCCACAGGGCAGTCAAAGCTGGCTTAGCAGAGGTGTGGCAGGTAAAGACGGACTTCTCTATCCCAGCCTGGCCCTGTTCACTCACCATCTTTCCTCCCCCAGGGGACCCGTTACTGTCCAACACCTTCACGGAGACCAGCAGCCACTGGCCCCAGGGACCAGCTGGTCTCCCAGGCCCCCCAGGCCCCATGGGTAAGTTGAGTCCGGTCCAGTGTAAGGGGTGGGGTCAGGAGATGGCAGAGGGGCTAGGGCTGTGGCTATCAGGAGAGAGTGGATAGTGCTCTTCCTAGCACTGTACTCTGTTTTGGTCCTGAGGACATCCTGTCTTATTCCAGGTCCCCCTGGACTTCCCGGTCCCACGGGCATTCCTGGGAGTCCTGGACACATGGTGAGTAATTCTCCAAGCTCCCACTCATCTGTCCATCCATCCACCCACTTATCAGTCCACATATTCATCCATTTACCCATCTACCATTCATTCATTTATTCATTCATTACAGCATTTATTGAGCATTTAATATGCAAACTGTTTTCAATAAATCTTTTTATTCAATCCATGTAAGGAAAAATAGCATATATGGGCAAGAATGATAGAGGTTTTGTTTTTTGTTTTTTGTTTTGTTTGTTTTGTTTTTTGGTTTGTGTGTGTGTGTGAGAGGTTCTTGCCCCAGGGCTGCCACCAGCACATGGCAACTTCCAGATCAGGGTAGGGACTCTCTGACTCCAGGGCCCTAACTCTAAACCCTGAGCTCTACACACTGCCTGCTGTATGCCAGACATGGGGAGTGTGGTAAAGAACCCAGAGGTCCAGGCCAAACTGGGACTCCCTCCTCAAACCTTCTGTCCCCCAAGTCCTTGCCCACCCCACCCTGACTCAGTTCAAGGCTGAGGCCCTGTCTTGTTGCTCAGGGACCCCCAGGCCCCACTGGACCCAAAGGAATCTCCGGCCACCCAGGAGAGAAGGGAGAGAGAGTGAGTACTGAGGCAGCCCCTGGTGGAGGATTCTGGGGAATCCTGGGGTCCCTGGGTCACACCTACCCCAGTAACTGACTCTATATGTCTCCTCCCTCCTACACAGGGACTGCGTGGAGAACCTGGCCCCCAAGGCTCCATGGGGCAGCGGGTGAGTGATGCTGCCCACCCTGCAGCACCCTTTCCAGGATCCCACAAGCCCAAACCCTGCTCTGGCTCCACACACTGAGACCAGAGCTCCTGACCCCTTTCCTGTCCAGGGGATGATCTATCTCTCTCTTTTCTTGTCTCTGGGTCCTGTCAGCCTCTTAGGATCAGGCCACATACCTCTCCCTCACTCAGGCTCTTTGTCTCTTTATCTGTTTCTCTCTCTCTCTCTCTCTTTCCTCTGTGTCTCTGTGTCTCTGACACTATATTTCTTTCACACTCCATCTTTCCAACTATGATTGTAGATTGTCTGTTTCTCCCTTAAGTTTGGTCAACTTTTGCTTAGTGTGTTTTAAAGCTTTGTTATTAGGTGCATACATGTGCAGGATTTTAATGTCTATGAAATGAATATCTTTCTCGCTGGTGATGCTCCTTGTTCTACATTCTACCTTTTTTTTAAATAAAGTTTTTTATTGACTTTTTGGGGGAGAGAGAGAGAGCATGTGCGCATTGGGCAGAAAGGTAGAAAGGGAGGGAGAGAGAGAGAGGGAGAGAGAGAGAGAGAGAGAGAGAGAGAGAGAGAGAGAGAGAGAATCTTAAGCAGGTTCCAGGCTCAGTGCAGAGCTCAACATGGGGCTCAATCTCATGACCCTGAAATCATGACCTGAGCCAAAATCAAGTCGGAAGATTAACTGACTGAGCCACCTAGGTGCTCCAATAAAGTTTCTTATTTATTTAAGTAATTTCTGCACTCAAAGTGGGGCTCAAACAACCCCGAGGTCAAGAGCCACAGGCTCTTCGGACTAAGCCAGCCAGGGTATCCTCTGCATTCTACTCTGATACTAAAATAAACACACAGCTTTCTTACACTTAGCATTTGCATGGCATATCTTTTTCAATCCTTTTGCTTTCAACTCTTTCTATTTGAAGTATACCTCTGGAAAATGGCATATACTTGGGTCTCTTTTTTTTTTTTTAACTGTCTTGACTGTGGAGTTCATTTTCATTTTATATGGTACTATTTAAGTCAACCAGCTTGCTATTTGTGTTCTATTTACCCCATCTCTTCTTTATTTTTCCCCCTTTAGTCTGCCTTCTTTTGGATTGAGTACTGTTTACTCCATTTTTATCTCTACCAATGACTTTGTGTTATTTTTTCACACAAAAATTGTTCTAAGGATAACAATATACATCCTTGACTTATCACCATTAACTTGAATTAATATTATACCACTTCACATATAAATAGGAATGTTACAACTGTATAATTTGCCCCCTGCTGACCTTGTGCTATCACTGCCATATATTTCACTTCTGCATTTGTTATAACCCCCACAATACATTGTTGTTATTGCTTTAAACAATTGACTTTGAAAGAAGTTAAGAGAACAAGGAAAAAATCATCTTTTACATCTACTAATATATTTATCATTTCTGATGATTTCCTGTAGCTCCAGATTCCATCTGGTATCGTTTGTCTTCAGCCTAAAGAATGTCCTTTACCTCTGCTTGTATGGGTCTGCTGGCATCAAAGCCTTTCTGCTTTTATCTAAAACTGTCTTTATTTTACCTTAACTTTTGAAAGATATTTTGAATTGGATATAAAATGATAGTTTGGCAGTTTTCCTCCCTTTTAGCACTTTAAAGATGTTGTTCCACGGTCTTCTGGCTGACATAGAAAATTAGAATTTCTCATGAGAAATTGGCTGTAGTTCTTGTTGTTCCCTTGTATATGTCTTTTTGCTCTGGCTTCTAAGATTTTCTCTTTAGGGGCACCTGGGTGGCTCAGTCGGTTAAGTGTCTGACTTCAGCTCAGGTCATGACTTCACGGTTCATGAGTTCAAGCCTGGCATCGGGCTCTCTGCTGACAGCTCGGAGCCTGGAGTCTGCTTCGGATTCTGTGTCACCACCTCTGTCTCTGCCCCTCCCTCACTCACGGTCTGTCCCTCTCTGTCTCTCAAAAATGAATAAACGTTTAAAAAATTTTTAATAAAAAATTTAAAAAATTAAAATAATAAAGATTTTCTCTTTACCCTTGGTTTTCAAACAGGTTGATAATGATGTAGTTGGGTATGATTTTTGTGTTTATCCTGCTTTGGGTTTGCCAAGATTCCTAGATCTATAAGGTCACTGGGATTTTTGTTTTTGTTAGTTTTTTGTTTGTTTGTTTAATTAATGAAATTCTTTCTTAGAGCATTTTTTTGGGCTCACAGAAAAATTGAGCAGAAAGTACAGAGAATTCTCATATACTCCCTGTGCTCGCATATACGCAGCCACCCCCACTATCAACATCCCTAATACAGTGCGACATTTGGTACAATCGAACCCACAATGACACATTATCATCATCCTGAGTCCATAGTTTACATTAAGGCTCCCTCTTGGTGTCGCATATTCTATAGCGTCAATGGATGTATATTGTATATACATATTGTTATGTATCCACCATTGTAGTATTGTATAGAATAGTTCACTGATCTAAAAATTCTTGGTGCTCTGCCCATTCATCCCTCTTTCCTCACTAATATGCACTTAAGGTTCCTCCATATCTTTTCATGGTTTGATAACTCACTTCTTTTTAGCTGTAAATAATACTCCATTGTACGTACCACAGTTTATTTATCCATTCACCTACTGAAAAACATCTTGGTTGCTTCTGAGTTTTGGCAATTAGGAATAAACATCCACGTGCAGGTTTTTGTGTGGACGTAAGTTTCCAGTTCATTTGGGTAAATGCCATTGAGTACAATCGCTGGATCATACAGTATGTTTAGTTTTGTAAGAAACTTTTTTGTAAGGGGCTCCTGAGTGACTCGGTCAGTTAAGTGTCCAACGTCGGCTCAGGTCATGATCTCATGGATTGTGAGTTCGAAACCCATGTCAGGCTTTCTGCTGTTAGTGCAGAGCCCACTTCGGATCCTCTGTCCCCCTCTCTCTCTGCCCCTCCCCTACTGATTCTCTCTCTCTCTGTCTCAAAATAAATAAATAAACTTTAAAAAAAGATTTTTTTTATAAGAAACACACCTTTTGTGTTTGTGTGTGTATGGTGAGAACACTGAAGATCTACTCTCTTAGCAAATTTCAGTTATACAATGCGGTATTGTTAACTCTAGTCATCATACTAAATATTAGATCCTCAGAACTTGGCTATGCAATAACTGAAAATTCATATTCTTTTATCAGCCTTTCCCATTTCCCATCCCCTGCCCCAGGCCCTGGAAACCACCATTCTGCTCTGTTTCTCTGAGTTCAACTTTTTTTTCTTCAGATCCACATATCCTTCTTATCATTAATATTCCATCTTTTTAAAGGACAAATAATGTTCCATTATATATACACACACATACATACATGTCACATTGTGCTTATCCTTTTATCCATATCTTGGCTTTTATGAATAATGCTGCAGTGAATATGGGAATGCAGATACTTCTTCGAGATAGTGATTTTGTTTTCTTTGGATAAATACCCAGAAGTGGGACTGCTGGATTGTATGGTAATTCTATTTTTAATTTTTTTTTTTGCATTTATTTATTTTTGAGAGACAGAGACAGAGCGTGAACAAGGGAGGGGCAGAGAGAGAAAGAGACACAGAATCTAAAGCAGGCTCCAGGCTCTGAGCTAGCAGTCAGCACAGAGCCCAATGCGGGGCTCGAACCCACGAACCGTGAGATCATGACCTGAGCCGACGCTCAACTGACTGAGCCACCCAGGCACGCCTCTATTTTTAATTTCTTGAGGAACCTCTATTCTGTTTTCGGTAATGGCTGTATTAATTCCCACCAACAATGCATAAGGGTTCCCTTTTTTTCACATCCACACCATTTGTTATCTCTCTCTCTCTCTCTCTCTCTCTCTCTCTCTCTCTCTGATAATGGACATCCTAACAGGTGTGAGGTAATATCTAAAATTGTGGTTATGATTTGCATGTCCCTAATAATTAGTGATCTTGAACATCTTCCTACATACTTATTTGCCATTTGTATATCTTCTTTGGCAAACTGTCTATTCAGGTCTTTGCCTATTTTTAATTGGGTTATTTGTTGGGTTGGGTTTTTTCCACTTGAGTTGTATAAATTCCTTATATATTTTGAATATCAACTCTTTGTTGGATAGGTGGTTTGCAAATATTTTCTACCATTCCATAGATTGCCTTTTTTTCTTTCCTTATTATTTTTTTTTTTGAGAGAAAGTGAGCGAGCAAACGAGAGAGAGAGAGAGGCAGAGGGAGAAGGAGAGGGAGCCCAATGCATGACTCGATCCCATGACCCTGCGATCATGACCTGAGCCAAAATCAAAGAGTCTGACACTCCATTGACTGAGCCACCCAGGCACCCCTGTGCAAAAACTTTTTAAATTAGTTTTCTTATTGTTGAGCTTTAAGAGTTCTTTGTATATTTAGGATAATGGTCCTTTATCAGGTGTGTCTTTTGCAAATATTTTCTCCCACTGTGTGGTTTCTCTTATTCTCTTGACATTGTCTTTTGCAGAGCAGAAGTTTTTAAGTTTAATGAATTCCAGCTTATCAGTGATTTCTTTCATGGATTGTGCTTTTGGTATCGTTTCAAAAAGTCATCATCAAACCCAAAGTCATCTAAGTTTTCTCCTACATTATCTTCTAGAAATTCTATAGTTTTGCATTTTACACTTAGATCTGTGATCTATTTTAAGTTAATTTCTGTGAAGGGTATGAGGTCTGTGTCTAGATTAATTTTTTTTTATTTTTTTAAGATTTTTAAAATTTATTTTGAGGGAAAAAGGCATGCACATGGGAGGAGTGGGGTGGGGAGAGAGAATATCAAGCAGGCTCCACACTGATAGTGTGGAGCCTGATGCAGGGCTTGAACTCACAAACCATGAGAGTTCAACCATGACCTGAGCTGAAATCAAGAGTCAAGTGCTTAACTGACTAAGCCACCCAGGCATCTCTAGATTTTTTTTTTTTTTTGCATGTAAGTATACAGTTGTTCTAGCGTCATTTTTGGAAAAGATTATCTTTGTTCCACTGCATTGTCTTTGCTTCTTTGTCGAAGATCAGTTAACTATATTTATATATCTAGGCTCTCTGTTCTGTTCCATTCATCTGTCTATTCTTTAGCCAATTGCACGTTGTCTTGATTACTGTAGCTTTATAGTAAGTCTTGAAGTAGGGTAGTATCAGTCCTCGGACTTTGTTCTTCTCCTTTAATATTGAGTTGGCTATTCTGGGTCTTTTTCTTCTCCATATAAACTTTAGAATCAGCTGGTCAATATCCACAAAATAACTTGCTAGAATTTTGATTGGGATTACATTGAATCTATAGATCAAATTGGGATGAACTGACATCTCGAAAATATTGAGTCTACCCATCCATGAATATTTATTTAGTTCTTTGCTATCTTTCATCAGAGTTTGGTGATTCTCTTCATATAGATCTTGCACATATTTTGTTAGATTGATAGCTAAGTATTTCATTTTGGGGAGTGCTAATGTAAATGGTAATGAGTTTTTAATTTCTTAAATTCTTTTATGTTTTATTTATTTTTTGAGAGAGAGAGAGAGACAGCATGAGCAGGGGAGGGACAGAGAGAGAGGGAGACACAGAATCTGAAGACAGGCTCCAGGCTCTGAACTAGCTATCAGCACAGAGCCCAATGCAAGGCTTGAACCCACGAACTGCGAGATCATGACCTGAGCCAAAGTCGGACGCTCAATGACTGAGCCACCCAGGTGTCCCTGTATTTTTAATTTCAAATTCAACTTATTCATTGATGGTATATAGGAAAGTGATTGGCTCTGGTTTATTAGCCTTGTATCCTTCAACCTTGCTATAATTGCTTATTAATTCCAAGAGTTTCTTTGTCAATTTTTTCAGATTTTCTACACAGATGATTATGTCATCTGCAAATAAGGACAATTTTATTTCTTCCTTCCCAATCTGTATACTTTGTTTCCTTTTCTTGTCTTATTGCATTAGCTAGACCTTCTGATTCATGACCATTGATGTGAGGAGATATGCTTTCCGTGTTCCTGATTTTAACAGGAAAGCTTTGAGTTTCTCATCATTAACTATGATGTTATTAGTAGGTTTTTTTGTAGATGTTCTTTATCGAGTTAAGGAAGTTCCCCTCTATCTCAGTTTGCTGAGTATTTATCATGAATGGGTGTTGGATTTTATCAGAGGCTTTTTCTGCACCTATTATTATCTTGGACTCAGTTTGCTAATGTTTTGTTGAAGATATTTGCATCTATGTTCATGAGAGATATTGGTCTGTAGTTTTCTTGTAGTGTCTTTGTCTAGCTTTGTTAGTAGGGCAATGCTAGCCTCATAGAATGAGGTAGGACATATTCCCTCTGTTTCTATCCTCTGAAAGAGATTGTAGAGAATTGGTATAATTTCTTCCTTAAGTGTTTGGTAGACTTTACCAATGATCCATCTGGTCCTGGTGCTTTTATTAATGGTTGATTTATTCCATTCCATTTCTTTTTCTTCTTCTTTCTTTCTTTCTTTCTTTCTTTCTTTCCTTTCTTTCTTCCTTCCTTCCTTTCTTTCTTTCTTTCTTTCTTTTTCTTTTTCTTTCTTTCTTTCTTTCTTTCCTTTCTCTCCTTTCTCTTCTTTCTCTCCTTTCTCTCCTTAAATAGGCTCCACGCCCAGTGTGGAGCCCAACACAGGGCTTGAACTCACAACTCTGAGATCAAGACCTGAGCCAAGGGGTACCTGGGTGGCTCAGTTGGTTGAGTGTCTGACTCTTGATTTCAGCTCAGGTGATGATCTCAACAGTGACAGCATGGAGCCTGACATGGGAGTGATGTGCTGACAGCATGGAGCCTGCTTGGGATTCTCTCTCCCTCACTCTCTGCCCCTCCCCCGCTTGTGTGCGCTCCCTCTCTCTCTCTCTCTCTCTCTCTCAAAATAAATAAACTTAAAAAAATAGATCTAGGCCTATTCTGATTGTATATTTCTTCTTATTTTGGCAGATTGTATTTTTCGAGGAATTGGGCTAGTTCATCTAGATTATCAAATTTGTTGGCATAAAGTTGTTGATAACATTTCATTTTATCCTTTTAATGTCCGGGGGATCTGTAGTGATGCCCCCCCTTTTATTTCTGTTGTTAGTCATTTATTTGTGTCTTTCTTTTTTCTCTTTTAATTATCCTGGCTAGGGGATTGTCAGTTTTATTGATGTTTTCAAAGAACCAGCTTTTGGTTTTGTTGATTTTCTCTATTGATTTCCTCTTTTCAATTTCATAGATTTCTGCTCTAATTTTTACTATTTCTTTTATGTTACTTACTTTGGATTTAATTTACTCTTCTTTTTTTCTACTTTAATAAGGTCAAAGCTTAGATTATTGATTTTAGATCTTTTATTTAAAGTTTGTTTATTTTGAGAGAGAGGGACAGCATGAGTGGGGGGGGCAGAGAGAGAGGGACAGCATGAGCGGGGGGAGGGGCGCAGAGAGAGAGGGAGAGAGAGAATCCCAAGCAGGTTCCATGCTGTTAGTGTGGAGCCCAATGCAGAGCTTGATACCACAACCTCAAGATCTTGACCTGAGCTGAAATCAAGAGTCAGAGGCTTAACAGACTTAGCCACGCTGGTGTCCCAGATCTTTATTCTTTTCTAACATATGCATTCAGTGCAATACATTTCCACCTAAACATTGCTTTTGATACACCCCATAAATTTGGGCAAGTTGCAATTTTATTTTTATGTCATTCAAAATATTTTTAAATGTCTTGAGATTTCTTATTTGACCCATGTGCTATTTAGAAGTCTTTTGGTTAATTTCCAAGTATTTGGGGAGTTTCCAGTCATCTTTCTGTTATTAATTTCTAGTTTAATTCCATTATGGTCTAAGAGCATGCATGGTATGCTTTCTATTCTTTGAAATTTGTTGAGATATATTTTATGGCCCTGAATGTTCCATATGAGCTTGAGAAGAATGTGTAATCTGTTGTTGGATGAAATTGTCTATAGATGTAAGTTGTATCCAGTTGATTGATGGTATTGTTGATTTCAACTATGTTCTTTCTTTTTTTTTAACTTTTTAAATGTTTATTCATATTTTTGAGAGAGAGACAGATGGAGATAGAGTGTGAGTGTGGGAGGGACAGAGGGAGAAGGAGGCACAGCATCTGAAGCAGCTCCAGGCTCTGAGCTGTCAGCACAGAGCCTGATGTAGGGCTCGAACGCACAAACTGCAAGATCATGACATCATGACCTGAGCTGAAGTTGGACACTTAACCGATTAAGCAACCCAGGCACCCATCAACTATGTTCTTTCTGATTTTCTGCCTGGCTGGATCTGTCCATTTCTAACAGAGGATGTTAGAGTTTCCAGCTCTAATAGTGGATTCATCTATTTCTCCTTGGAGTTCTATCAGTTTTGGCCTCGTATATTTTTTAAAAATTTTAAATAATTTTTTAATGTTTATTTATTTATTTGAAGAGAGAGTACAAGTTGGGAGAGGCAGAGAGAGAGGGAGAGAGAATCCCAAGCAGGCTCTGTGCTATCAGCACAGAGGCCGATTTGGGGCTCGATCTTACAAACCATGAGATCATAACCTAGGCCGAAATCAAGAGTTGGACACTTAACTGACTGAGCTACCCAGTGCCCCTTGGCCTCGTATATTTTGATGCTCTATTGTTAGGCACCTACACGTTAAGGATTGTTGTACCTTCATGGATTATTGATCTCTTTATCATCATTATGTATTGCCCCTCGTTATCCAAGATAATTTTCCTTGCTCTGAATTCTGTTCTGTCTGAAATTAATACAGCTACTCTCACTTTCTTTTGATTAGTGCTAGAATGTAGCTAGAAACTAGTAACTCACAACCCCGAGATCGAGAATCACATGCTATACCGACTGAGCCAACCAGGCTCCCTTTTCAAGATACTTTTTTACCTTTGATTTTCTGAAGTTTAAATATGATATGCCCAGGGTGTAGTATTTGGGGGGGGGGGCAGTCGGCATTTACCTTTACCCTGCTTCATGTTCTCTAAACTTCCTGATCTGTGGCTTGGTGTCTGACAATTTGGGAAAATTCTCAGTCATTATTGCTTTAAATACTGTTTCTGTTCCTATATTTCTCTTTCCCTTCCCGTGTTCTCATTACATGTTCTCATTACATGTATGTTATACTTTTTTGTGATTGTCCTATCATTCTTGGATATTCTGTTCTGCTTTTTTCAGTCTCTGTTCTTACTGCTTTTCAGTTTGGGAAGCTTCTGATTGTCATAATTTCAAGTTCAGAGATTCTTTCCTCCACCATGTCCAGTCTACTAATGAGCCCATCAAAGGCTTTCTTCATTTCTGTTACAAGTTTTCAATCTCTAGTATTTTCTTAAATGTATATGCAAGTTTTTAACCTGAAAAATCTAAATAAAAATATTAAATCATATATTCATGTGCCCAACACCAAGCTTAAGAAATAGAACCTTATCAGTACCTTTGAAGCCCCCCATGTGCCCCTTTCGAGGCTTTCTCCTTGAAAGGTATCTTTATTTTTATATTTTTTAATTATTTTTTTAATTTTAAAATTTTTTGACATTTATTTATTTTTGAGAGAGAGAGACACACACAGAGCATGAGCAAGGGAGGGGCAGAGAGAGGGAGACACAGAATCCAAAGCAGGCTCAAAGATCTGCTAGAGCCCAACATGGGACTCAAACCCACAAACCGCGAGATCATGACCTGAGCCAAAGTCGAATGCGCAACCAACTGAGCCACCCAGGCACCCCTGAAAGGTATCTTTAAAGGGAATGTGAAGGGTGCCTGGGTGGCTCAGTCAGTTAAGCATCCAACTCTTGGTTTCAGTTCAAATCATGATCTCACAGTTCATGAGTTTGAGCCCCACATCAGGCTCTGTGCTGACAGTGTAGAGCCTGCTTGGGATTCTCTCTCTTCCCCTCCCGCGTGCTCTCTCTCCCTCTCTCAAAATAAATAAGTAAACTTAAAAAATAAATAAATAAAGGGAATGTGAGAGCTTGGCCAGGAAACTGAAGGACTTGTGACTACAGGTAGTGTTTTTGTTATTTTTTCTGCTGTAGGTAGAATTTTAGGGAGGGGACAGTCTGGGATGAAATTATGTTGAATTTGTATTTCTGGACCATGGCTCCTGATAGTAGAAAGAAAGGCCTTTTTTAGAATTGAAGTATTTCTGGGGTTTTTTTTCCCATTTCTTTTTCTTTTTCTTTTAGAGAGAGAGTGTGCACGAGTAGAGGAGAGGGGTAGAGGAAAAGAGAGAAAGAATTTTTTTTTTGAGAGAGAGAGAGAGAGAGAAAGCATGTGCATGTGTGCATATGTGAGCCAGGGAGAGAGAACACCTTAAGCAGTCTCCAAGCTCAGTGCAGAGCCTGACACAGGGCTCAATCCCACCACCCTGGGATCATGACCTGAGCCAAAATCAAGAGTCAAACAACTCAATTGACTGAGCCACACAGGTGCCTTGTGGACTTAAGTATTTCTTGAGAGGCCTGGGAAAAATGTGATTACCCCTAGCTAACTGACTCTATGAAGAGGGCCTTTGGCTGAAATCTAGCATTTCCTTTCGATTCTTAAAATTTTTATCTCTCTGTTCACATTGTCCATGTTGTCAATGTCAATTTTTTCCATTAAAATTAATGGAAATTTAATTTAGAATATTAATCATAGGGTTTTTTCCCCCTAATTCCTGGTCTGATAATTCCAACATCCATGCTATATCTGCCTCTAGTTCTGATATGTGCTCACTCTCTTAAAACTGTTTGCCTTTTAGTATGCTTGTAATTTTTGGTTAGAAGGTAGACATGATGTACTGGGTGAAAGGCCTCTTTACTTCAGTAAAGAGTAATGTAGTGGTAAGGTGTGCGGTGAGAGGAAGCATTCTGTAGTCCCATGGTTAGGTCTCAGTCTTGTGATAAGCCTATGTCCCTGCACTGTGAACTCCACCAGTGCCTCTTAATTTTGTTTTTATTTTTTAACTTTCCCTCAGGTGGGACAAGATGGCTAAAGGGGGCTGAGTTGGGATATTTCTCTTCCCCCACATGTAAGGCTAAAGCCAGCTATTGTTGGGTATTTCCCTCCCCTCAGGTCAGTTAGGCTCTGATAAGACCCCAGTAGGTTAGGCCCTGATAAAATAGTTTCTCATAAGGGCTGGCCTTGCTGAGAAGGACAGGATGCTCTGGTGTGTTTCAAGATGGTACCTTTCTCCCTGCTGCTGAAAGCACGAGGAGGTTTTTCTACAGCATTCACTGTAAGGACCTGACAGAACTCTTGAATAAAACTCACACAGGTGTGAATATTCTTCAAAAACTGGGTCCCTCTGGAATGTTTAAGTCTCAGAGTTGTCCACACTGAGCCACCAGCAATTTGTCAGTTACATTTGGGTTTTCCTACCCTGGCGCTGGTTCCCAGGGAGGCTTCTGCTCAGTAAATTGTAATCTACCTCTCTCTCTCTCTGCAATTTGGGGGGCAGTGCTTTGTGCTGTGACCTCACATCTTTGATAGCTTTAGAGGAGTTGTTGATTTTTCAATTTTTTCAGTGTTTTACTTGTAATTAGGACAGAATGGTGATTTCTGAGGTCCTTATGTCTCATACCAGAAACAAAAAATCTGTTTTGTTTTGTTTTGTTTTGTTTTGAATCAACTTTGGGGGAAATTTTGGTTAATATATCTCCAACAATTTTTCTCTTTCTGTACTCTCTTCTCTCCTTTCACAACCCCAATTATTACTTAATAGTCTGTCATGAGTCATTGAGGCTCCGTTACCTTTTTTTTTTTTCTAATCTTTTTTCTCTTTGCGCTTCAGTTTGAGTTATTGCCTTGACCTGTCTTAAAGTTAACTAATTCTTTCTTCTGTTATGTCCAGTCTTCTGTTAATCTCAGCTACTGCATTTTTTTTCTTTCAAGTATTATCCTTTTCATCTCCAGGATTTCCATCTGATGCTTTTTAACAGTATTCACGATCTCCTGAAATTCTATATCTCACCACCATTATATCAATTCCACTACATTGTTTAACATATTTATCACAGATACTTTAAGTTTGTATTTAAATTCCAGTTAATTAGCATCCAGTGTAACATTAGTTTCAGGTCTACAATATAGTGATTCAGCACTTCCATACATCACCTGGTGCTCATCCAAATAAGTGCACTCCTTAATCCCCATCACCTATTTCACCCAACCCCCTCCCTACTCCCCTCTGGCAACCACCAGTCTGTTCTCTATAGTTAAGAGTCTGTTTCTTAGTTTGCCCCCCTCCACCTCTCTCTCTCTCTTTTTTTCCCTTTTGCTCATTTGTTTTGTTTCTTAAATTCTACATGTGAGTGAAATCATAAGGTATTTGTCTTTCTCTGGATGACTTATTTCACTTGGCATTATATTCTTAGCATTATATAGCTCCATCCATGTCATTGGAAATGGCAAGATTTCATTCTTTTTTATGACTGAATAATATTCCATTGTGTGCATATACCACATCTTCTTATCTATTCATCAATCAGTGGACACTCAGGCTATTTCCATAATTTGACTATTATAGATAATGCTGCTGTAAATATCAGGATACATGTATCCCTTTGGATTATCATTTTTGTATTCTTTGGGTAAATACTCAGTGGTGCAATTGCTGGGTCATAGGGTAGTTCTATTTTTACATTTTTGAGGAACATCCATACTGTTTTCCACAGTGGCTGCACAGTGGCATTCCCACCAATAGTGTAAGGGAGTTCCCCTTTCTCTGCATCCTCACCAACACCTGTTGTTTCTTGTCTTGTTGATTTTAGCCATTCTAACATGTATGAGGTGGTATCTCATTGTAGTTTTGATTTGAATTTCCCTGATCATAAATATCACAGATATTTTATTATTTATTTTTTTTGAGACAATGCCTTTTTTTAATGCTTATTAATTTTTGAGAGAGAGAGCACAAGCAGGGGTGGGGCAGGAAGAGAGACACAGAATGTGAAGCAGGCTCTAGGCTCTGAGCTGTCAGCACAGAGCCCAACGGGGGGCTCAAACCCACAAACCATGAGATTATGACCAGAGCTGAAGTCGGATGCTCAACTGACTAAGCCACCCAGGTGCCCCTATTTTTTATTTTTATTTTTAGTGTTTATTTATTTATTTTGAGAGAGGGAGCGCAAACAGTGGGAGGGGCAGAGAGAGAGAAGAGAGAGAGGGAATCCCAAGCAAGTTCCATGCTGTCAACACAGAGCCTGATACGGGGCTAGATCCCATGAACTGTAAGATCATGACCTGAACTGAAATAGTCAGACGCTTACCCGACTGAGCCACCCAGGCACCCCTGGCTTTCCCTGATGATAAATATCACAGATGTTTTAAGCTTTGTGTCTACTAAACCCAAAATCCAGGTTGACTATAGGTCTGTTTCTACTGACTTATTTTTCTCTTGATTGTGGGTCACATTTTCCTGTTTCTTCACGTATCTAGTAATTATTATTGCATACTGGACAATATAGATAATAAAGAGAATCTGGGTTCTATTATCTTCCCCTGAAGAGTGTTGATTTTTGGTCCAGCATGTGGGTTGGACTCAGGTTGTGGCTTTAGGATGGGTAGTTCATGGACCATCCAAGCATCAGAGGGGGTATTTACATAGATTTCACTCCCCTACTGTGGCTCCCTGCTTTCCAGTATTTCCTTTCAATTTCCCTCGCCTGTGGCAGTCTCAACTCCAACCTGTGATTCTTCACCTCAATAAGACTATAAAGCTTTCTGCTTGAGCTATTTGCCAGGCTGAGGGGGCTGGGGTATGCCCTCAGAGGAAACATCACAAGTATTTATTTTTTACCCAGAGTAGTTCCCTCCTTTCAAAAGTCAAATAGCTTCCGGTTTCTGGCTGCTCTTTATAACGTTCCGTTGTCTTCAAATCATTGTGGTTTTTTGTGTTTTTTGGGGTTTGTTTTTTTTTTTTTTGCATTTAATCTAGTGTTAATCCAATACAAGCCACTCTCTGTCTCTCTCGGCCGTCTAGCTTCTTCCAGTCTCTCCTTCCCTCTTTCCCCCTCTCCTCCCCTTCTTCCTTACCCACTCTCCCTCTCTCCTTCCCTCTCTCATTGCTTCTACCTCTCTCTCTCCTTGCAGGGAGAACCTGGCCCCAAAGGAGACCCTGGTGAGAAGAGCCACTGGGTAAGCTCCAGCTGAGCACTGACCTCCCACTGCCCCTTCCTGCCCTGGGCACTCAGGAGATGATTAGGAGTGGGGGCACCTCATCCAAATCCCCACTGCAACCTGGTCTCCTAGGAAGGAGGCTTGACAGATCTCAGCTCCAGCCCCCTCCCCATCCTGTCCCTCCCAACCGGACAGGGCCAGCCTTATCAGCAGACCCCATGCTCTCTGTCTCTGTCTTCGTCCCTGTCTCCGCCTTCCCTCTGTGGCCTTTCCAAGCCAGGGTGACCCTGCCTGTTCCTCCTGGGTGGTTTGGGCTGACCCAGTCCAGACTGCATCCTCTGCCTCCATAGTCCCTTCCCAGCAAGGGCCTTGGCTTCTGCTCCTTTGTCTGCAGAAGAAAGGGAGGTGTGGAAGACAATATCCACACAAAAGAATGGGACTGGGGGCCTTGAGAAATCTGAGAAGCATAGGAAGGGAGGCATAGAAATGGTGAGGGCCCCGTGGTAAAAGGGATAGGGGACCTAGATACCACCATAAACACAGGAAATCCATGGAGCACAGGAAGGGAGACCTAGAAACCGTTATGTATATGCTGTACCTGGTAAATGAGGTCAGGGGACCTAGACTCCATTATTCTCAAAAGACCTGTAATTAACACGAGGTCCTAGACACCATCACATACATAGGAGACCCAGGGGGAGTGGAAGGAGAGGCCTAGAAACTATCATGTGTGGGAGAACCATTAAAAATGAGATGAGGCCATCTAAAAACCACTATACACAAAGGAAGCCCATGAAGATTGAGAAGGGAGGCCTAGAAACTGTCACATACACAGGAGACATACCATATATGAGAAAGGAGACCTGGAAACCACAGGGGGTTCCTAGAGACCTTTACAATCATTGGTGATGGTTGCAATGAATGAATTCCCAGGCCTAGAAATTGACCCACCCAAGAGGTACATGGGGAGAGGACCAAAAGTCCCACAATGCAGGGACCTGGAAACCACTGTGACATAGACATTTGGAAAATGGACAGGGTGGAGGCAGACACCCCTACGGGAGAGAAAACTGGGAAACTCCTCAAGAGACTGGTATCGTGCCTCCCTTTCCCCCAACCCTGTCTGGGTGCAGTCTGGCGGGGGTGCCCTACTTCCCAGCAGGCACTAGTTAATGAGGACATGGGATGCACCCAGCGCCTGCCTTGCCCTCTCTGCTCCTGATTGTGGGGTCAGTGATGGATACAGCCGTGGGAGCCCCTCACCCTGCACGAGCCCTTCCCCATGTCTTCCCGTGACTTCTGGGGTCCTGCTACCTCTCCAGCAAACCTCCCCCAGCCCCTTGCTGTCACTCCAGTCCCCACACCCCCCTTCATCCCCTAGTACCTCCAGAGTCTCTTAAGCATACTACCCATAGGGGCATGAGCCGGGCCGGGGGTCAGGTAGACCCACGTGAGCCCAGCCTTCTGCCTCCCCTGGGCCTGTCACTGGCCACCTCCACTCTGGGAACATGTTTTCTACTCAGCCCAGGAGAGGTGGGAGAGGTGAAGTGAGGCTGAATTAGGTTACGCAGCTTCATCCATGCATGGAAATTCTGGGAGGAGAATGGATGCCTGAACTGTCCCAAACCAGGCCTTGAACTCAGGACAACCTGTGGGAGGGGCCGCCCAAGAGGTAGCAGGGCCCCTTGCCCATCCTCTTTCCTCCCTGTCGCCCACCTATACTTCTGCCCCTGCTTGCCGCCTGCCTGTGGGGGGGGGGGGCGGGGGGGCCTGCTGGGCTGGCATCAGCATGAGGCTTTGGGGACTGGGGGACCAGCTCTGTTGGGGGTAGGTGGGGATGAGGCCCAGTGTGGGGAAGGGCCCTGAGGTCTACCACCCCCAGGTAGACCTGAGCGACTGGTCCGACTGCAGCTCAGCAGTGACACCCAGTGGTCATGAGCATAAAGTGCAGGCACTGCCCCAGAGCGGGCTGAGCCAGCCCATCTAGACCGAAGCTCGTACCCCTTATTCAGACAGGAAAAACTGAGGCCCAACTCCACAGAGCAAATTATTGGCAGCGCTGGAACTGAAACCCAGGATTTTCAGCTCCCAGGACCAGGGAAATCATCCCTTCCTCAGTGGACGCCAGACCCCAGACTGGGCACTGTGGACATAGATGTGATTTGGACCACAGTCCCCACCCTCAAAGTGGTCACAGTGGGAAGGGGTCGGGAGGCGGGGGAACAGACCAGTAACAGTGGCAACAGGACAGAGGGAGCTCAGCTGTGACGGGGGAGGATTTAGCATCCTCCTGGAGGAAGAGATGGGAGCTGAGGCCCGAAAGGTGCATTAATCAAACATAAGGTGTTCAGGCAGAGGAGCGGGAACATCATGAACAAAGGCCTAGGGGCTGGAGTGAGCCTGGGGTAGTCAAGGAGCTGCAAATACTTGGCATGGTACAGTGTGACAGTCAAGGGGTGAGATGGAGGTCAAATAGTCTAGGATGACTTAGGAGGCCATATCGAGGAATTTGAACTTCGTTCTGTGGACAGTGGAGAGTCACTGAGGTATTTAACAGCAGCAAAGGGACACAGTCAGATTTCTGTTGGCAAACCGTCCCTCTGGCTGCCATGCGGAGAAGGGATGGGAGAAGGGGGCAACATGGGAGAAGCCCCCAGGAGCCGGAACTGGAAGGAGGGCAGTGAGGATGGATGGATGTCAATGGACTAATGGAGACTTGGTACTGGTTTTGCCATGAAGAGGAGCGAGAAGTTAAGGCAACTTCTGTAGTAGAGAACAAGGAGAAGCCCCAGTGGGTTCTGTCCGAGGAACATGGGAGGTGTCTGGTGTGAAGCTGAGCACGGGGTGTGCAGCAGGCCCTGTATGCCCAGTCCCGGGACCAGAGGGGACTGGGATGTTACCAGCACAAACAACAGGCCTCTCCTCTGGGAAGGGGTCCAAATAGCAGGAATTTTGTGTTACGTGTTTTCCTCCAATTTTCACTTTGAAAATTTTCAAATGTGCAGGAAAATCCAGAATGAATACCCTCCTGCCGTCCACTCACCAGACCAACTATTAGTATTTTGCCACATTTGCTCTTTCTCTCTTATATTTACAGACTTAAAAAAAAAATGATTTGAAAGTAAGTTGCAAACCTCATCCACATTTCCCCTAACACATCAGTGTGTATCTCAAAAGAATGTGGATGTTCTCCCAAAAAGCCCCAATACCACCATCCTACCTAAGAAAGCTGACATTGATTCAGTGAAATGATGACCTAAAGTTATGGATCATTGAACTTACATACAAATGTTACCCGTTATCCCCAAAATGCCTTTTTTTTTTAGCGGTTTCTTTTTAAATCTAAGAACGCATCAAGATTCATACATTGCATTTGGTTGTTACAACTCTAGCATCTTTTAATCTAGAACAGTCCCTGTCCTTTTCTTCTTTCTCTTGACTTTGTCTTTTTGTGAGTGTCCCACCATCTATCTAGATTTGTCTGACTGTTGCCTTGCAATGAGATGCAGTTAAATGCTCTTGGCAGGAGCACTGGTAGGGGATGTACCTCTTATTACATCTTCACAGGCGGTTCATGAGGTCAGCTGGTCCCACTGTCCATGCCGGGAGTGGCTTAACATGGTTTTTGAAGGTCATCCATTTTTAGATCCTGCTCCTGTAATACTCGAAGAGGGATTACTTTGGTGTGCCGCCCATGGTGACTGTGACCCTTAGGCTGCAATGTCCAGTCAGTGGCCTGAGGGCAGCCCAATCCTTGTGATGTGGACAGGACAGCTGGGTTAAAATGGACAGCCCCAGCAAGGCCACAGCAGGCTCACGGACATGTTGGGAGGTCTCTCGGTTGTTAGGTGTTAGATTTCAATTTTAGCAATATGCATATGCTACCCCATCCCATCACTTAATCTGTACCGAGTAAAGGCCACTGAGAGAGACTCCCAGAGATGTGAGGGCTGGAATAGTTCTCTTTGCTGTCCTGGGGTGCTCTGTTGGAATTAAGATATCGACATTCCGGAAATAGCTTTAGTCTGGGCTAGGAAAAAGGAAGGAGTGAGGGAGTGTGAAGTTTCAGCCACACTGTGGACCTCATGCTGGGGAAGGAAAGGACAGACAGCCAAACTGGAAGTGAAGGTGAGGGCCGGCCTAAGCCCTGGGTAGCAGCTGACACTATCTCAGAGTGGGGAGGCCTGGCGCAGGGGTTCTGGGGGCGCACTGCCACATCTCTGGACCTGGGGGCTACAGACCTAGAGATGCTGCTTCGAAGGGAGGGTGGGGCTGGGAGCCTGACTCCAGGACGTGCAGAACCCGGACTTGGAACAGTCAGAGCCTGGGGAGGGATTGAGCCCAAAGTGAGAAGAGCTGGCCTGGGCCTGAGCCTCAGTTTTTCCAACAAGTTAAGCACAACTTCCCCAAAGTGATGCCACTCAAATATTTTCTAATTTTACTTGCCTATATTCATTTTTATGTTAATGGAAAGAAAGTCAGTAAGGAGCCTGACCCTACTGATGGAATTCGTTAGAGGGAGGTTAATGTAGCATTCAGGCAAAAAGTGAGTCAGTTTAAAGAACTTTAAGTAAACAAGAGTGCAGGTGGCCCAGGGGTGTGGCAGGAATCATGCAGGTGTCAGGCAACAGAGATTCGGGGGTGCCCCGTGACAACCTCCAGGGCAGGCTCCGAGGCAGGCTCCAGGAGGGCAGTGTGGCCCCTGTGGGCTGGCATCACCCTGCCCCCAGTGCAGCAGATGTGCAGGGGTGTGGGCAGAGAGCAGCCGGCTGGGACCCATCAGGACTTATGGAGGGGGGCCCGCTTCCACCTGTCTTGCCCCTCCCCCGCCCCGTCCTCTCCCGGTCTTATCGGTCTTACCCTGGCTGTCCGCCGGCCCTGGGTTGTGGCAGGTGGTGTGGGCTGCAGGTGCATGTCCAGGGTGGGGCATGGGCCACCAACGAGCTTTGCAGGACCCCCTCCCTTGCCCCCTTCACGGCTGCATCTGTCTCTTTCCTCCGCAGGGGGAGGGGTTGCACCAACTACGCGAGGCTTTGAAGATTTTAGCTGAGAGGGTTTTAATCTTGGAAACAATGATTGGGCTCTATGGTGAGTAGAGACAGACAGACGGACAGACAGCCCAGCCCCCACCCGCCAGCCTTCCCCAGGCCCTCCAGGAGTGGAGCTGCCTGGACCCAGTCATGAGGCTGGAGAAGGTGCCTGCCCCAGGCAGGTGAGGACGTGAGAGAACAAAGCCACCCATCCCTCAATGGCTGGTCCCTCCTCCACAGGTGAAAGGGGGCCCTAGGAACCTGGGCCCCCACCTCTGTGGTTAAACTGGACCTCCGGGCATTGTGGGTAATGCGGTTTCCAGGCCTGCAGGGGAAGTAGAGGTGACAGTTTGGAAAAAATTAGGGGCCGTGGAGCCAAACTCCAGACCAGTAGGAGATTGTGGGTAACAGAGCCAGACTGCTGCAGAGCAGGGGATCATGGGTAATAAAGTCAGAGCCCAGGCCCACAAGAGGGTTTTGGGTAAGGAATCCATACTCCAACCAGGCTTCATTCAGGTCTAGAGAAATCATGGGTAAGAGAGCCAGCCCCCAAGCCCACAGGACAAGAGGTCATGGAACTAGACTCCAGAAGTGCAGGGGACTGTGGGTGACAAAGCCAGGCTCAGTCCCTGCGGTACTCCAGGTAATATACCACCCACCAGTTCTGACCGCCCCTCTCCCAGGAGCCCCCAGAGGCTCTCACAGGGCAGGCCTTCCTGACCCCAAGTGTCTACCTTACAGTTCCTCCTCTGGTCCTCCTAACGTGTCCTTCAGGCCCCTTTAGGGGCTGGAGAGAGCCAGACCGTCACCCCAGGCACGCACCCACCAATTTCTCCACCCATTTGGTCACTTGAGGAGCCAGGCAAGCCCTGTCCCCAGTTAGAAGGGGAGACCGAGGTCTCGATAGAGACTCACACCCAGGCCCCTGCCTTGAAGCTGGCGGGTGCCTGGCCCCTACACCCCCCCCCCCTCGGCTCCCCGGCCCAGCCCTCGGAGGCCGGACTCGCACCGTCTGCTCTTCTTGATCTCCCATCAGGCTCCTAGCTTACAGAGCTTCCTGCAGCAGCAGGCTCAGCTGGAGCTCCTGGCCAGACGAGTCACCCTGCTGGAAGCCATCATCTGGCCAGGTAATGGCAGGGCGGGCAGGTAGGGGCAGCCCCTTCCAGGAAGGGCCTAGGGACACACAGAAGTCACCTCCCACTGCTAGGGACACACAGAAGTCACCTCCCACTGCGGGACCCAGGCTGACGGACACTCTTCCTTTAGTCCTTCCAGCCAGCCAGCAGATGGTGCCTGACACCCTGCTGGCACCGGCTCCCAGATAAGACAGACATAGTCCTGCTCTCATGGAGTACAGGGTGCAGGGGCACAGGGGTTGCCCTGGAACGGGCTGCTAGACCCAGGGCGAGGAATACCATGGTGGAGTGAGTGGAGCAAGGATCAGGGCAAGTAAATGGGCACAGGAACAGCATGGGCAAAAGCCAAGAGGCCCGTTCTGTGAGGTTGCTAAGGAGCGATAGGTGAGGCTAGAGAATCTGGCAGGCCCCAGTTTGAGAAGGCTCTTGAAGGGAGGTAGAAGGTATGGAAGGAGGTTAGACACCAAGTGGGCAGCATCCCTCCCTGTGCCTGGCTCGTCATGGTGGGACGAAGGAGGGCCGTCCCCATTAGACCGGAGCTTGTGGGTGGCCCTCAAGAGACGCAGGGATTGGCCACCCCCGGGGCTGAGCTCTGGTCCTCACCTAACACTAAGAGGCCCCCATGGCCATCCTTCTCCCACCTCCGGCCACCTGGGTTGTGGCAGGTGGTGCGGGGCTGCAGGTGCATGTCCAGGGTGGGGCATGGGCCACCAACAAGCCCTTATCACAGCCCAGTCCTAGTATGTCAGTGCACATGGGCCTCAGACACCATGGCCAACTTTGCATCTCTTTTATAGATGAGGAAACAGAGGCCCCAAGCAGGAAGGAGGGCCAGGGATACAGCCAAGCCTCCTGCATTCAGCAAAACCGTAGGGCACACCTACTGAGTGCCAGGTCTGGGTGGATGCTCTGTGCCCATCAAGTGATGGGGGATCCTCAGTGTCTACAGAGATGAGGGCCATGGCGTACAGGGATGTGAGTGAGTGGCAATCACTTCCGGCTATGGGTTGGAGAAGCCTCCCTGGAAAGGGGACACTTGCATTGGGTCATGGAAAATCCCTACGAGAAGGTAGAAAGGGGAGCCTTGACAGAGTTCTGCATGGACAAAGGCCTGGAGGCTGCAGGGGGCCTGTGGTCTGCTTCCAAAGCTCCTCCCACCTTGCCACATGGCTTCTCTAACTTTTAAAAACATTAGTGACCATCTCCCAGACCTCCTGCCCTCTCACAGATTTGAGACCAAGGACCAAATCCCAGACTCTCGGCACCTTTTTCAGGTGTCTCCCCACCCCCTCTCAGGAGGATAGGGACAGGAACCAGAAGGGACACACTGTAGCCTTGGAGCCCCACCTGCACTTTAGTCTGCTGTATCCAGCAGCCCAAGGAGGGAGTGCTGGTCACCTTAAAAAGCCCACACCCACTCTGTGGCCACAAGCCTGGGGGAGTGACCCCACAGGCAAGGTGGTGGTCCTGGAAGAGGGGGTGAGGGAGGAGGGGAGCAGTGAAGAAGGAATTTTCCCCTTGTCCATCGTACATAGCAGGTGCTAACTAAAGACTGAGATAGGGCTCATGTTTAGGTTATAATCAATAATAACGAGATAGTAACAGCTGTCACACACCCCACCCCTTGGGCTGGGGAATTTACATCCATTCCCTATAACAAGCTTGCCAGGTGGGTGATACCATGCCCATTTCACAGATGAAGAAACAGAGATTCAGAGAACTCACATGATTTCCTCAGGGTCATAGAGATAGTAGTGGTAAGGCCAGGGGTCCACCATAGGTCTGTCCTTTAAAGCACTGGCTCTTTTTGCTCCATCAACAAAAGTTCACTGACACCTCTGTTCTGCCAGGCACTGAGTGGAGCCAGGGGAAATCAAGGGCCCTGAATTTGATTGTGTCAGAATAGCATCTCATGAGCAACTCACAGTGACCAGGCCTGCTGGAGATCTGGGTCGAAAACATGTCTAGTGACCATAATAATCAGCATTTACTGTGAAAACCACTTTCCACTCCTGGACACCTTAAATACCACAAGGGTGTGACACTATTATCCCCACGTTCCAGATGAGGTTCAATACTTGGCACAGGACTTGGCCATAGCTGATGTTAGAGCCTGAGTTCTGTGCTACTGTCCTGATTTAGGGCATCAAATCTCCCTTGACTGTGAGCACACACAAATCTGTCCCAGGGGCCCCATATTTCGGCCCAGAGGTGCATGGGAGGCTGGGACACACAGGGTCAGGGTGCTAGACAGTTATGATTATGAAGGTATAGCCCACTCCCCTGGCAGTGCCCCAGTGGGAAGCCGGTGCTCACCAGAGTCCCAAGTGTCTGTCCCTTTGAACAGGACTTTGGAGGCTCAGCTAATTCCCCTATCCTGGGGCTCCGCACCTTGAGTGTTCCTCTCCCCCTGGGAAAATAGCCAAACTTGACCTGCTTATTTAACTTAGAGACTAAAGTGCTAGTGGCAGAAGGCTTCCTGGAGGAGATAGGCCTTCCTCTAGGTTTTGAAGGATGAGTAGGAGTTTTCCAGGTGGCAAAAATGCCAATTATTGTTTCACTCTTGGGGGATACCTTATTTCCAGGTTGGAGCATATTTCACCATAGCCAAATTAGAACTGATTTCAATAATTATTGAAGCTGGTCAGGACCTCAGTATATCTGGAACTATCCCCCCCACCCCCCGTTTTAGAGATAAGACAACTGAGGCCCTGACAGAGGTTAGACTTGCCCAAAGCTGCACAGTAGGTCCGTGGCAGAGCCTGGCCTTCCTATACTCTTCCCCACCACAGATGGCCTGAGTCTGTTCCCTGACCTTAGTTTACCCAGCTACGAAATGAGGATGATCCAGGACACACCTATATTCCAAAATGTGGGAAAGAACTATACCTGCATGGGTCATTCATTCACTACGTGCTGAACATTTCAGAAACATGGCAGGTTCATTTACCCCCACTTGACAAGAGAAAATCAGAGGCCCTGCGTGCTCTCATTGGGCTGGGAGCTGCTAACTCCTGGGGGGTAAGGGGAGACACTAACCAGCCTGCAAACTACCCTGTCTCACAGCTCTGCCTCCCAGATGCCAGGGCAGTGCCCAGCGCCCCAGTCCCCAGAGGGCCGAAGAGAGATGGGCAGCTCACACAGACCTCACTAACCCTGACTCTCTCCTTCCCTCCGGCAGAACCAGAGGGGTCGGGGGCAGGACCTGCCGGCACAGGCACCCCCAGCCTCCTGCGGGGCAAGAGGGGAGGACGCGTGGCCAGCTACCGGATCGTGGCCCCCAGGAGCCGCAACGAGAGAGGCTGAGGGCAGGGGCAGCCCTAGGGGCAGACCTGGCCTGGGTTCCCTTCCCAGGCTGGACTTGGCCAACTGCCTCCAGGGACCGCCCATCCATATTTATTAATGTCCTCAGGGTCCCTTCTGCCACCTAGGCCTTTGGGATGGCCAAGTCTTGGTCATGACATCCCGTGCAAGTCTGCCTACTATGAAGCTGAGAAGGGACTATGGCCTAAGAGGGAGGGGCAGCCCAGGCAAGAGGTGAGGCCTTGCTCAGGGCCCTAGGCCTCCATTTCCCTCTGTGAAATGGGATGATGCAAGCCTGCGGGAAGGGCTAGCAGGTTCAAGACTTCAGTCTTCTCATGGGCTGCCCGGGCATCCAGGCCTGTAGGCACTGATGGGCGACTGGAGCTGGGGTTCTGCTGGGCCCTTAGCACACACAGAGCTGGTGGGGAAGGGCAGGCTTGCTTCTCCCTCCTCCCCAGCCAAACCCTGGGGGGAGCCCACCGAAGCCCTCCTCTCCTTGATTTCTGGTGCTGGGTCCCCACCGTGAGCTCAACAGGCAGGACGCTGCATAGGTGCTGCCCCGAGTCCCCAGCTCCTCCCATGTCCCAGGTGGGGTGGAGGCATGGAGAGGGAGGGTTGCCCTGGAGATAGAGGTCTACAGCCAATAAAGTCCCCCAACCTGATGTCCCACTGGCCTGGTCTCAGTGTGTGCTTAGACGGGGTGCGGGTGGGCAAGGCCAGGAGCCTGCCTCTTCCCTCTACTTGGTGGCCTTCCCTGGCCACATGCAAAGCAGGGCTGTGAAGTGGGCCTGCACAGGGCTGAGGGAGGTCAAGGTGCTGCTGGGCAGGGAGGTACACGGGGGTAGGTGAGCAGAGCAGAGGCTCAGACCATCCGATCCCCTGGCCAGATGTCCAGCAATGGCTGCAGCTTCTGAGAGGCCCAGGGAGCAAGAAAGTGCCAGACCTTAGGGCAGCTTCCAGATTGGGGGACCCGCAGCATCCCCCCCAAGTCTGTTTCCTCACCCATAAAAGGACGACATGGCCTTCAGGCTATCCAGTCTGTTCCTGGTCCCTTGCCTGTGGCCAACAGCAGGGCTGATCTCTACAGCCCCTTCACTCTGGCTCCAGCGTGTGGGGTACAAGCCCCCTCAGGTGACCAGTGTGTAGGCTGCCCCAGGACACACAGTTCCCTGCAGCGCCTGTCAAAGTCCAGCTTCCCAGGCGCCCCTCGGCCTTACCTGCCCCCACAGCCCAGCAGCACCTCTGCCCTCTGGCTCAGTGTGCACCTCCCCTTGCTGGGAAGGGGTCAAGGACTGAGGAGGGCCAGGAGGGAGGAGCTGCCTCTTCAAAGCTGAGGCAGCTTCTCCCCCATGGCACCCCCATATTGTTTCCTGCGCAGGGAGCTCGGCAGGGCACAGCCAGCAGCTCCAGAGCCTCAGGAGACCAACTGAACTGGCCCCTGTCCAGCAGGGACACTGAGGGGTGTGGGCAGCGAAGGGATGATACTCCTGGGGAATCAGGGAAGGGTTCCTGGAGGAAGGTCTCCGTGTAGGCTAAGACCTAAGGCTGGATAAAAAGTAGCTGGGAAACGAGTGATGAAGATCGCTCCTCAACAGAAGGTCTTCTATGCCCCGAGGTGGAGGCTGAACAGGAACCCTGCATCTCTGCACATCAAGGAGCTATTCTGAAATCAGTCATTCCCTCACCTCGCATTCATTCATACCCCCTGCTGCCAACACAGATGAGTCAGACAAAACTGCTGCCCCCGAGAAGGTCCAGGTTGAAAAATGAACTGTTTTTATTCTGAGTAGTGCCAGGGTGGGGTGCCGGAGGGGCCTCTCCTGCACACCGTGACTCTCAGCAGACAGGGCTGGGGCTCCAACTCCCCAACCATACCTTGTCACCCGAGGGCCTGCTGTGCTAGGGAGGACCAGGGCCCTCGGGATGGGTGGGCCCGCCCCGCCCCTGAGCCACTAAGGCCTCAGTGCCCACCTCCCCCTCAACCAGCAAGGACACGGCACCCTCCACACGGCCCGTGGCTGCCAGTGCCACCACGGCCTGCTCTGTGGGGAAGCCCATGCGCTCCAGCTGCTGCAACCTGTGGGATGGGGGGACAGGCAGGGAATGTCAGGGCCACCTCCAGCCCCTGCACCAGGGGACCCCACCACCACCCACCCGCCTTACCGCAGAGAGGACACAGAGGACTTAGGCAGCCATAGTGGGCCCTCAGGACGCTGGGCTGGCCCCTCAAGGAGGGAGGCCTGGATCCCCTCCTGCAGCATCTGCTCATCCAGGGCTGCCCACAGTGGGGCCCCTGCGGAGAAGATGGGCCCGGTCCAGGCCAGGCCCACCTCTGTGGAGCCCTCCCAGGTCAGCTGCACAGGCCCCAGGCCTGGCGGGAGGTGGGCTGAGCCTTCGCTGCGGGACCAGAGGCTAGGGGAGGCCATGTAGGGAGGTCCAGGGGCGGGAGGCCTGGGGGAACAGAAGCAGAAGAGGGCCTGACTGCCAGCCACTGCCACGGTGTCCACCGGCAGGGCCGCTGTCGTCGGCATCACGCTCACCTCACTCCGGCAGGATGGGTGACCGGCAGCTCGGCCAGGCCTCCTGGGGTGGGAAGGAGTCTGACCGGCCAGCACCCTGCCAGGGTCCGGCACAGGAAGCCCTCCTGCAGTGCTTGCAGCCGCCGCTCAGAGGGCTCCAGCCACCGGAAGGCCCCGGCTGCATCTGTCTGCCCAGGGCAGGGCGGCCGGTCAAGGAAAACCAAAACCAGCCAGGGGTGAGCCCACACTGCATGCCAGGCCCTGGGCCAAGTGTGTGACAGGCATTCCCTCCCGTCTCCTCACTATGGCCCGGGAAGGGGTGTGTTGTCATCCTAGTCAGCAGCGGAGGCTCTAGGAAAAGGGACCTGCCAGAAGCTACTCAGCCAGTAGGAGGGGGAAGCAGCTCTATCTCCCCACAAGAGCTGTCTCCCTTCGTCTCAGGCATCCTCTGCCTGCTCGGTTCCCAGAGCCCTGTGAGACTTTTCGGGTCTGACTCAAGGCCCACCCTTGTGCCCAGTGACACCCCTGTCATTGCCCTCAGCCAGAGTAACATACTCCCCACTGCAGGATACAGCCAGGCCTGGGCAACTGGTGTCCCCAGTCCTAAAAAACCACTGTTCCCTCCAAAGGCATGGTTTCCCCAACAGGCATTAAGCATCTTTGGAGCAAAAGCCTGTGTTAAACGCACCTGCACCCCCAGCCACAGGTGTTCCGCCTTTCAGTGATGAGCCGGGGGCTCACTCTCACCCTGGCCTTGAACTTCCCGCACCCTCTGTCTGCCCTGCTCTCTCTTTCACTTCCTCTGAACCCCTCATCCTGCACATCTCAGCTTAGATGCCCCCTCCACAGGGGAGGGCCACGTTAGGTGCCTCCTTGGGCCACTTGTGCCCTCCGGGACTCCCCTTTAAATTGTAGTTGGCGCCTCCACCTGGCCATTAGCCCTCAGCCCCACCCTCACCCAGAGTCTGGCCAGAGGAAGGCTCAGAGAAGCTCCCAGAATGTGTTTGCACGGCTTTCCATCATTGTTGGACCTGACCTCCTTGTGCCGCTTCCCTCCCAGGCACCCTGGGGGCCCAGCCACAGAAGCCACATGTCCACACGGGCCCTGGACCCAGGCAAAGGATACAGGCCAGGCCAGCAAGGAGGCCACACAACAGCTGCAGGAAGGGTGGCTCAGAGCTGAGCACCGGTGTCAAGGCAAGCAGCAGCCATGGCAGCAGCCAAGATGGCAGTACCCCGTGGGGCTGTCTAGGATGGTAACCCTGCCCCGCCAGCATGGCCAGGTGGACGGGCATGTAGCCACAGCCACCAGCTGCGCTGGGCACCCCGAGGCCCGCCAGCAGCACACCCATTAACCCAGCAGCCAGGGCGAGCAGGGCAGAGGCATGCAGGAACCGCAGTGTGCCCAGGTGGCACTCCTGCCACCAGCCCAGTGTGGGCAGGAGCAGTAGGCTCAGGAGGAGGCCAGGTAGGGCCGTGTGGCCCAGGACGTGGGTCAGCAGGCGGTGCACTGGGAGAGAGAAGGAGCTTATGTGCCAGGTTAGTGGCCCTAACCCCCAAAACTGTCCCAGGGTGGTAGTTACCCTCCACAAAACACCCACTAAGCCAGCCTCCTCTCCCCAGGAGCCAAAGTCTGCCCACTGCCAGCACTGTAATTACTTGTGAAGGGGACCAAGGGCTTCTAAATGCTGTGGCTGCTCCCCGGCTGCGATAACCGGAACATGCTGGTGACACCACTCAGTCTTCTCAAAAGCAACCCAACTATGGCTGAGTCAGTTAACGTCTGCTAGAAACTACTCAGCTGGGGCCACTCCTCAGACTCCCAGGACCTCCTGAACATTCCCGGACTAAACCTTAGTTCTTATTTAAAGAGAAAACCACCAAAAAAGGAAGCCATCTGAAAAGAATACCTACTCACAGGCTCCCACCGCTCTGCTGGCCCCTCTCCCTGGGTGTGCTCTGCCCTCCCTTCTGGGCTGTGGATGAGCTGGGCATGCTCCTGTTCAAGGCCAACCTTCCCCTGGGGCACTGGGTCCTCTCCCTGCTTGACCAGTTCACGATGCATGCCACTCCTGGGAACTACCAAGTCTCCTGCCTCTTCCAAGGTCCACGGGGCCGGTCCTCACCCTGCCAAGGGTCCAGAAGCAGCTCCGGGGCCAGGGCAAGGCTGGGGCCAGCCCCCACCAGCCACAGGCTGCTCAGCAGCAGCATCAGGACGGAGGAGGCAAGAGGCAGTGCGGGGGACGGTAGGCCAGGGGGGCCTCTGGCCTGCATAGCGCAGCTGAAGGGTGTCAAGGGTGCTCTTGGGGCTGTATGCTAGGAGAAAAGGAAAACAAGAACAACAATTATTATTGCAATTTTTATCCAACTTCCTTTCAACTACCCTCCCAATGGCTCCATTTTACAGAAGTAGAAACTGAAGCTGGAAGGGCAGGCCCAGCAACTCAACCACAGAGGAGCTCAGCCCCTAACCATGTGCTTAGCCATTTTGCCATCCCCTCTGCCCGTGGGAGGATGTGGAGGGGCCAGACCAAAAGGGCTGTGAGTTGAGCTGGGGCTCTGGACTCCCAAAAAAAGGGGTGCAGCAACCCCAGGACAAATTCAGGGCCATCTCCAGCTTTCCTCTGCCTCCCTCTTCTCTTGGGTTGCAGACCAGCCATCTTCCTCCCCGCTCCCCTCCACTATGCCCAGCCTTAGAGCTCTAGAGGGACTCAGCTGCTGTTGACACAGGGGGTGAGCCCAGCCAATGGGCAGACAGATTAAGAAGGGGGTGAGGCAGAAGGGCTGGATGAGGAGCAAGAGTCCCACACCCTGAGTGCAGAGACGAAGATGTTCCCTTTCTTCAGCTTTGACCACAGCCCCTCTGGCCCTAGCCCTCCTTTTTGCAGGAAGGTTCCCGTGTCCCCTCCACTCCTTCCTGCTGTGAATCCCTGGACAAGTTTTCCATCCTCTGAGCCTCTCCTTCCTTATCTGTAATATGGGGATTAAGAAAATCCTTTCCTCATAGGATGAGAAAAAGGAATAGACTAAGGCAGGGCCCAGCCCACAGCTCCTGCTCATAAACTGTAGCCATCCCAGCTAATTGTGGGAGGAGGCAGAGATGGCTAGCCACCAGCGAGGGGGGCCTCAGCACAGAATCAGCTGCTCTAGTCTAGCTGGTTCAGTCTGGCTCTCAAAAAAGCCAATTCCCAGCCCACAAGGCACAGGCCTTGCTGAAACCTCCTCACCCCTGGCTAAGCCTGTGTCAAGACTCCCCGTGAGCTGATTTCATGAAGCAGAAAGCAAAAGCCCAGAGACAAGAAGACTGCTTCATCTGCTCCTTTCCCAAGGACAACCTCAGCATCAAAATCCACCTGCCAGTTTCCTGCAGGAAGAATCTAGAAAGCTCTTCTGACGGCAATGTCCCTCCATCTCTCCAGTAGGTAAACTCCTATACACCCTTTGAAGCCCAGTTCAAATGTCCCTGTCCCTGAACCTGGCCTACCACGTCATGGGTCATAGATTTTATCCTATCTAGTGAGCACAGCTGGGCCTGTCATTTTTCCTGAGCAGATGGTCTGGGCAGGGGGCAGGGGGGAGTGCCCTCCTCTTACTCATCCCCAAGTTTCCCATATGTATTCACTGAAAGAGACACTGGCTTGGCTCCAGGTCCAGCTGAAGATTTGGGTGAGCCCTGCCCTTCCTTGGGCCTAAGCACCTGTTTGGGGAGACTAGATTGAGTCCAAAAAGGCATACAGGTGCCAGCCTTGCCCAGAGCCAAGACACCCACCACAAGCCTCCTCCTGCACCTTCACAACCATTGTACCCATGGGCACCTTACAAGGGTGAAAGACTTGCACACCGACAAACAGAACTGGGACTGGAACCCTCTGGGCCTCAGTCTCCTCATCGATAAAATGGGGCTATGCACCATCAGGCCCTGCCTACCTTACTAGAAAGTCCGGAGGACAGAATGAGAAGACAAGGACGGGAAAGATTCTTCCAAGCAATAGCGTGGGGGGGGGGGGGGGGGCAGGAGGTGGGTCGGCTCAGCTTTGTGACTTAGGAAAAGTACACAAATTTCTTGGGCCTCAGTTTCCCCTTCTGTAAAAACAAGGGTAATGGCTGGGGGTGTGCTAAAAGGGCATTTTCAAACTTGACCGTTACTGGGGCGGGGGTGGGGGGAGGTGGGGAGGGGCTCTTAGGATCCGGCGGTACGTTCGGGGCCTCCCATCTAGCCCACCGGCCTCGGCCCCCTCCCCCCTCCGGCCCAGGCCACGTGTCCCGGGTACTCACTGCAGAGCGCGCCACCACCCCCCGCCCCCGGAATGCCAGGTGGGGCCCCCGGCTGGGAGTCGGGGGACTCTAGCTTCCCGGCGAGGCCCGAGAGCGCCGAGCCCCTTCGGCTTGCACTCGGACGCGTGACCCCGATGGAGCTGGCGCGCCACCCCCTCCCCCGCCCCCCGTCCTCCGCCGCCCGCCGATTAGTCAGCAGTTGTTCTAGGCCCGGGTCCCTTCCCCCAGCCCTCCCGCCGGCCTCCGTGTCCCTCCAAGGCAGACTCTTCAGAGACGGTCCCTAGAGCCAGTGGACTTAACCATTCCGAACAGCTTAGCCTTGCACGGAGAATCACTCCGGCTTGACACCAAGACCCGCTCACCCGCCGCTCTGGACCCTTCGGTGCTAGTTTGGCCCGCATGTCATGTCCAGCGCCCTTTAGAGAACATTAGGACAAGAGTTGCGGGCGAGAAGGACGAGAAGTCTGTGGTTCATCCCTCCTTCTCTCACCCCTGTGGCCTGGCCCGATGGTAGCGCCCGAGGTTGCGGGTTTCGCGCCTGCGCAGTGCGGCGCCTAGAGGGAAAGCGAGAGGGAGACGGACGTTGAGAGAACGAGAAGGAAGGAGAGAAAATGGCGTCCACGGGTGAGTGTGGTGGAACCGCGGTCGCGCCGGCGACGGCCGGGACACTCAAATTTGGGGCCGCTTGTCTCAGGGGGTGGCCGGGACGACTGAATAGAGTTGTGGAGAAGGGTGTGAGGTACCCTCCGCGGCCCGACGAGCTCGAGGGCCCGCGTTCTCCTCCCCTCCCCCCACCGGGAAGGCCGGTTCTGGAATCTTCCGGCGCCCCCGGCGCGCGGGGTGCATGCGGCGGCGGGGGCGCGCGGGGCCTGCCGTGGTCTCCATTGTGTGGCGGCAGTCGGGCCCCGCGCTCCGGGCCGCTCGCCACGTGGGCGGGGCCTTCGGCCTCCGGGCCCCCGCGTGGGGATGGGGGTAGGGCTCGGCAAGGCCTCGAGCCCGACACCCTTAAACCGGAGCGCGGGGGTCGACGGCTGCTCAAGAAGTCGCAGCACTGCCGCTTCTGTGATTCCCCACCCCCATTTCCAGGGAGGCGGCTCAAGCTGGAGGGCGACTCTGCTTCGCCGAGGAGCCCGGGGGAAAAGCAAATAAACAAAAAAGGCATCGCGGGTTTGCGAGCCGAGGGGTGCGGACCTATGAGCAGGCGCCCCGTCATGGCCTGGTCGGCAGGGGCGTCCGGTGTGGCCGAGCTGCCCTCTCGCGGGTTCCAGCCCCAAGCCGAACTTCTGCCCGACTGGGTTTTGGGCGGAATGTGCCTCCGCCTGCAGAAGCACACCCATCCGCAAGCGGCTGCCTCCCCCTCCCCCCAAAACTTCGTTCTGTTACTAATCCCACTGTTTTTCTCCTCAAAAAGCAATTAAGTGGTTTCCCGGGGCCATTTTTCAGCAAATGCCGAGGGAGTTCCGTTGTATAATATCAGCCTGGATCGCGAGGCCAGAAATCCGTACCGAAAGGAAATTCTGGCCTCTTTGACCTAGAAGAAACAAAAGGCTCAAGTCGGCATTTGAGTTATTCTTAAGCAGTTATCTCGCAAGTTTATTCGACTAGGTTGAGCTGGCAGGCTTGTTTATTTCATGGACTGATAGAGGGAAAGGAGACAACACGCTGGACTTTGAAAGAAAGCCCGGGGTGGGGGTGGGGAGCTCGACTGTGATAATCTAGGGTGGTTTTTGATGCGTGAGTTGCTTAACCTTGTAGCCTAAACATCACTGGCAGTTTGCAGCCGGTTTGTGCACTAACCTGCGGGTTTGGGTAGGGTGGGGCATTTTTGCTTCTGGGGGTATTCTTAGGCCTTTGAAGCAGTGGTTGGAGGCGAGGGAAGACCGGAAAAGCTCTGGTTCCTTCCGAGATTTAATTTGAAACGGGTCCAGAATCCAGCAATTTAAGGACAATTTTAAGTCTTACCCTGCTGTCTGATCAGTAAACAGGCAGGTAAAGGCTGGCTGTTAGTGCCAGGGTTGAGAGTGCCCTTAGAGAGGACTCTGAAATACCACAGGCCGAGACACATCCTGGTGGAGAGTGGTTTCTGCAGAGCCCTTTCCACCTTCCTCTTACTTGCGGTGTTTGGATTTTCTAAGTGGGGAGTGCTGGCTACTCTCCCTTCCCTGTTTAAGCGTGGGGAGTCACATTGTGTATGGTGAAATTTTTGGTGGCTGGACATGCCAATTTCCTGGTCTACTTTGCTCAAACTGTTTATTGGAAACCTCCATGTACTGTATTAGAATTACAATTGCGTTTTACGTAGACACAGTATTAGGCCCGCTGGAGGGTCTTAAATCCATGACTTTGGTTTCCTTACCTTCAAAATGAAGGAGTGAGGTCAGATCTTCTAGGAGCTTTTGGGGCCCTGAACTTCTTGACCTTATAGAAAAGTATTTGGTTCCCAGATAATTACCCCATACTGACTTTAACTTGTTATGTAGTGTGAAGCTCTAAATCTCTACTGTTTGGATAGTGAGTACCCTAAAGTATGTAAAAGTCACTACTTTGGGTAATGTTAGATGTGGGGGTTTTTTACCTCATATATGTTATAGGTAGAAGACTGAAGTCTGTGTCCACTTTAACAAAGAATTACAATGCAAACTCCCAAGTAACCACCATTCAGACCAAGAAATAAAACATTGCCAACACTCTAGAGGCCCCCTTCTCCTCAACCTGTCCTGTATTTGTAGTGGAGTCTTCGGCTGCACATTTGAGGGTTAAAAACAAAGCATAACTGACTGCTAAAAAAAAAATCTGACCATTGTGTAACTTTTTTGAGTCCATAAAATTTACCTACAATGTAGGTAAATAACATAAGTTCTCAGCAAACAAATTTGCCGCCTACCTTAGCCCACCAGTGTGGGACTAAATGGGTTGTTTTCACGCTGATCTGAGATCATTCGTTGTTCCATATCAGCTTTGCCAGTTTTCTGTTTTACATAACTGTTCCTGTGTAAAAGTCCTCTTCAAAGTTGAACTCACATGTCAGCAATTTAGAATAATTTCTCACACAAGACACCTCAGCAAAATGCAGATTGAAATGTTTTATTTTTGATGCTTCGTTTGTTTTGTGAATACCACATGGAAGAAGTGATTTGCATTTATTTTTTACGCACTACATAGAAAGCATGACTTGTGCTGTTGAAAATGCCTTAAGGTTTAGCCTTAAAATGCCTTAAGATGGTCTTGAACAAATTTGTTCGTTATACAAAGCCTTTGGACATTTGATCATGTCGATGAATCTGGGTTCTGTGTTAAAGCTGTACAAAGGAAGGAAAGTAATTAAGGTAGAGAGTAGAAAGGTTACCCTGCTGGACGAGATGGATTCAGCAAAATGCTCTCAGGCCAGGTGGACTGTGAGGCAGGCTTTGGATGGAGAGTGGGGGTAGATAGAAACCCATCCGTGAAGAGCTGAGATGTCCACTGTTGCTTTCAAATGAGCTACTTTCTGATTGGAAAAGAAAGGACCCTTTTGTTTAGCACTAATGGCACTACTGTCTTCTGGCATAGAAGATAAGTATTTCTTGTGGATAGCAAAGCATTGGGCAGAATTTTTAAAAATAATTAACTTTTAAAATAAATGTGTGTCAAGTTAAGTAGTGCTGTGAAAACTTCTTAATCATTTTATTTTTCTATTTTCACTACTTGTAGACACCTCAGGGGACCAGAGTATTTTAGTCCCTTTCTGTGCATGTTGTAAATGTCACATGAAAAGGAAAATTATGGGAAGGATTATGTAGAAAGAGAAGGGAAGAAAAGTTGTGGGTTCATTTGTTTTCTTTAGAAATTGAAATCATTTTGAGTTTTAGAAAAATGATGTTACCTAAAACCAAATTACTCCCATGCTTTCTTCTCTGCTAGTTTTCAGATTCTGTCTTAACTGCTAGGATTTATATTGTGTCTAGCTTTCGACTTAACGTACAAATGTAGGGTACATTTCCTAACTGATACAGTTAGGAAAGCCTTTAAAACACTGGATTGGGGCGGCTGTCCTTCTTTTTGCCATTCCATCTCACAGTCCTGCTAGGGAATTTTGGTTGGTCTAATTTGCTAAAGTAAGGGAGTGATAGAAAAACCGGTTTTTAAGGAAATGTAGCGACAAATGTACCCACTCTGATGTTAAACATTGCAATATTGTGGCATGCCTCCTTTTTATATGAAGGTAAAACTTCGGATCCTGTTGGTTCATCATGTTTTTTGTTAGTCTTATGATCATGTATTTGAAATGAAGGCCTGCAGTTAAGGGGGGTTTGTGGTCATGGGAACCTTCAAAGTAGCTCTGCAAAATCAGCTGATCTTGACCTCATTAGCTGGCACTGTATTCAAACTTTTTGAGTTTAACTGGCTTAGACTTATTTTTGGTTTGATGTTGAGAGGAAAGAGGTACTTATTGGGACCTGTGTTGGCCTGTACATTCTCTCTCAACAATTTAAAGACTTTATCTTCCTGCCACCTGAATTTCTTCCCCCTTTTTTTTTTCCTTCTCCTTGCCTCTGCTGGCTTGACCCTATTTTCTCTCCTTGTTTCCCCTAGATTACAGTACCTACAGCCAAGCTGCAGCCCAGCAGGGGTAAGTCAGTCTTTTATAACAGTTCTTTGGGTGTGATTGATTATGTTTTTAGAGTACCAAGCCTTCTAGAGTTATAGAGAGTTTTGTAATGGAATCTGAATGTTCTATATTCAGTTCTTGAATTTAATTTCTCTTAACAGCTACAGTGCTTACACCGCCCAGCCCACTCAAGGATATGCACAGACCACCCAGGTAATCTTTAAGATAATTATATATGGTTGCATCCCCAAGCAAAATGTTTCTGTCAGCCATTAAAACAATAGCTAATACAGATAATTTTTTTAAATCCAGTAATAGACAAGTATAATGTGCCTGTAATCATAAAAATACCCAGGTGTTTTAAACTTTTACAATGGGAGTGAAATGACGCCATTCTCAAACTGGGAACTGCTAGCTCTCCGTACCTTTCTGGGATCATTTCTCAAGTGCCTTGCTTTGTGCTTGGTCCTTCTACATACTGTATTCTGTTTAACTATTATACAGCAGTTCTGCAGAGGAAGGTGTTACTAGGACATTTTGCAGATTTAAAAAAAATGCAGTGCATAGGTATGTCATTTGGCAGCATTCACACAGTAAATGGCCTGGTCAGCTCTGTATGGCTGCTTAGCTATAGAGCCTCTGAGCCCTTTGCAGTGCATGAGTTTGTGTTTAAAAGCCTAGGCCAGGGTGCCTGGATGGCTCAGTCGTTAGTTAAGTGTCTGACTTTGCCTCAGGTTATGATCTCATCGTTTTTTGAGTTCAAGCCCCCGCATCACTGCTTGGAGCCTGCATTAGATTCTGTGTCTCCTTTCTCTCTATCCGCCCCCCCCCACACACACACACACTTGCGTTCTCTCTCTCTCAAAAAACAAAAACAAAAAAGTGGGGGCACCTGGGTGGCTCAGTCAGTTAAGTGGCCGACTTCAGCTCAGGTCATGATCTCGCGGTTCATTAGTTCAAGCCCCGTATCCGACTCTGTGCTGACAGCTCAGAGCCTGGAGTCTGCTTCATTTTGTGTTTCCCTCTCTCTGTCCACCCTCCCCCCCATCAAAAATATTAAAAAAAATTTTTTTTTAAATAATAAAAACTGAAGTGAATATAAAGTTTTAAAAAAAGCCTAGGCCAACAGGTTTTAGAAACTATCATCCTAGTGTTCTTAAGATCACTTCAAATTCTGAAATGATCCATGACATTAAATGCATACTGATAACTTCCATGGAAACATTCTAGGACAGACAGATTGTGAAGTGCCTGGCATATCTTACATAATTGGTCATTCAAATCTAGAATGTAATCTTGCTAATATCTGGAAGCATCTTGCCAGGTTTTGAGTATTAACTAAAGTCCAAGTTCAAAAGACTGCCCTTGATGTGTTAATCTTAAGGAGACACGTGGTGTCCTAGTTTGGGTTTTTTTTATTTTTTATTTTGAAGCGATGTAATAGTTTTTATATACTTATGTCAGGCTGACAATCTGGTTTTCAAAATAAACAGATTATAATCCCATTTTCTTTTCCTTTCCCTTGGTTCATTTTGTCTTCCTAACATTTGTTTCCAGTTGCTAAAACTGCTACACTAAGTGCTGGCAATTATACACCTGTTCCCTTATTGTTCATCCCTTGAGAATCTTTTGTTAATCTCCTGTATGTTAACTGAGATTTTGCCTAATTATCTCAGGAACTTTTTTGTAGTTTATGAAAATATGAGTGAATTAGAAAAGGAAAAACAAGCATTTGTGGTAATGTAATCACTTGTCTGTTGTTTTTTTTTTTCCCCAGTCTTTTTACTAGACAGCCTTATTTTTGGCTTTGGTTCTCCCAATTTAGAAACTCAGAAATAAGTCGATCCATTTTATTGCTAAAATACAAGGTTTATATATGAACTTTTTGCATTGTTTTCTTTCAACAGGCATATGGGCAGCAAAGTTATGGAACCTATGGACAGCCCACTGATGTCAGCTATACCCAGGCTCAGACCACTGCGACCTATGGGCAGACTGCCTATGCAACTTCTTATGGACAGCCTCCAGCTGGTAAGGCCTGCCTTGGAGAGACTTTTGGGTCAGAGCCTCTGGGTGTTTGCTAAGAATCTTGTTATTTATGCTGTATATTCTGGTCCATACTTTGGCATCTGGGGATCCTTTATTTTTAGGAGGAGCACTTTTTTTGTCTCTTTTTTCCTTTCTCTTACCTTCTTCTAAAGGACCTGTAATAGAATGTGGGTGGGATAATTTTCTATTAACTAACTCATACAGTGTATTGAATAATTTCATAACAAAATGGAGAATATATAAAAGATTACGCTAATGGTAATACTGGGTAAGAATGAGCCTTCTTAAAGTGAGCTGCTTAAAATCAAACTGATTTTCACATCTGTTTGCTTCATCTGATAGTGTACCCTCTACTTTTTGTTTTGTGCTTTCCACAGTAGAAGGGACCAGTACAGGTTTGACTATCCTGCTCATTCTTGCATGGGAAATGCTTTCCATCTTGTCTAACCCTGTAATGTTGACCCTTTAGGTGTTTTCATCTGTTTAACCCTCAAACTTTCTAACATCACACACAACAAGGTGCTAATGAGAAATTGCTTCAGGTGCCATTCACAGATCCATGTCCTTTTCTTTATGTGATTTTGGGAAAGGTGCTTTATTTTACATTATTTTGTGTCAGGCCTTAATAACAGTTCACCTTCCCAAAGGTATTTCAGATAACTATTCCCCAGCTGATTTCCTCCTATTCCCTGAAGAATAGATTGCATGAGTAGATTTATTTAGAGGAACAGACTGCTACCCTGCATGTAATGTTTGTCTCTTGGTTGGTTTCCAATCCAGACACATTTTATTTTTTGTTTTAAATGTTAATGAATTATTTTAATTCATAGTATGTCTTAACAGGATTCCAGGGAGCTAAAAAATAAACTGCTCTGAGAATTAGAACAAAGTATACCCTAATACTAGGATTGAGTGGAATATGTGAAAAACTTAAAAGAATTTCTGTTTAGTGCTTCCACATAACATTTTAGAATTCCTACCTTCTCCCCACCCACCCACTCCCATCTTTATTATTATAAGAGAATATTGAATACAGTAGTCTTAAAGATACAAAAACTCTAATTTTCCAACTATTTTTAGTTCCCTGTTATATTAATCAGAGTCTTTAGTCGGGGGAAACCTGTATCTGTAATTTATCTCATTCAGTGACAATGTCCTGGATTTGATGGGAAGAATTTTCTAATCTCTGTAACTAATGCATATCTCATATAGCACGAGAGATGTTTGCACTTTCTCTTGGTGTTAGTACTGGAAGAAAAGCTGGAACTTCTAGAAACATGCGTTTGAATCATGAGATTCAATTTTGAAATCATGAGGTGAACTTTACATATTTAAGTTATTAAGAGTTTTTTTAATTGATAGTGAGCATACAATATTGGTTTCAGGTATACAACATAACGATTTCATATTTGTATATGTTGTGAAATGATTGCCACAGAAATTCTAGTAACATCTGTTGGTACACATAGCTAACAAATTTTTTTCTTGCAATGAGAACATTTAAGATCTAGTCTCTTACCAACTTTAAAATGCACAATACAGTTTATTAACTATAGTCAAGGTGCTGTACATTACATCCTTGGGATTTATTTATTTTGTAGCCAGAAACTTTTGACTATCTTCACTAGATTTTAAAAGCAAGTATTATTTGAAAATAAATAATATAGCTTAGATCTACCCTTTGGAGTCTAGATCATTTTATAGGTACGTGATAAAGTCATTTATAGGAAAGGCAGGAGTCTTCTAGGTTCTTTAGAGTCCTGTGTTCTTATTGTCATTAATTGAACAAGTTCTACCATGAGCACAAAAACCCTGGACATTCTGATACAGAAACCAGTGTCTTTAATGAGCAATAACAACAATAAGGACTGTTTGTGTGGTTTTTATAGTTTATGGAGAACCATTTATACCTCCCGTAGGGCTCCTATCGGTCTTTGAAGTGTAGACATTGAAATTAAACCTGATCAGCTTGGGGCGCCTGGGTGGCTCAGTCGGTTGGGTGGCTCAGTCGGTTAGGCGGCCGACTTCAGTTCAGGTCATGATCTCACGGTTCATGAGTTCGAGCCCCACGTCAGGCTCTGCGCTGAGAGCTCAGAGCCTGGGGCCTGCTTCAGATTCTGTGTCTCCCTTCTCTCTCTGCCCCTCCCCTGCTCACGGTCTGTCTCTCAGTAATAAATCAACGTAAAGGAAACCTTATCGGCAAACTGAGGCTGAACCAAACTAAGTTAGGACCCTTCACAGGTAGTAAGTGGGTTCAGACACACTTTTGTTCTTACGTCATGCTGTCTTTACACAGAAAAGACCTCAAATAGTTACTGGGAGGAATATATGAGAAGACCCTTTTCTCTTAATAGAGTTTTTGTATTAAACTTTATGAGAAAGTGGCTATATAAATCTCATTTTGTTCATTAGAATAGAAATCTGAAAGTTCAGTTTTTACCATTCAAGTTGAGTAAAAATTTTGGTTGGTTTGTGTTATATTTACTGTCTTTTTCCTTAAAGTCATCAGCACAGAGGAGAGAGTTGTCTTTTTGCTGTCGGTCGTTTTTATGGTCATTAAATCATTTTGCTCTGTTAATTTTTGCTCATTTGCTTGGCTGTTGGTGTGGGTACTACAGATTATTTTAAAGATTATTAATTAACATAATTTTTAGCACTTCAAGGCTCTAACAGTTACTACATAGTTTTAGGACGTCAGTTGTTGCCCTGATCATTCGTAGTTGTCGTTTTTACTTGCCCTTGTGAATCTTATAGATGGCTCTGTCCTCGTGTAGGGGGAAAAATCTGTGTAGGAGTAATAGGGTAGGTGGAATTAGATTCCAGTTAAATTTAAATAAATGAGTGCTTTATATGGTTGACATTAGGACTCTGCAGAGAACTTCTAAATTAAATAAGCAGATGAACGACATGCCAGCTCAAAAAACTTGCATTGCTTGGGGCTTTCTGTTTTGTGTATTATGCCTTCATATATATTTCAGCCTAGCAGTTTTGAGAAGGAAATAACTGTCTTTGTGTATAATCACTTTCAGAATTTACCTTAAATGTTTGGGATGGAGAAGAAAGTATTACAGTCTGTCCAACAAGAGGTGATACTTTATAATGTACAGAGTGAAGTTGGTATTGGTTGTTGGCTAATAAGTTGTGTATATAGTGAGGACCCTTAAAGCTTAAGGCCCTAAATCTTGACTAAAATGAGCAATTTTAATTCAAGATTTGTTTTATGTACTGAGACTTTTTTTTTTTTTTTTTTTTTTACGTTAGTTGAGATGAAGGCTATTTTTAGTGGATGTAACTGCTGAGAACTAGACCCAACTTTTTGTTGCATGGCTTACTTGTGCTCATTGACCATGAGAAGGAGTCAGAGAAGAGCTCAGCACCAGGAAAGGTTATAAGACGTCTCGCAGGAGGAGAACTCATGTTTGAAGCTACAGATATGGAGACCTTTTGTCACACTGCAAGTCCAAGTTCTAGATAAAAGGGTTTGCATCCTGCCTGGTCTGGTAGAGGCAGGAACTAGGGAGAGAACCTCTACCTTGGTCTGTCTTCTCCCTGTGAGAGCAGGTCTTTGTGATACTAATTCTAGGGTCTGTTTCCAGTATTGCTGAATAGGAAAAAGACCTTTTTGCTTGTGATGGGTAAAGAAGAAAGGAAGGGATGCAGGTAATATGATGACAAGCTTAGAATCTCAGATGGTTTTATTATGTGAAAAACATTGACCTTTTTAAAGGTTTATTTGTGGAGTATTAAGTTTAATTAAAATCATTTATCAGAAAGGTCAGATAGGATAACCTTCATTGGTTGTATTTAGGTAAATATAATTGGTAGTATTGTATTACTCGAGTGCCATTTCAAAATTTGGTGCTGGTAATAAACACCTTTTTAGTTGTTACCTGAAACAAGTAGCAATTTTTTGGAGTGTTCAATCAGTTCTTAATATCTCCCACTGGAGATTAAACACATGTTCTCTGGGATTCAGTTTCCTTAAATCTGAACTGCCCGTGTTGGAGTAATTGGGTCTGAAAGCAAAGTAACTCCAAATTACAGGTTTTAATGCTGAAACTAGTACCTGGATCATTATTTTTAGCTATTTTAGCAATGTATCATTGCCTTTTCCCTTTCTGGGATGTTTTATTCCTGGTTGAGAGTTTTTTGGGGTACTTAACTAGTTAGTAACATTGTTAAAGAAGGCCTGCTAGCAAAACCAGAGTAGATTTAGCAAAAGCAAACTTTTTCTCTTATTCATTCCAGGGGTGGGGCAGCAGGGACCTTGTTTTCTGTAACATACCCTATTTTCTCCTTTCTGTTAGGAGCGGTTGTACAGCAAAGGAGGGTGCTTTGCTGAAAACTGGGTACTTTCAGGGAACTTAGGGTTTAAATACTGGTTTTTTGCTAAACTGGAAATACTTAAGGGGCTAAATATTGTCGTTGAAAGTAGGTGGTTTACAAATTGTTGTGTTAATGAGTATCTAGGCAGTTCTCTGAAGAGCCAGAAATCTGATGTAGTTCTCTTTTATTCTAGGTTATACTACTCCAACTGCCCCCCAGGCATACAGCCAGCCTGTCCAGGGGTATGGCTCTGGTGCTTATGATACCACCACTGCTACGGTCACTACCACCCAGGCCTCCTATGCAGCTCAGTCTGCATATGGCACTCAGCCTGCTTACCCAGCCTATGGGCAGCAGCCGGCAGCCACCGCACCTGCAAGGTAAGACCACGCTTACCTAATTCTGATTCTGCAGTGCATCAGCCTATTTACGGGAAAGAGAGCAACTATGCACACTTACAGTATCCAGGATTTCATTCCTTTTTAATGGTTACTCTTAACATGCTTACTTTCAGGTGTTGACTGTGTGCTTACAGTCATCACACTAATGCACTAGAACACACCACAAATACACTGTTCTCCATGTAGTAGAGAAATGGTGCCATCCAGGGGCCAAATGAGGAATGTCACTGGCCAGATGGGTCTAGTTTCAGAAGAGTGACCTTTTAGGATAGGAGGCTATTACCAAACCCAGAAAAACATCAGGTGTGTGGTTTCCCTCACAGCAAAACTGATAGAATTGTACTATTGATCTTTGGTTTTATTGGCCTTATAAATAGGTAACGCCCTTCTCTTTGGGAAGAACATGGCAGTTCACAGTAAACGGGAGGTGGGAAGTCTATACTGGTGTCTCAGCAGAAGGAATTGACATGATTTTTTCCATATTGTGTAGTAGTTTGGTTATCTGAATATCACAGGCAAGTATACATTCTTAACTGGATACCCTGCTATGGGGTGAATATTTGGGCATACACATTTCATACTCCACGACTAATTAGCAGGTAAACAGTATTAATTATTACTAAACAGAAGATTTCAGGTCTTTGCTTTAGGCAATGCACATAGGTGGCATCTGCATACAGTCTTGAAGGAACATTGAATTCTGATTTGAAAGAAGACTTTAGGGAATAAACAAGATCAACTTTAACCTAGACTTTTTGCCTACTGTAGAGGTAAGAAATTAGCTCTGGCAAACACTCATGAAGTTAACTTCTAATGTGCACAGTGAGTAATCAGAGCTACTTGGTAGTTTACATCTGCTAGACAGCCTGTGCAGTAGTTAGGTTAAACTCACTGATTCCTGTAGAGCTCCATTTCAGTTGACCTAGGCATTTCAGGGTGTTATCAAATGTTTAAAGTCCCATTTGATGATCCGTTGCAACAGTGTATCCAAGCTGTGGGGTGAGGGTGGGGGGGCAAATATATTAATTGGTTTTTATAAATTACTCTTTTTGGTTCCTTTTTTTCCCTCGAGTTTCAATCCTTACCACTTTAAAACTGTCTCGTGACCAGTGACAGCTACTCCTCTTTTCCACTGGAAAGAGGGGGGCTTGTGACCCATTTCAGCTCTGGAGAAAGCAGTACTTCGACATCCTGTCTGGTCTGCCTGCCGATTCTTGGGGGTTTGCTTAAAATAGCTCACGCTCACTTTGCTACTGTCTTGTTGCAAACTGTTAGAACTGAGAGGTAATAGAAAACCCTGGGTTGGTTGGTTGGTTGGTTTGTTTTCCTGTGGGACTGGGATTGGTTTATCACTTAAGGGGCACCTGCTTAAGAATATTTCCCAGTTCAACCAAGCATTGGTGAGGGGCATATCCCTCCTCTACTCTGGTATTTCCATTATGGAGATTTTCAGACAAGATTAGATTTATTAGTGGCAGTCCGAGTTAGGAAAATGTATTTTCAGGTCTGTTCCTAATAAGTGAGAAACATAAAGTAACCCACAGTAGTCCAAATTTATGAATACCGTGAACTTCTATAAATGTTACACTAACCTAAAACTTCTGCATTACTGTTAAAAGTTAATTGTCTGCAACATCTATTTTGAGAAAAGGCATTTTTCTAACAAACCACCTCCTTTCCCAGATCACTTAAATTGGCAACAGAAAATACTGTAACTGCCTTTCATAGCTGTGCTAACGGGGAACATGTTGGTGTCTCTTCTGTGGATGTGATCTATTCTCCCCCCTTTTCTCATGTCCTCTTCCAGCAAATACAGTTGGACCGACACTGGGTTTGATGTAGTTCACTTCACAATCGTATTTACTTCCAAACTCAGTCCTAACACTGCACATTGCTCCGAGGTTGTGAGTTCTTACCCAGGAGTTTTATGGTTGAGGGAAAAAGTCTTACTTTTTTATTTCTCCTTTTAGACCACAGGATGGTAACAAACCCGCTGAGACTAGTCAACCTCAATCTAGCACAGGGGGTTACAACCAGCCCAGCCTAGGATATGGACAGAGTAACTACAGTTATCCCCAGGTACCTGGGAGCTACCCCATGCAGCCGGTCACGGCACCACCATCTTATCCTCCTACCAGGTCAGTATCTTGGTCCTCCTGGCCAGTGAGCTAGTAGAATAACAAAACCATTTTTGTCAGGCTGTTGACCAGGGTGCTTCTTCCTTGGGTGAAATGGGTTATCTGACTCTCTTGGTGTTAGGCGTGGCCATGCAGTGTTACATTAAAACCTCAATCTTAGGTACCTGTAGTAGTACCTGGCAGCCAGTAACTCTTTTTTCTAAATACACACAAAACCATTGTTACCACTCTAGGTTCTTCCTTTTAATTTTGCTCTTTTAGTTAATTCAGATGCATGAGAAACAGAACTATATGAAAGCAGGTAAACCCAACCATGGGAGCCACCTTCTCCAGTGCAGTTCGGACAAGTAAAGTGCAGGGACATAAAAAAGAAAAGAAACTTCACTTTAATCATTTCTCCTTAACTGGAGAGGTCCATTCATGCACAAGTCTTAATGATCAGACCAGGGCCTTTACTTTTGTCTACAGGTTTATTTGGCATTTTCTGTCTTAGGTTAACCACAGCGGCAGCTACCATGTCTAGTTTGGGTTTCTTTTAAAAGTAGAGGAGGAAGAATTGCCAACTTTTCTCACTCACGTTTAATTAGAAGCAAATTTTCAACTGAATCATCTGAATTGTGTCGTGAAGTGTTAACTTAGTTCTGCTAGAGGTGGCAGTTCCCTGTTTTGTACTCAGTTTCATTGGTTTACACAGTAGAGAGCAGCAGATGTGAACAGGTTTAGGAGCAGAAATGGCTGACCAGCTAAGTGTACAACTAGGAGCAGCAGTGGGCAGGCTTACAGCAGTTCTGCCACAGAGCCCGCTCGCGCCTGTTCTGCTGAGAGTAGTTAAATAGGTGCACTTAGTGAAGGGAGGCTGTTGGGTCTGTACAGTTCGGGGGGGTGTTAGTGGTAGAGGCTTAGTTTAACTGTACTTCTAATATGATGGGTTGGTTGGGGTTTGTTTGTTTGTTTGCTTGTTCGTTCATTATTATAGGTCATCTAAAGTTTAATAGTTCAAGGTTTATTTCTGTGCAAGAAGGTATCTTTGGTAGTTTTCCTGACATGTGGTTGACATGTCAAAAGATGAAGAACCTCTGATACTTGTGTAGTATCTTGATTCTGAAGTTTCCTTCTCCATCTTTTCTTCATTAATGCCCAGATTTCATAGATGCTCAGGCATATCTAAAAGTTTGAAACTTAATACCATACATAGCAAAATAGTTTGAAACTTGACACCAAATTGTCAAGAGAAAATTGCCATATTTGTGTGACCACACACACACACCAAGCAATCTTGTATCTTCAGAAAAATCACTGTCATGACTGAAGGGAATTGTTGGAGGCAGGCTTAGAACTGCCATACTGGGGCGCCTGGGTGGCTCAGTCAGTTAAGCAGCTGACTTAGGCTCAGGTCATGATCTCTTGGTTCGTGAGTTCAAGCCCCGCATCCGGCTCTGTGCTGACAGCTCAGAGCCTGGAGCCTGCTTCGGATTCTGTGTCTCCCTCTCTCTCTGCTCCTCCCGCACTCACACTCTGTCTTTCTCTCAAAAATAAACATTAAAAAAATAAATAAATAAATAAATAAACATTAAAAATTAAAAAAAAAAAAACTGCCATACTTAACTACCTCCTTTTCTTTGATGACTTTTTTACTGGATCAGCCTGCCCTGAGTGCACATACACATATTTTTCCCTTAATACGGGAAGCACCTGAACTCTCACATTGGCCTTGAATTTAATTAAAAATAACTATGGTTTTTTTAATGGGGTGCGAAGTAGAAGAGGAGACTCTTAGGGTTGTATATTGTATGGTAGATATGTTTTCAGTATTTTTCCTCTCCTTTGCATTTAAAGCTTTATTGTTGTGAATACAAAAAGATTGCGTATTTTAATTCAAACTGTTGATATGTAGAAGTAAGTGCATTTTTAAGTGTTTCTGTGACACATGCTCTGAATGTACCTTGTATTAAAGGGGGCTTGAAGAAATAACAAGCCTCTCCTTCTAAAAAGCTTTTTTTTTTTTTTTTCTTTCAGCTATTCCTCTACACAGCCGACTAGTTACGATCAGAGCAGTTACTCTCAGCAGAACACCTATGGGCAGCCGAGCAGCTATGGACAGCAGAGTAGCTATGGTCAACAAAGCAGCTATGGGCAGCAGCCACCCACTAGTTATCCCCCCCAAACTGGATCCTACAGCCAGGCTCCAAGTCAATATAGCCAACAGAGCAGCAGCTACGGGCAGCAGAGTGAGTTGCTAAGAGAGAAAACCAAATAATGATTATGTTTGGAGTTTCTGAACATGGGGAAATGCTCTTTACAGTTTACTTTTGGCCTCCAGGGTGTGTCTTTAGGACCTAGCATCCTAACTAACCATTTGGATGTCCCACTAAAGACATGAGTGCTTTTCTCCAATTTAATTTTTGTTAGTATGCCTTGCAAAAAAGAGAAAAGAGAGTTTGTAACTAGTTGACCAGAGAAGACATGTTAAGACTGTCAGCTTTGCTGTCTTTGAGGAAGTTACAGTGAGTGAAGCTGCCATTCCTGTGGCCTGCCCACCCCAAGTTATTAAAAGGACATGAGCAGATAGCTGTTGAAGACTACTGCAATTTTGATAGTCAAGTAAATGCTAGGGTTTTTTTTTGTTTTTTGTTTACATCTGTAAAGCAAAAAAAAAAAAAAAAAACCTTCTCACGGAACACTTAGCTTGACATGGAGAAGTAACCAAAAATTCAAAACTGTTTCACAGTTTATTTTTTATCTGGATTGTTGGGGGGGGGGGTTGTTTATTTATTTATTTTTTTAGTTAAACTCTATCCATGGGCATGTTTCATTATGGCTATGAAATGAGTAGTGCTGCTTGATGAGGCAATATTCTAAAGCCCTAAGAAACCTAGCTCTGTTTTTTTGTTGTTGTTGTTTTGTTTTTTTTTTGAGAGTAGTTTAGAGAAGCAGCGTTTGGAGACATCCTAGGATACAAAACCTTGTAAACTGTTGGCCAGAGGGCTTTTGTTTGGGTGGTTTATTCTAGGGTAATTAAGTTATTTCACTTGATGAATTAGTTTGGGTTAAACTTAAAAGAGTGTACTGATAGAGGTGCCTTGTCAGGTGTAAAGAAGACGGTACCTTGGTCAGTACCTTGCAATTGAGAATTCTATGATTCCAGGAGAAAGTACAACAGGCAGTGGTGCAAATGCCGGTCCATGGCTTACAGATGTGACTCTTTCCTCAGGTTCATTCCGACAGGACCACCCCAGTAGCATGGGTGTTTATGGGCAGGAGTCTGGAGGATTTTCCGGACCAGGAGAGAACCGGAGCATGAGTGGCCCTGATAACCGGGGCAGGGGAAGAGGGGGATTTGATCGTGGAGGCATGAGCAGAGGTGGGCGGGGAGGAGGACGCGGTGGAATGGGGTAAGAGCAAACCTTTTCTCCTTTTACTTAATTTTGTTTCATCCATAGGATTTTCAATGGAAAGAAGGGACTGAAAGACATAAGAAATTTATTTCTACATTTCCATGGACAATCTGTTGAGCCCATGCCATCTTCTAAAATATGGAAATGGCATCTTTGTGGCATAGATTAAGTGGCAGTTTGTTTTTTTCCCTGCCAATCTACTTAGTTGGGTTGGGGAGAACAAAGAATGGTTTTGAAACTAGAGCTTTCAGTTCCCTTCATGGTTTCCAGAGGTCAAAAACCTCTGTGGGTAATAGACTCGGGATGGAACACACACAACCTTCTAACACCCCTAGGTTTTTAACTAATTGCCTCTGAATGGTTGTCTTGAAACACCTGGTGTCTATATACTGCAGAAAAGGGAGAGCAGCTGTTTTCCAGTGTTTGTCCCTAACTTCTGTTTATTCGCAACTGTTGAACATAATGATGAAGATATTGGTCCCATAACCCTTGAACTATGGCCTGAGGTGCACCTGGTACACGAAAAGTCCAGTAGCTTTTTGCAGAATAATGTAATTACAGGATCACTCCCCATTGGAGATCTTGAGAAGTCTAAATCGGTTTGACCATTTTGGTTGATGGCACAATCTGGTTTAGAAAACTTTGTTTAGATCAGTGATATAACCCTGCTACCTGTGCCTGCCCCTCCCCTCCCTTCTCCCATCCCTTCTCCCCTCTCTGGTGTCTGTACTTTGATGAAGGTGAGGTATAATGTTGGTGGTTAACATAATCCAGAAGGTTTAGTTCTGTGTGTGTTCTGTCCCTGTATAAACTAGTAAAAAAAAAAAAAAAAAAAAAAAAAGTTATGCAGAATGTTACATATTATGTATATTGGATTCGGTGTCACTGTTGGTTCAAGGAAAAATTGGATGGGATTTCTTTTTTTGTTTTTATATATAGAAGTGGACTTCAAAATTAGAATTAACAGTTGATCTTTAATTTTTATATTAGCAAATCTGTCCACTATTGAAAGATTCTGATTTAAAATACCATTTTGCATATTCTGCATAACTTGAAAAAGGCTTTGGTGAAATCTTTATTGGAAGAAACTGTTATTTGACAACACGCAAAAATTTTTGAACAATTTGGTATAAAGTAAAATCTGATTTGGAGAAAATCATTCCATTATAAAGGTTTCACTTCTTTATGGATGTTTTAAAATAGATGTAGACACTTGAAATTACTATCATCACGTCTCCAATCACCTAGAATTCTTAGAATTTTTCAATTGCAAAACCAATTTCAAGTTCGCTCATTTTAATTCTCCAGAAGTAATAATTCTACTAATTTTACTAGACTTTGCTAATAGAGGGATGCCCTCTTTCTGGATGAGAAGTCTCTCCTGGAGCCATAGAAAAAATCGTGGCTTTCCCACAGGTTTTTCAACTGACTGTGAAGCAGTCAGTTGGATCCCTTGGGGACAGAACAGGGGCATTCTCCCCTTCCCTCTTTTTTACTGTGGTGTGGTGATGGTTTTCAGTGTCTTCTACAGGTAAGGCACTCAATGTTGTTAACATGCCCTTTTTCATTGCCTCAGTATTTTGATATTTTCATTGGCTGTTAAACGTGGAAACTTTTTAACATGCTTTGTCGCATTTATATGCTACAGGTTACAAAGTGAGAGCCTTGTATACACTTCAATACTTAAAAAGTACCCGTACTCAGTACTCAGCCGGCAGCATAATGAAAAGTGGGACTAGACACGGTGTCCATATGGAGAGGAAAAATATACATAGAATATTTTTAACAAAATGTATTCATTGTATAAATGGAATCCTTCTGTAACTTTGGTAACTGCATACTTGTTATTTGGTAATGAACCAGAGGAGGTATAATACTCTAGAATTGTGTAACAATAAAGTGTAAACTTTTGTGTTTAAAGAGAGAGAACATTTTATGGTGTGTACTTTTAAAAAGGAAACAAAGCTGCATGCAACAGCTTGAAATTGTATATTCAGGTATTAAAGGTGCAATACTGGTTAGAAAAAGCTCAAGGCCTCCCAATGAGGAGCTGCCTTTATTTAATTTTAAAGGAAAAAAAAAAAAGCCCATCATATTCCCTCCCCGTTTACAGTATGTTAGGCAGTAATTTTATACTGCTGTCATCAGTGTTCCCAACTGTATGTCTATAAAGTTGCACCCCCAGTCCGTTGAGCCTTGGTATTTGTTGTAAATTCTCCTCTCACAGCAATTGTTAAAACCATTAGTGCCCTGAAATGTATGGCTTTATGCTGAAGATTGGCTGGATGCGTCCTCTGATGTGTGTTGTAGGCGTTTAATGTGGTTGTCTCCTGCTTGATTATACTGTGACTTGTTAGGAAGCCTCCCTGGGCTCTCCCCTAGGAGAGGTTGAGGGTGCACCTTTATGAACATGGAAAGCAGTTGCCCCAGCTTTGCTGCTCCACTCTACAACCAAGCTCTCCCTGTTTTTCAGCCGATGGGGTGGGTGTTTGGGATCTGTTTTTTTCCCCTAATTTGCCAAGTATTGCACTATTAATACCAGCCCCCGAAATGAAAGGAACCAACCACACTGGTGTGTACAATCAGACAAGCAAGGTTGTATATAAAGGAAATTTGAGCAAGCTGCCCTGAAGAAAGGCATAGTGACAAGATGAGAGAGATGCATTGTTTGGAGATGTGTTTAGCCAGTGCCCTTCTTCCCCACGAGCCCCCCCAAGGCTCAGAGCGGTACTGGCTTTTAAAGGGAAAGGCCTTCATTTCTTCGTTTATCCCCCCAGCAGCGCTGGAGAGCGAGGTGGCTTCAATAAGCCTGGTGGTAAGTTTTTGAGTATTACCATGGATAGTGTTTAAAAAAAATACAGTCAGTTTTTAGAAAATTATAATTTTTTATTAGTTTCATAAGCGGTTTAAAAATGATCTATACAAAGAGACTAATGGGTACTGCCGGCATTGTCTTAGGGGTAATAAGGTTAACCTATGGTTACAAAACAAAGGGTAACTTGAAGTATTGAGCAACTGCTTCTGTAATATGGGGGAGAATCCATTTTTTAAATTTGGTTTGGAGGAAAATTTTTGATTTAAATTTAACACTAATTTGGCACATAAGCACCGAGAGTGTATTTGGTTAATGGTTTAAAAGCAAACCAAAGAAAAAGCAAAACCCTAGCAAATCTTTCACAGATGTTAAAGGGGCACTGCTCCATTTTAGCAGTGCGGGTCTTTTTGAATTTAATGAAGCCCCATCAAATGGTGGTATAGTAGATAGCTATGTGTGTTTGTAAGGTTTGTAGCTTGCAAGGCGTGCACTAATAGTATCTTATATGATCTTTCCTGGTTGGCAGGACCCATGGATGAAGGACCAGATCTTGATCTAGGTAATCTTGAATTCTTGAATTTTGTATCTTGCTTTATAAACGAACAGCACAGAAGTTAAGTGCGTGCTGGAGCTCAGCAGCCTGACAGATTGGTGTGATATTTTTGCTGTCAGGAGCAGTTTGGGCTCCCTTTATCATGAGCATCTACTCATAATAGCCTTAGACAAAGGAAACCACAAGTTACATGGCCTTCTTGTTAGTGTGGCTGGTAGTTCTCTCAGCCTTGTGATAATTACTAGTGAACAGTAGTGACTAGTGGGTTAATTAGCCCGTATAGATACAGGACATTAACTCCCTTTTGTCTTTTTTCTGGAAGGCCCACCTGTAGATCCAGATGAAGACTCTGACAACAGTGCAATTTATGTGCAAGGCTTAAATGACAATGTGACTCTAGACGATCTGGCAGACTTCTTTAAGCAGTGTGGAGTTGTTAAGGTGAGTAAAAGCATAACCATGTGAACTGGCAAATCTTCCAGACGACAGGCATTTAGTTTATAGAGACGTAGTTGATATTGAATGTTTCTGAAGATCTGACTGCTGCTCAAGTTGCCTGACTTTTCTTAGTGTATTTTGGTCCTTAAAATACAAACACCTTTCTTTTTTGTAGAAAAGAAATGCTAAACATGGTTTGGGTATACTTAACAACTCAGTCCTTTAATTTGTTTTTTAATGTTTGTTTATTTTTTGAGAGAAAGTGTGTGAGCAGGGGAGGGGCAGAGAGAGAGGGAGACACAGAACTTAAATTAGGATCCAGGCTCTGAGCTGTCAGCACAGAGCCCTACACAGGGCTCGAACCCTTGAACTGAGATACCATGACCTGAGCCAAAATCGGACACTTAATCGACTGAGCCACCCAGGTGCCCCAACAACTCAGTCCTTTTTTCTTCATCATTGTCAGTTACTTGTAAGAACACTTACATGGACGCTATATAACAGTTTTTAAAATAGTGAACGTTTATGTTTCTTCTTCCCGGTATACGAAGTAGAGCTTTAGTGTATGTGGCATATTTCTTTCCCAATTTTATCCTTTCTCAACACTCTCATCCCAAATCATACCTCTCCTTTTCTTTTCATAGACGTATGCTTAGTATTGAAGAGTGTTTACTGGATATTACTGTAAGGCAGCGCTATTCTGGGGATCTAGCAGGAACAAGCAGATAGGAACCCTTGGAGTTCGTGTATAGTGGGGAATATATAGTAAAAAAAAAAAAAAAATACAGTATATTAGGTGATGTTATGGAGAGTAAGTAAATACAGCAAGGAGGGTTGGGATAAAATGAGGAATAGAGCCAGTATATTTCAGAGTGGGGAGGCTTTCCAGAAAAATGGAATGAATAGCGAGGCAAAAGGTCCTAGGAGCTCAGTGAAGCTAGTGTGACTACAAAGTTTTGATCTGAGCTATTGGAGTGGTGATTAGGTTATTCCTTAGGTGGGGAAAACTAAGAGAAACTGGGGTTTTGAGAAGGGATTGGGGGTCCCCATGCGTTAGAAACAAAAGTTTGGGAAGGGGTGCCTGGTTTGCTCAGTCAGTTAAGCATCAGATGCTTGATTTCAGCTCAGGTCAGTATCTCCAGGTTCCTGGAATCAGACCCCATATTGGGCTCTGCTGGGTGTGGAGCCTGCTTGGGATTCTCTCTCTCTCTCTCTCTCTCTCTCTCTCTCTCTCTCTCTCTCTCTCTCTCTCTCTCATAACTTAAAAAAATACTAACCAAGATTTTATAGGTAATTTCTAAGTTTTTAGTCTGCAGCCCATGATGCAGTGAATGTTCTTGTACATTACTCCTGGGGCACAGAGGACTTACTTGCAGTAGTTAAGTTCTATAAAGTCACTGCAAAACACTGAATTAATGAATGCTGAACCACTGCTCCTAGGGAAAGTGTGTACACAGCTATATACACACATCTCACATAGATCTTAATCATAAATTCTAAAAACAATTTACCCCGATAGATTTTCTCTTACAAAGAGAAAATGGGGTTTTGAAGTGTTAAATGACTTGCCTGAGTTGACATTCAAATTCATCCAGCTGGCCCCAGGGCCAAAACTTCTTGCACTACACTGTCCTGTCCCCTGCAGACTCCATCCCCTGGTCTTCTCTAGAAGGAGCTGGAATGAGGGGGCAGTATATCTCCTTTGAGCTCAGCTGGAACATGTGCATCAGGCAGCTTAAGTTTTTGCCACTCTGCATGTCTACAGATAACCACAGAAGTGCCGAAAGTATTGGTTTTGGAGTTATAAGTTTTAGCAGATAGGCATATTTGCAAATATTGAATCCACAAATAATGAGGATCAACTGTACCCAGGCATAGAATTGCTGGTTCTTCAGGTGTGCATGTTTCACTTCACAAGATACTAGTACAGCTGAGAAACTTGGATTCCACCAGCATTCCTGATACCGCATTCACCATATCCTCACTGCTACTGGGAATCTCCCGAATCTTTAACTTAAGCCAATCCACTGGAAAAAAATGGAAATGTGGTTTTAATTTGATTTTCCCTGATTGCTAATCATGTTCTAATTGCATATTGTCTTCTGTGAAATGCCTATTAGTCTTGTACTAGTTTTTCACTGGTTGTTATTTGTTGTTCTGCATATAGTTCTTTATATTCTCTGAAGGCTGATCCTTGTCTGATACTGCAGATGTATTCTCCCAGTCTGTAACTCCTTTTCTTTGGATGACTAGAACCTCTTGGTGTAGTTGAACTTAACAGTCTTGTCCTTACTGGTTTGTGTCTTTCTGTTTGTAAGACCCTCTGTTCAGGCAGCGTTTATTGAAAGATCTGTTCTTTCCTGGATGGTATAAACTATATCAGTCACATAACATATCTTGTATACTTTGAGTTCATTTATATGAGCCTGTACTAATGATAACAGAGCTAGTTATTTTTATGCTAAGTCTTGATATCTGCAAATTCTTCTGTTTTGTTCTTTCTCCTCAGGAATGCTTTGCTATTTACTATGCTATGCTTCTATGTATGTTTCCATTTAGGAAGTTCTTTAAAAACCCCAGTTGGGTATTTCTTGAATCTGTAAGACAGTTTGAGAAGAATTGACATTTTTATAGTACTTAGTAGTTTTTTCCATGAATATTCTATGCCCATTTACTTAGGTCTTTAATAAAGACTGTCTCCTTGATAAGGTTTTGCAAGTCTTTATTAGTTTTGTTTTTAGATTTTTTAGTTGTTATAGTTAATGGTCATTTTCAAATGACATTTTGTGGTGGTTGTTAACTATATAGAAATAGAGTTGATGCTGGTAGATCTAAAGACTTACATAATGAAGATTTTGTGCTACTTGTGATGTATGTCTATGTTGTTTATTTGGGTATGTGGGGTTTTTTCCTAGTTAAGAAGGTAGTGTATACTATGAATTTTGTAAAATAAAGGAGATTTTAAAAATACATAGCGCAGGGGGTGCCTGGATAGCTCAATCAGTTGAGCATCTAACTCTTGATGTGGCTCAGGTTGTGTCTTGCCTTCATGAGATTGAGCGCCATGTCGACGGGCTCCACGCTAAGCATGGAGCCTGCTTGGGACTCTCTCTCTCCCTCTTTCCACCTCCCCCACTTGTACACCCGTGTTGTGTCTCTCTCTCAAAATAAACCTTTAAAAAACACACACGTAGCCCATCGTTCATACCGCTATTTTGCCATGTTTCTTTCCAATCTCTGTATGTCATCTATAAAAACATACGTATCCGTACATAATCTTACAAAAGTTTTTCTTTTAAAAAAAGAAAGCCTTATATATCAATACTCAAAAAAAAGCCTTATATATCAATACTCATAAGTATCACTAGGTGTATAAACAAACATGTATAGGTTAGACTTTGATCATATGCACATTTAATGCAGAAAACACATGAAGCCATATTCTTGTACACTGTGGCTCCTGAATACAATCTTGTTGCATCTGGTGTTCACCTGAAAAGCTAGTGATGTGTTCCAGCTCTGGAGGAAAAATTGGCTGTGTTAGACTTAAGAATGCTTCTAGCACACTCAGTTCTGTACACTGTACTGATTTAAGAGTGATTTTTTACTTAACGGGAGACATGGCTTTATGTGATGGCATCAAAGCCTGATTGTCGCTTTAAAAGGTGGCTGCTCTGACCAGGTGTCTCAGTGTGGACACAAAATGTTGGAGCAGGTGCAAGGACACCAGGAGAATGACAATTAGGGAAGGAACAGAACCTATATTGTTTGCTGACACACTTTGAAACTTCAGGGATATTTTGGTTTTCATGATCCATACACCTAAGGGGGAAAAAAAAACCACCTAAGTGTGTATGTTGAGGCAATTTAGGAGAACAGTCCCCCATAATCCCACTACTCAGGAGATAAACTAACATCCTACTAAATGTGTGTCTGTGAAAAATTACTGCTTTGGACAATTTTAAGAGACTTAATAAATTTCATATGGGCTTTTTTCCCCCATAAGTAATGTATTTCTGGTCACAGCCTAACTGTGCTATTTTATGCCTAGATGAACAAGAGAACCGGACAACCCATGATCCATATCTACTTGGACAAGGAAACAGGAAAGCCCAAAGGCGATGCTACAGTGTCCTACGAAGACCCACCAACTGCCAAGGCAGCTGTGGAGTGGTTTGATGGTAGGAGCCTTGGAATCGACGGGGAATGCTCACTGGCATTCTTAACTCCTCCTGCCCTGGGTCACAACAAAGGGTCTTGGAGTAGATGGGTGTACTGACCCGCAGGTGAAGCAAGAGTCTTGCTGATGTATGTTAGAATATCGTTCTCTGAAATAGTTTTAGGGACAAGGATCTGTTCTCCCTCTGCATGATATAAGGCATGGCAGGAAGGAGGAACTTGAGAGCTGTAGGAGTCAGAAGACCCTCGCGTCCGCCCTCGAGGAGCACTGGGTGGCTGTTGGGAAGCTGCGTATGCCTGGTTTCCTTCTGCCATGGCAGGGCCCAGTTGCTGGCCGTAGATTAGGAGATTCCTTATTTTGAGTCATTATTATTATTACAAATCCACCTTGCTTAAAGTTGTAGATGCTTCTCTAAGCATGGGTATCAGGAGGTACAACCACACAAAAATCCAGTATACATTTGAGTATATACATTCAGCCTTGGCATTGAATCTGGAATTTTCACTGCAGACAAAACCAAACTGAAAGTATCGGGACAGCTCCTGAGTCTTGACCTCTATTGGCCACTTTTATGCACTTGTCCCTACTTATCATCCTTTTCGGGTCACAGGTGCCAATGCACTCAGCTTCCCCTGGCTTAGGGTACAGAGGTTTATGAGGTCACTTTTGAACATGTCTTATGGCCTTGCCAGTGACGATCTTAGTGCAGATTGTGGGTGGAGCATGTGCTGCAGTGGGGGGGGCGGGGGTGATGGTGGTGGCTTGTGACCAAGGAATGCTCTAGCCTTGCCTAATCCTACAAGGAGGGAAGAGTTGGAAGTTGGGAGTAACTGGTGTTCTGTTCTCTTATTCCAGGGAAAGATTTTCAAGGGAGCAAACTTAAGGTTTCTCTTGCTCGGAAGAAGCCTCCAATGAACAGCATGCGGGGTGGTATGCCTCCCCGCGAGGGCAGAGGGATGCCGCCTCCGCTCCGTGGAGGTATTTACTGGACACCTGCCCTGAGCTGCTTCTGTGTTGCTTTGAACATTTTGTGGCACACTTGCCTTTGAGAAACTTAATTTCTAGAATGTATACAAGCCCATTAGAAATAGTAAGAAGGTGTGTAGAATTAATAACTGAACCACTGAATGCTGACAGCAAAAGTTTGCGGGAACGAAAGGAAGAGAAGAACAGGTTTCTTGATTGGGTGAGGGGTGCTGCATGCCTGGGAACCACTGCCCGGGTGTTAAGCCAGGGCTGCCATTTATTTATTTTGCTTGGGTCTCTTTGCATGAAATGCCTGTTCTCATACATTTTGTGGGAGCTAACTGAAGTGATGTGCATGGAAGGCACAGAGCTCGGCCTTCCTGCCTGTTGGAAAGTCTGGGGCAGATGATGGGACGTTGACAGCTGTGATCTCTGCGAATTCATTTAATGCTAGGGTGTTCCCTGCAGCAAATCTAGTGGTGTGCAGAGGTGACTGGCTCGCTCTTATTGCAGGTCCAGGAGGCCCAGGAGGTCCTGGGGGCCCCATGGGTCGCATGGGAGGCCGTGGAGGAGACAGAGGTGGCTTTCCGCCAAGAGGGCCCCGGGGTTCCCGGGGGAACCCATCCGGAGGAGGAAATGTCCAGCATCGAGCTGGAGACTGGCAGTGCCCCAATCCGTATGTACTTCTCTTGACAAACTGATAGTCTTCTACTAGTGAAGTCACGTCTCACCCCTTCCCACTGTGGAGAGGAGGGCCTGCCTAGAGGAGCGTAATGAGGACCCTGATTGCTCTGTGGTGGGGTGGGTGGGGGGCCCAATCAGTCAGAGCCTTTCATGGTTCCACTGGTCTCCTGGAGTCCACGTGTGTGTGGTTTTGCAGAAATTTTCTGGATCATACCTCAGTCTTTTGGGTGCCAAACTGCCTGAGGCAGTGGCTCTAAAGCCATTTTCCGTCGACAGATCCTCTTAATGGTGTTCGACCTGGGCCCTGGTATATTTGTACTGATGGAAAGATGGTGTGTGCCTTTGCTTAACTTCCTTAGTTTGGTTGATTTTTGTTGTGCTGTAATTCTGTGCAGGGGATGTGGAAACCAGAACTTTGCCTGGAGAACAGAATGCAACCAGTGTAAGGCCCCGAAGCCTGAAGGCTTCCTTCCACCACCCTTTCCACCCCCGGGTAGGTACAGGTTTTGGGAGCATCCCCTCAGCTTCTTCATACTAAACCTCTTTTGTTAACTTGGGGGACTTGGTAAAGTCCCACTACCCACTGCTAACGGCCAGGCTGGTGGTTGCAGTAAGTGCAGTCTTGGCAGTGGGGTCCTCAAGTCCCATCATCAATCCTAAATAAAGTGTGGCCCAGATGTTCGGATCAAGTTAAATACTTGCTGTGTTTCTGCTCTGGGAGGAGGCTGAAGATCCTGAGCAGCTTCTGAGGCACGTTCACAGCAGCCTCCATCCTGTTTTGCTGCTGATCGGTCCTTTTCCTTGTTTCAGGGGGTGACCGCGGCAGAGGTGGCCCTGGTGGCATGCGAGGAGGAAGAGGCGGCCTCATGGACCGCGGTGGTCCCGGTGGAATGTTCAGAGGTGGCCGTGGTGGAGACAGAGGTGGCTTCCGTGGTGGCCGGGGCATGGACCGAGGTGGCTTTGGTGGAGGAAGACGAGGTGGCCCTGGTGGGCCCCCTGGACCTTTGATGGAACAGATGGGAGGCAGAAGAGGCGGGCGTGGAGGCCCCGGGAAAATGGATAAGTATGTGATGGTGAAAAACAGCTGCAGCAGCCCCTTCCCGTCTGGCTCCAGTGGGAGGGGGTGGGAAGCTCCCTCTTGTTTCCCCCCTTTTAACCCATCACGCCTTTCCAATTTGCAGAGGCGAGCACCGTCAGGAACGCAGAGACCGGCCCTACTAGACGCAGAGACCCCGCAGAGCTGCATTGACTACCAGATTTATTTTTTAAACCAGAAAATGTTTTAAATTTATAATTCCATATTTATAATGTTGGCCACAACATTATGATTATTCCTTGTCTGTACTTTAGTATTTTTCACCATTTGTGAAGAAACATTAAAACAAGTTAAATGGTAGTGTGCCGAGTTTTTTTTCCTTCTTTTAAAGATGGTTGTTTAACTAAGACTAAACAATGGGAACCCCTTGTGAGCATGCTCAGTATCATTGTGGAGAACCAAGAGGGCCTCTAACTGTAACAATGTTCATGGTTGTGATTTTTTTTTTTTTTTAAATAAAATTCCAAATGTTTATAAACAGTCATCCTTCTCGGCCTCTGTTCCACAGTCGCTGCGTTGTCTACTTGGAGCGCGCCCCGACCCGCCAGATAACCGCTCCTTCAAGGTCCTGTGAGGGAAAACCCAAAGTGGTCAGGACGTGAAAATAAAGGATGGCGCCATGTCAGTCATGGTGCCGCCAGCATGGAAACCGGGTTCCAGTGTCACTCTGACCCTGAGCCGTATCTCCAGACGTGGGGACATCTAGCCCAGGTCTGTCTGATTTGTGGGGAGGAGTGCTGTGTCAGAGGGCCCGGCGCCACGGCTCGGCATGGCCCTCTCAGTCATGTGGACATGGGTGACTGCTGCTTCCAGGCTGTGTCTGGCTTAATGGGCATTGCAGGCCAGACTCCACACACTTAAGGAAGGTCTGCCTCAGTGACTGCTTACAGGGGAACCATTTCATTTTTACCTTTCTGCTCCATGATGGGGCGCTTGAGGTTCTACAGGGTCTGGGTTTGAGAACTTGATAAATAGAGGCCACTGTCCAGCTCTCCCCGGTGGTTTGTGCAATGCCAGAGGCCAGGGCTTTTTCCCATGGGCGTGCTTCTGAAATTGTTAGGGGACAAGAGCCCCAGGCCCTTTGCCTCCATGTCATTTTGGTTAGTCTTGCCTTTTCTTGGACTTGCATGAAGAGTAAGGTCCAGGCCAGTAGACTGAAGTCTGGATGCCTTTCTGTGCGTGGGTCATTTCAGACATTCAGCGATTGAGGCCCTGATGTGCCTACCTGGGAAGAGGTTTTCCAAGCAAGCAAACTGTAATCCAGTCTGCAAATTAAGTCAGTTGATCACCAGATGCACTGGAAAGAAACACAGGCTTTAACATACCAAGTCAAAAAAGACCAGCTGGGGCGCCTGGATGGCTCAGCCGGTTGAGTGTCCAGCTTTGGTTCAGGTCCTGATCTCACAATTCGGGGGTTTGAGCCTTGCATCAGGCTTTGCGCTGACAGAGTGGGAGTCTGATTCGGATTCTGTCTCCCTCTTTCTTTGCCCCTGCCTTCCTCGTGCTGTCTCTCAAAAATCAACATTAAAAAAAAAAAAAAAACCAGCTAGGGCAGGGCTGCGCACAAAGTCCTGATTGACATCTGTGTGGGGAGCCTTCTGGAAATAGGATGTTGAAAGCTAGGACTCGTGGCTCCAAAGAACCTTGCATATGAGATGCTTGATGGTGCTGGCTTGAAGCTCTTGAGCGCAAGTCCTGAGTAACTCCTGCCTACTCCAAGAATAACATCCCCCGTCTTTATCTTAGCATTTATATGACTCCCATATTTCAAAAGTTCACAGGTGTGAAATTCTTACTCTGATTTCTCAAAGCTAAAAAAAAAGAGGTTGGCCCCTGGGTGGTGGCTCAGTCAGTTAAGTGCCTGACTTGATTTTGGCTCAAATTGCGATCTCGTGGTTGGGCTCTGGGCTGGCAATGCAGAGCCTGCTTGGGATTCTCTCTCCTCTCTCTCCCCCTCCCCTGCTTTCTCTCAAACTAAATAAAAATAAACAAAATATATATATATTTAAAAAACCAGCTAGCATCTGAAGCATCAAGGAGAGATTGTCACCTTTTCTAGGGGAAAGCACAAGAATTTGGAATAAATTATTTCCCCTCCATCCCCTGCCCAATAAGAGCAAGGCCTTGGGAAATCTTTGAGGAGCTCATGTGCGCCCCACCCCCCACCCCCCACCCCCCACTGCTCGCTGTTCTCACCTGTGCTCCTTGCGGGCAGACAGGAACAGGTCCTCTGCACTTTCCCAGCCCTCCTGGATAAACATTCAACATCTCTGTGGCTTTGTCTTTCTACAGGACCAGGTCGTTTCGCATGACTAGGCATTGCTTTTCCCGCCTCGGGGAAACCCCTCATCAGCTCTTCTAGATACCAAGCCTATTTTTCTATTCCCCTAGTGCCTTCCTCCTCTCCCTTTCTAGAACCCACTTCCAATCAGTCGTTTGTTTCTACTGATATGGTAGTTCTCAAAGTCCCCTGTGACTGCAGTGGCTCCAAATCAGTGGTACCTTCTCAGTCCTCTGATGGCTGCTGCCCGTCTTCTTCCTGACCTCTCAACCGCAGCGTACGAAGAGGAAGGCCTTCTCCCTGCATGGCCCATCTCGCAGGCGCTGGCTCCTGGGTGTCTGCTGGGCTTCGAGCAGGGCTGGAGCCAGCCGCTCCCTCCACCCCAGCTCACCCGGAACCTCATGGTCCTCCTTGCCTCCTAGTTGTCTCATGTTGCCCCAGCCACTGGCTCAACCCAACAGGCTCACTTCCAAGTACAGGACAGGATAAATCACCCGGGGCCTCCCGCCTCGAGTTTGCCGCCTCGCTGGGCTCCCCGCTTCCCTCAGCCTCTCCAGCCCTTGCCCCACAGAGGCCAGAGTGACTTCCTGACACCTTAAGTCACTGCAATTCTAGAAACTCTCCAAGGACTTCCACTGCACTTGCCATGATCCACAAGGCCCTACTCCATCTGGCCCCAGAGGCCCGTGACCTCAGCTACCCTGCTCAGCCTTACTGCAGTCCAGCCACACAGGCCAGTGCTCCTCCTCCAAGGGGCTCAGGAGGCTCCCGCCTCAGCCTTGGCAGGTGTCTGAAGCATCAGAGCCAGGGTGCACGCCCTGAGGCACACACTCAGCCATGACATCCCCGGGCTGGGGCATGGTGCCATGCACCACCTCACCACGTTTACTTCCTAAGAGGTCTGAGGTAGGGGCCTCCCAGGTGAGGAAACGGCACTTGCCAGCAGCAGTCTGCAGAGCCCTCGCCCCCCCACACACAGGCGTCTTGTGGCTGCAAGGCTGGGTGCTCTGGGAGCAACGGCGACGGATTAGCCACCCCTGCGGCCTACAGCTGGAGCTGAGGGATGACAAGCAGTCTTCACTGGGACCTGCTGCCCAGACACCCATCACATGAGACCAGCTCCTGCCTGGAGCTTGAGGCTGCCCCAGGAGTCACTCATGTTCCTGCCTACAGAAGAGCTTGTCACCAGCACTAAATAGCCCTGTAAGAGGTATTGATGTCCTAGGTGTCTAGGCCTGGGGTGGAAGTGTCCATGTCAGAAAGGCTGAGAAACGTCTCAGCCAAAAGAAACGTCTGGACTGCACTGGCCTCAGAGGACCTTAGGCAGCATGAATTCCAAGCCCTGTCTCAAAGGGCTGTACAAAGCTGCTCAGTGCCCTTGGAGGTGGAGGAGGACGAAAAGCAGGGGCAGTGGCAGCCAGGAGCAGGGGAGGTGGGAGGAAGAAGTCCGAAAACAAAGTCCTGCTCAGGTTCCACACCCTGCTCCAAACTCTCCAAGAGCTCTTGGTCAGTCACACTTAGAACAAAAATTTCCATCGCAGCCTCACAGCCCCACGCTCCAGAGTCCGGGGCAAAAGTCGAGGAGTCAGCGGGGAGACCAGTCTATGCCCTGCACATGAACAGGCTGCAGGCAGTGGCTCACCTGCTCCACGGGCGGGAACGTGGGGCTCCAGGGGCTGTGGGGCCAAGGACAGTGCAGTGACTGGAGCCAAGCCCCCAGACACTGGGGCGGACAGCTGGCTCTTGAGCTGCCCCATCCTGTCTCACTGAGACCAAGTTGCCAGGCACAGGGCAAGCAACGAGCAGGATAACAGAGGCAAGGTTGAAAAGCAGGCCCTCTGGGCCTTTCTGTTTTGATTTCTCTCATGGAGGGCACAGGAGGCAGCTCAGGGTCACTCGTCCCACAGCCGGCGCACGAGCAAGCAGACATCATGGTTGGACTCACATCGGGACAGAGCAGCCTCAGGCCCCCTGTGGGTCACTCACTCAGCCAGGGATGGGCTCACAGGCTCAATCTAGCCTGCAGAGGAGTGGACCCAACCAGCGCCTGAGCTGCCCGGTACCAGGGCTGAGTCCTGCCAGTGAGGGCCTTGCTTGAACACTCCATGGCCATTGTCTGACCTCTATCTGCAACCAAGGCCAAGCACGCTATCCCCCGGCACCCAGCAGCGAAGGCAAGAAATCTGGCCATGTGCTCACTGGCCACAGGCAAGACTATGCCTGCACTGGGGGCACAGCATTCTATACACCAGGGTGGCCTCCAGGGTCTGTGGGAATGGGTCCAGGACATAGCCCAAACCATAGCTCAAACCTCCTGTGACTCCAGCAGTGCCTGTGACTTTCCTTGGTCCTGCAAGGAACAGGAGAGGTCACCACACAACAGAGGGGGTCAAAGCAAAGGCCTGGGCCAGGAGTCTGGCCATGCCAGTCAGCCCTACACCTGCTACCTGTCCTGTAATCAGAATGTTGAAGTCTGTGGTCTGGAGTGGGCCTCTGGGCCCGGGGTATGGGAGATAGGGAGGAGCAAACCCCTCCATCCCCTCCCTCCTCAGAGAAGTGGTAGACATATGCCCCGACTGCTAACTAATGATACCATTTTCACAACTCTATGATCTGACTACTACTGTTGTCTCATTTTACAGATAGTATCACTGAGGCTCAGAGAGCTTAACCATCTCACCCAGTGACCTAGAGCAGGGCCTGGGTTCAATCTAACCTCTCTTATGTCCAGATCCCTGTAGTTCAGCAAGGTAGAGAATAAGCAGGAATCAAATACCGGCACAGCTACTGATCACACACGTCCCTTGTCCTCTCTGGGCCTCAGTTTCCCCAAATTATAAAATGAGAACACATAAAAGCATCATACCTCATAGGATGATTTTGAGGACTAACTTACTTAGTTCCCGTATCTTGATCTTTCCCCTGAAACCTGAGTTCCCCTGCCCCATCCCCAGCAGCCCCTCCTCCCCAGGTATCAGCAGACCCAGACCCAGGAGCCATTTCTGACTCTGTCTTCACATTCACATCCAACTCACCGGCACATCCCATCAGCTTTCCCCTCACATACAGCCAGGATCCATTCTCCACCACCCTCACTGGCACCACCCGGTCTCCTCTGAGGTTCCTGCCTGCCCTCTACAGCAACCACGGAGAACCTGTTAAGACCTCAGTCAGGTCATACCCCTTCCCTGCTCTAAATCCCTCCATGGCTCCCATGTCCCTGCAAAGAGGCATGGCCCGCAAAGCCCTACTCTATCTGCCCCCAATCTCTCTATCCTCATCCCTCCCTGCACCCTAGCCTCACAGGCCTCCTAAGCCTTTCTTGAACACACCAACCACATGCTCATCTCAGGGCCTTTGCACTGGCTGTTCCCTCTATCTGAAACCCTCTCTTTCCAGCCATCCCCACAGTTCCTTCTCTTAGCTCCTTTCCTGACCACTGATTTAAAACTGCAGGCTCATCCTACCCCACACTCCCAGTCCCCTCACCTGGCCCCCCTGCTCTGTCCTCCCTAGTGCCTCATCCCTGTTTCAACCCAGGGGCTCCTTTCCTACCACACTGGGAACCCTGAGAACTGGCTCTGTTTCATTCCCCACTTTTTTCTCTCAGTTCCCAGTGCCAGAAGAGACCCAGCACACAGTAGGTGCCAAGTAAGTGTTAGCTATTACTATTACTAGTTACCTGCCTTCCTCACTCTTTGTGGGTGGGGGTGCTGGAGAAGAGGGTAGATTGGAAACACCTGGGTATCTAGGACACTGGGTTGTGAGCCCTCTCAGTAATGAGGACTCAGATGATGCATGGGAGCAGCCTGGCACCAGAAGGTCTGACACACAGTAGGTACTCAACAAATGCCCCTGATCCTTGAATGAGGGTATTCCCATAATTGCCATGTTCAAACCCTGAGCTACTCTCCTGAGACCTAATCTGGGGAAAAGAGAGTCCCTCCTAGAGGTGACTTGACCAGTCCAGGTCAAGGGCACAGAGCAGGCCTGGAACACAGTAGGCACTTTATTAAAGCCCTGAGACTTGGCTATTGTTGGCGGTGCTTCCCCCAAGGCTGGCCCCGCCTGGCCAAGCAAGGCTGCAGCTGGGCCAAGCTGGCCGACCCGCCCGCTGCCAGCAGCAGCAGCAGCAGCAGCAGCAGCAGCAGCAGCAGCAGCAGGGGGCAGGATTTCCCCGCTGATCCCAGCCAGGTCCCTCCTCTGCAGTTTGAAAAGAAACTAGCAGCGATTAACCCTCCCAAGCCAAACCTACCCAAGGCTGCTTCTTATCCTCCTGTCCCCTTACTTCTGTACCTGACCTGGGCAGCCAGACGTGGTAGGGGCTGGCCTCCCAGGGAGGGCAGGGGCCAAGGTGTCAGACCCGCAGGCTTTAGCCACCAGCCTACCCCCCTTTGAGCCTCAGTGTTCTCATCAGAGAAACAGGTTTCCCCAACCTCCAGGTTAAAGATGAGGATTCGGTGGGAGTGGGGCGCCGGTGGGCATGACAGGCCATCCTCCCCTCCACGAGGCCCCCACTACCGGTCAGAAGCTCGCACCCCAGTCGCGCTGGCCTCATTTATCTGACCTAGGGAGGTTCACTGCAGACGGAGGTGACTTTGCAGCTCCGGTCGCTATCGCTTCCTGAGCTCCTTTTGGGAACAGGCCGTACATACGCCCGCCCGAGGAGGCCAGTATCTGGGGAGGGAGGTGCAATTAAAAGCGCCCAAACCTCTCCCCAAGAGACCAAGGAGGGTTGGAAGGGACCCTAGGGACTAGCCTGGGCGGGGATGGCGTGTCTGGGCTGGTAAAGCCCTGGTCCCGCCCCCACCTCGCCCCCCAAGTCAGGAGACTCCAGCTCCTCCCTCTCTCCGGCCGGCCGGGAACTGCACTGCCCCTTTAAGAACGCGCGGCCCCGCCCGCCCCCTCGGGCCGGATCCGAATTCCAGGGAGGCGGGGCGGAGACGGCGGGCGGGTGCGGAGGCCTCAGCCGCGGGACCGGACCGGACTGCTGTGACTCGGGCGGCGCCTCCCTGCGGCGGCCCCGGCCCCGCTCGGCCCGCCGGGGCGATGCTCCCCGAGGCCGCAGGATGAGCCAGGTGAGCGCGGGGACCCCCCCCAGCACCCCCTGCCTGGCGCGCACTCCTAGGGACCTGGCGGCTGCGGCCTCTGTTCCCCGGGGCTGTGTGACCTTGGGCAGCCCCCCACCCTCTCTGGGCCGAAGCCTAAAGGACAGCCGGGGCTGGCGGAGGCCATTCTGGGTCCCGGCCCGCACGCACCCAGCCTGCGGCGCTAGGGAGGCTCCTTGGAGGAGGCGGGGCCTCGCTCCGGCCAGCGGGCTGCCCGTGGCGCTTGGGCTCAGGGCGGCCTGGCTTTGCCACCCTCTGCTCTGCGACCTTGAGCGAGCCCTTACCCTCTCTGCACCTCAGTTTCCTCATCTGTAAAATGGAGATAATATCACTGGCACTCAGCCCTGGGCAGGGTCATTGAGGTTACTGTTACTGCTGTTATGTCATTGTTATAATGACACAGTCCTCATGGAAGGGGAGCTGAGGGAGGACCCTTCGCAGAGGAGGTGGGACGGGCATCAGCCTTGAGCGATGGAGTGGAGCTAACCGTTGCTGCAGCTGGGACCTGGATTCCTGTCCTGCCTGTCCATTGAGTGCATGGCGTGGGCTTCATCTCTCTAGGGCTCCGCTTTTCACATACCTTATTGGGCAATAAGGATGCCTGCCTCCCAGGGAGGGAGGACACAGCCAAGTCCCCCATTACCCCCACCCCCAAAGAGCAAAATAGCAAACATTTATAGATACTAAATAATTCATACAAATTATCCCATTAGGTCCTGCAAGGAAGGTAATATTGTACCCATTTCATAGACAAGGAAACTGAGGTACAGTGAACTTTCTCACAGCTAGCACGCAAAACCAGGCATTTGGCCCGAGATGACAGGCAAGTGCAGATGGTTGGGGGCTTAGTCTGTACTGAGTCCTCACAGCAATCCTGTGTCCCTGCCCACCCACAGTGACTCGGCCAGCCCGGGCATGGCGGACCCAGTGGCGGGCATCGCGGGCTCGGCAGCCAAGAGTGTGCGGCCATTCCGCTCAAGTGAGGCCTACGTGGAGGCCATGAAAGAGGACCTGGCTGAGTGGCTCAACGCCTTGTATGGCCTGGGTCTACCCAGTGGTGGCGAGGGCTTCCTGACGGGGCTGGCCACGGGCACCACCCTGTGCCAACATGCCAACGCCGTCACTGAGGCCGCCCGTGCTTTGGCCGCTGCCCGCCCGGCCCGCGGTGTGGCCTTCCAGGCACACAGCGTGGCGCCTGGCTCCTTCATGGCCCGAGACAACGTAGCCACTTTCATCGGCTGGTGCCGAACGGAGTTGGGTGTGCCCGAAGTGCTCATGTTTGAGACTGAGGACCTGGTGCTGCGGAAGAACGAGAAGAGCGTGGTGCTGTGCCTGCTGGAGGTGGCGCGGCGCGGGGCCCGCCTCGGCCTGCTTGCCCCTCGCCTTGTGCAGTTTGAGCAGGAGATTGAGCGGGAGCTCCGCGCTGCACCCCCGGCCCCCAGTGCACCCGCTGCTGAGGAGGACGCCACTGAAACTGCCACGGCGGCAGGGGCTCCTGCCCGTGGGCCCCGCATGACACCCAGCGACCTGCGCAACCTGGACGAGCTGGTGAGTCCGCCAATGAGTGTGCGCACTCGCGGTCCTGCTTGTGCCCTCACCGAGCACCAGCGATGGGACAGCCTGCCCCATAGAGTGGGTGCACAGTCGAGCACCAAGTGTATACCTGACCCCAAGGAGAGGAGCAGACCCAGAGAGGGGGTGCTGGGTGAGGTCATGAGGCCCAGCAGGGCCTGGGATAAAATCTGAGCTCCCTTTTTATGGGCTTCCAGTGCGCAGATCAGCTCCTCCATCCAGGGGCCTGCATGATTTGAACCCTTTTGTACACCCTTGAGTGCTGCACAGTTGCATCCACAACATCACAGAGCTTGAGGCTGAGTGGATACCTGTGCCTCTTGGCCCTGAGCAAGGTGCCTGGCACACAGTAGGCTCTCAGTGAGTGCCTAGGGCAGGTCCCAGGGGCTCTACAGGCCCACCCACTCCCCAAGGGCTTATCTGGGAAGCCTGGCCCAGAGCTTTCACTGCTGCTAGGAGCCAGAAGTCCTTTTAGGAGGACAGGATTAGCTCTGCTGTGAGCATAGGGCCGTGCCCCCGGCTCCCTCCTCCTTTTCCCAGGATCTAAGTATCCCTGACACCCCCGCAGCCTGGCCAAGAGTTGCCTTCTTATCAGAAGGGTAGGACTATGATGTGCCTATCCCAGAGGGGGTAGCCGGACAGCCTTGGGCAGAGGCTGTCGCCCCGCCCCTGTCTTGGGCCAGGGTCACCCGAGGCTCCACCTGCTCATTTCCTCTGGCTCCACTGTGGGCCGGGAGGCGGGCAGGGCCGCCCACACAGCCAGCCTGGCAGCTCCTGGCCTGGGGGCGGGGGTGGGGCATGTGGGCAGACGTGTGCTCCCTGGGCGTGTGGGCTGTGTGCGCATGCTGGTATGTGTGTACTCTGCATGTCTGTGGCACTGATGTGGTGCGGGTTCCCTGCACTCGCGTCCCACGGCCTGCGTCCTCCCAGGACCTGGCTTCCCTGTGGGCCTCAGCCTACATGTCTGTGAAGTAGCTGAAGGGGGCAGGGAGTGAGGACGGCTTCCAGGGCTTCCCCAGGCTCAGGGGCCACGGGATTGGGCCTCACTGGGGTCCCAAGCCCTGGCCTGACCATAGCCCCTGACCTCCGACAGCCAGAGGGGAAGGAGAGCTGGTGAAAGGTCAAATGTAGAGGCTGCACCCAAGGCTGGGGCAACACAATCTATGTCCCCTTTCCCCGGAAGGACCTGCTTCCTCCTGACCCTGGAGCTGCTGACATCAGGCCCCAGGAGGAGGGACTTGATCCCTGACCTCCAGCACTCTTCTCTCTGACCTCAGGTGAGGGAGATCTTAGGCTACTGCACCTGCCCAGACCAGTTTCCCATGATCAAGGTCTCAGAGGGAAAGTACCGAGTGGGAGACTCCAGTCTCCTCATCTTCGTGCGGGTAAGAGCTCGGGGCTGCCAGGCCGACAGCAGCGCACAGTGGGCTGCCAGGCCCATCAGACAGGCCGTGACCTGCCCATGCTGGGCTCCCACAGGTGCTGAGGAGCCACGTGATGGTGCGCGTGGGTGGCGGCTGGGACACTCTGGAGCACTATCTGGACAAGCACGACCCTTGCCGCTGCTCCTCCTCGGGTCAGTGCCCCTGGCAGGGATGGGGGGTGGGTGGGCCGGCAGAGGGCTTGTCTTCGTGGCTCTGCCCTTCAAATGCCACCTGTCCTCTCATCCCACAGCCCACCGCCCGCCGCAGTCCAGGGCCCGCACCTTCTCCCCACAGAGGGTGTCTCCCACCCCCAGCCCCCGTGCTGGCAGCCCAGCCCCTGGGGCTGAGAGGCGGAGCTCCCGCTCAGAGGTGACACCCATTAGCTTACGCGGCTCAAAGGAGGGAACTGAGACCCCACTCAGGTGAGAGGCAGGAGGACAAAGGGGTGAGGGGTTCAGAGTGGGGAGGCATCCGCCCTGGCCTGGATGACGAAGGAGCCTGTGCTCCAGAGTGACTCACCCTGGGAAAAGTTCCCGTGGGTGGGGGCAGGCCTGGCTTCCTATCTCCATGGCAACACAAGCAACCCAACAACACAGCTGGGGTGGGCCCTGGGGGCTGGGCGGCAGCCAGTCCTACCGCTTCCCTCTGGCCTGCCCAGGAAGCTGGAGGCCTGGGGAGGGGGAGCTCAGAGCTTGGCGTCTTCCGCTGCCTGGGGGTGGGGGGGTGACCCTGGCCCCCGGAAGCTGCTGCCCAGTGGCTCACTTCTCTCTGGAAGTCCCCAGGTCACACGAAGCCCTTGATTGCCCCCACCCCCACCACAGGTGTCTTCCCCGCCCCTAACCACTCAGCTGTTTGTTCCTTCCTCTGTCTGGTCTTTCTCCACGCCAGTCCTCTCTCAAGATCCCCCATCTCTCTCTCTTGTTCCCTTGCCCCAGGGCCCGGGACCAGTTGCCCCCCCATCCCCGCTCCCGCCGCTGCTCTGGGGACAGCGACTCCTCAGCCTCCTCAGCCCAGAGCGGCCCCCTTGGTGCCCGCAGTGAAGACTCAGGCACCGGCTCCCGGAGGGAACGGCCCAGCCGGAGGCTGACCACAGGCACCCCGGCCTCCCCGAGACGGCCCCCAGCTCCGCGCAGCCAGTCCCGAGACCGATTGGATCGGGGGCGGCCACGTGGGGCCCCAGGAGGCAGGGGAGCCCAGCTGTTGGCCCCCAGCTCTGCCCGACGGGCCCGGAGCCAGAGCCGTGAGGAGCAGGCCACATTCCTTGTGCGCAGGGACCGAGATGGGCAGCACTCGTGGGTGCCCCGGGGCAGGGTCAGCGGGGGCTCAGGCAGGAGCACTCCCCAGACTCCCCGGGCTCGCAGCCCTGCAGCCCCCCGACCTCTGCGGGTCTCCAGCCCTAGTCCAGAGTTAGGCACCACACCGGCCAGTGTCTTCCGCACCCCCCTGCAGCTTGACCCGAAGCAGGAGCAGCAACTGTTCCGGCGCTTGGAAGAGGAGTTCCTGGCCAATGCCCGAGCCCTTGAGGCTGCTGCTGGCGGGACCCCCACTGGACCAGCATCTGATGCAGCTCGGCCCCCAGACCCTCCAGCTCCTGACTCAGCCTACTGTTCCTCCAGCTCCTCCTCTTCATCCCTCAGTGTCCTGGGTAGCAAGTGTGGCCAGCCTGGGGACTCCGGCCGGATGGCCAATGGGCTGCCTGGGCTCCGAGGCCCAGCCCTGTCCAGCTCTTCTGATGAAGGCAGCCCCTGCCCTGGTGTAGGGGGCCCACCAGATGGACCTGGGAGCCCCTTGGCCGGCCTGGAGCTCCCGAGGACCTGGGCACGGGGCCGGGTGGACACACAGCCAGACCGAAGACCCTCACGCATCCCAACGCCACGGGGCCCTCGCCGCCCATCTGGATCCGCAGAGCCTGGGTCCTGGCATGCCCTGCACTCAGTGAGCCCAAGGGCAGAGCCGGATTCCTGGATGTGATGGACCAGCCCAGCTGTCCCAGGCCCCTATTCCTTCTCTTCCTTTTCCTTTGTGGCCTTAACCCCTCTGCATCAGGGAGCCCCCCCCACCCCTGCCTCTTGGGTACCAGACCTCATGGGACCAGACCCCTTGGGACCACATGGCACAATGGGACCTCTGTTGTACATTCCGGTTGGGGGATGAGCGTTGCTATTTAATTACTAATATTATTGAATGCCTTAGAGGAGGCCAAATGAGGACCCTTCCCGAGGTCCTCTGGCCCTGCAGAGCCTGACAGTAAAGTATTTGTTCCAGCCACTTGTGTCTGCTTCTTGGGGTCGGCCTTGGGGTACCTTTTGGGGGACCCTTATTACATGTCGGGATTCTGGCATTAACTGCCAGGAACAATGCCTGGCCGCTCTGACCTCTAAGGTCAAGATCATGCTACCCATCCAAGAAATGCTAAGTGCGCTTGTATGCTTGCATCGTTTCCCCCTTTATTACCTCCCGAGAGTTACGATTTAAGATTGTCCACCAAAGCCCCCAGGAGCTACCTGAGAGCTTCCACTCAGATTCATAGCAAGTCCCTTTCATCCAATGGGATTGTAACCCAATGAGGTCCCGGAAAGGACTTCTCTTGCCCAATGTAGCTTGGGGCCTGGTTGGGTCCAATGAGGCACAAAGAAGAGTCCTGTCGCCCAGGAGACTGGGTGGGAGGTTTTCCCATCCAATCAGAGAGGAGACTTTGTCTTGTCCAATCCGAGTACTCGGTTGTTCATCAAACTGGGACCCTCCCCCCACCATCGGCGGCGTTGTAGTCCAGTTCGGTCACATGAGGCTGCAGCGCGCCGGATGTAGCGCCCCCTGCAGGCGCAAGGCCGGGTGCGCGGGACGCGAGCGCACCAAAGCGCAACGCAGCAGCTCGCGGAAGAGACGCAGCACGTGCCAGTTGTACTTGGCGGAACACTCGAGGTAGCCGCAGCGCCAGCCCCTGCGCACCAGGGCAGCCAGCGCGCGCCGAGGCCCGAAGCGCAGCCGCTGCCGGTCCCGCTTGTTGCCTACCACGAGGATGGGCGCCTCAGGTGCGCCCGCCGGCCTGGGGGCCAGATGGGAATGAGGGCTGCGGTACCGGACGTGGACAGCCCACGGCCGGAGAACGCCCCCACCCCAAGGGGGTATGTACGCTTTTGCGGCTGGAGACCCGCCCCAGGAAACACGAGACTCGTGTGGCCCAAAGACCGCCCAGCTGATAGTCCGCCGGGACTGGGGAAGAACCCACCCATTACCCTCAGGCAAAGGCCCAACCAGACTGGCAAAAGCTCCCCTCCTCTAACCACACAAACCTGTGGCCGCGTCCCTACCTGGTCTCTGAGATGCGCTGCCGTAGCGCCTTTACGTAGTCGAAACTGTCCGGGCTGCAGATGTCGTAGACGAGCACGAAGGCGTCCGTGTCCTGCAAGCTCCAGTCCTTGGGGTCTGGCCACTCCTGGGGCGGGAGGCCGGAGTTTGCCAGAGACTCTTTCTCACTCTCCCACGCCCACGCCCTCTGAAGGGCCTTGACGCTAAACCCACAGTTCATCCTCGGCCTTCAGCCGTCGCCATCCTCTGTGCGCCACATCCCCAGGCCCCACTGTCCTCACGATCGCCAGGGTAAAGATGTCTACCCGTGCCTGAAGCCGGTCAGCTACCAGCCCTCCTTCACGCTCGGCCTCCTCTCTACCCACTGCTTCTCTTTCTCCTTCCAGCTTTCCCAAGCTCAACTTGGGTCATGCCCCTTCACTCCCTCCCTGGTTACTTACTACAGCTGCCTCTAAGACTAATTCCAAAGCACGGGGCTCCGTGTTCCCCAGGCCCTCAGAGATCATTGGTTATGGACAGCTGTACACATTCAGGCCTCCCCGCCTAACACATGCTGCTCTTTCCACGTGGAAGGCTTCTGCCACTTCATTTAATCAAAACTTCACTCATAGTGGAACCTGGGTGGCTCAGTTGGTTAGGCCTCTGACTTCTGCCTCAGGCCATGATCTCATGGTTAGTGGGTTCGAGCCCCGCATCGGGCTCTGTGCTGACAGCTCAGAGCCTGGAGCCTGCTTCGGATTCTCTCTCTCTCTCTCTCTCTCTCTAAGATAAATAAACTTTTTTTTTAAACTTCACTCATCATTCCAGGATCAGCCCAAATGTCACCCCCTCCAAGAAGCCCTGCTTAATCCTGCTTGCTCTTTCCTCTTCACCTCTCCCAGTCATCCAGCTCCAAGAATTCAAAGTCTGTCCTGGACTTTGCACAAATTAATGAAACGAGGCTTTGCTCCAACCAAGTCACAGTAATAAGGGTGCAGAGAATGACCCCTCCCCCCACCCGATAGAACACCTCTGTGTCTGGCCCCATCCTCCCCCACCGAGGCTCTGCTTAAGGTCCCAAACACACAATGCTCACCCTCAGGAAGGCACAATCATGCTCCGCCATGCACTGATCCAGACCCACCAGCGGAGGCAGACAAATATACAGGCACTTAACGAGTGAAAAAAAGGCCGCTTTTCAAAATCGCCTGGCCCCTGGCCTGATCTTGGGCAACTCCAGGCCGGCAAGAAGGAGACACACAAACCACCTGGACACATTCATCCTTCAATCCATGAACAGTTAGGCACTCCGGGGCTGTCCAGGTGGACATGCACGTGTGTACCAAGCACCCCCCCCCCCCACACACACATGCTGTCACACGCCCCTGCCCGCCCCTCGAGCCGCTACCTCTGAACACCCGGGGTTCTGACTCGGGGGAGCGCCGTCGCCGTCCCGGATGCTCAGGTCGTAGACCGCGCCGTCGAGCAGCACCGCGGGCCGGTAGAGGCGTGGCCCGTCCGTGGGCCGGTGGCGTTCCGGGTAGTCACCGAACAGGAACTGGCGGATGATGGCCGTCTTGCCTACGCCAGGGGCGCCCAGCACGGCCACCCTCAGGCTGCCCCCCATGGCCCGCGCGCGCTGCCGCGCCCTGCGCTGGAAAGCCTCATGGGCCAGCGCCGCGCCGTGCGCTCCGCGTGCCCAGCCCCGTGCGCCCCGACCCCACGCTCCTCATTGCACCCCCAGAGCACCCGGGACCCGGAGAGGCCAGGCCAGAGGACGCGGCGGGGGGCGGGAGGGCAGACAGATAGTCGAGCAGGCCGACGGAGGACGCACGAGCAGCTCCGGTAGGTGCCGAAGCTCGGGAGAGACGAGACCCGCGCGCCACGCAGACACCGCCGCCTCAGACCCGCAGCGCGACTGGAGGCGCCTCCCGCAGCCGGAGCACCGTGTTCCGACCTCCTGGCCACGCGGGTCCCGCAGCGGAGCAGGGCGCGGGGACGGCGCTGCCTCTCGGAGCCTCCGTCCCTCCGTCCTTCTGTCTCTCCGGCGCCCGGAATCGTCGCCCCAGCCAGCGGCGCGAGCGAGCGCGCGGAGCCTCCCGGAGGCGGAGATGAGGTAACCGCCCGGCCGCGCCTCCCGCCTCCCCCTCTACCCACCCGGGACGCCCCTCCCGGGAAGGGTCGCGGGAAGGTGACTGGGGCGCAGGGAGTTCGGGGAGGAACCCAGCCCCCTCCGCGTCCCGCACTCCTCTCGCCCGCTCCAAAATAGAAGTCCCTTCCCGCCCACGATCGCGTCCTCTCCTCCAAGCACCGTTCCCCCAAGCTGGCTCCAGACAAACCCAGCCCGCTGGAGTCAGGCCGCCCTGGGTCGGATCTGACCCCAGCTGTGTGACCTTGGGCGAGTCACCGCACTGCACTGGCGCTCTGCTCCATATCCATCAAAGGCAGACATCTTTCTTGATAACCTACTACGTGCGCGGCCCTTTACTAAGCTGTTGCCTAGTGATCACTGAATCTACAGCCTTCTCCAGGTTATCTCCGTTTGAGAGAAGAAAATAGGCTGGAGAAGGGTCTCCAAGGTTGGGGGACAGTAGGTGGCCCCTGACCCACAGCCTTGTGGTCTCCTCTGAGGAGCCCTCCCACCTTTGTCCAGCACACAAGGGTAAATGGCCAGCATTAAACAATGTATCAAATGGCCGTCATCCAGGTGGGGCTGAACAGAGTGTGCTGAGCTCAGTACACACTGGGTCACAGCAGCTCAGCCCCAAATCTCTGTCCCAACAAGGCTGAAAGATCCAGAAATTGGTCAACACCACCTCTGTCAATGCTAAGACCAAGTTTCCTGCCTAAGTCTCCACTTGTAGCTTCACTCAAAACCCAAATTCCCCCCTCCCTGGAGCTGGTGAGAAGCTCCTTCACCAACACAGCTTGGAAAGTCTGTGTTTGTCCAGCCCCCCATCCTCTGCCTCTGCTTGCCTCCTCCCTGCAGAGGAAGGGCTTCCACTTCTCTGACCAGATGCCCAGGTACTGGGTGTGAAATGTACAGACATCAGTGTTTCTGCACTGACCATCTCTTCAACAAATATTCCCAGTCTTACTGCTTGCCAGGACTGGAGGGATGGGGAGGAAGAAGGAAGGGAAAACTCCCACCTTAGTAGAGTAGGTTCTAGAATACATGGGATCCAGGAATTGGAGGAGCATAGACAACAAGCCTACTCCAGCCAGAAGGAAGTGGAGGAGAAAGAAGGAGCTCAGCCCTGAAATGAGGAGAGGGTGCATCTCCAGGAAGCCGGTGATGGCAACAGAGGGTGTTTTCCCAGAGCACTGGTTGTGTTTTCATCCTCCCATGCCAGTAGGGGAACTGGGTCTGCTTTCACTCTTCTCCTCAGCCACTAGAGAGCTCAGAGTGACTTGTGGCTACCTCTGGCAGGTGTTCTAGGTCTTCAAGCACATTTCCTGGCTTCATTTTCCTTTCCTGCCATGATTCTTTCCCTTCGCCCAACTTCCCCACTCAACTTTCTGACATTTGAAGCTTCTGGGTTTTGTAAGCTGCCTTAGCTTGCAAAGCTGTGGGAAACAAGCTTGCGGGGAACAAGGCTGAGCATTAATAAACTAAGCCCCACTTCCCTTTTGGCATTCAGAACGGTGTGTGGCTGACATCAGGATGGTCATCCTTAAGGCCCTGGGTGGGGCCCACACCTCTGACTGGAGCACCCTCTCTTCTTGCTCCTTGGGAACAAGCCCACACTTGGGAGCTAGTTCTGGGTGTCCTTCCTCCAGAAAGCCTTCCTTGCTTCACTCTCTGAAAGAGTGCCTTCCTGGGCAAGGCTTCTTCAGGACCAGCAAACAGGGCTGCGTGTGTGTGTGTGTGTGTGTGTGTGTGTGTGTGTGTGTGGTAGGGGGCGGATCTCTGGGTCCCAGTGTGGTTTCTCAGTGTGTGGTTTGGGAATGAGGAGACTGTCCTAATAAAACTCCTACAAAGCCCTGCAGCCTGCACAGTGGTGACCCACTCCTTAGGAAATGTGTGCATCAGCGCCCCTAGCAGGAGTCCCCATTTAGCAAGGGCCTGTGATGTGCCACGCCCTGCACCTGTGCTCACTGAGGCCCGGCAATGGGATGCAGTGGTTTGCCCGGGATTGCCTCGCAGGAAAGTGACAGCACAGCCACTGGAACCTAGGACGTTTGGGCCATCGAACCAGACTTTCTGAGCAGTCCAGTTTTATCCAGGCCAGGGGACCAGAGGGCCTTCAGGAGAAGATCAGCTGAAGCCCCTGTCCTCGGTGGCCACTGAGCCATGACAGGAGTGGGCAGCCCAGCACCAGGCTTCCCAAGGACTAGCAAGCCAGAGAACTCGGGCTTGGGTGTGAATTTCAAAGTTTCCCTCATCGGTCCCCTCACTCCTTCCCTGAAGGAGAGGCAGCCAGGGTGCTGTCTGCTGCACCACGGCTCCCAGCCTCCTCGCGGGTTTCCATTGGATGCTCCAGGGAGCACTCGCCAAGTATCCATACATCTTTTCCTTCAGGACTTGGTGCTGGGCCCCTGGTGTCCGAGCTGGTTCCTGTCTGCCCTCTGTGGTTTGTGAAGGAGTCACACATGCGGCCAGATACAGACAAGTAGAAACAGGAGCACTGGGCTGGTTCCAGCCTGGGGGCTGAGAGGACCTAGGGGAGGCACTGGCCTATGGAGGTTGGGGGCTCAGGAAGGGCCTAATGCCACAGCTAAGCTGAGCCCTGAAGTGTTGAGCTGCATAAAGTTGGGTCGGCTGGGAGGCTGCTGAGAAGCCCTGGGCAGGGGCAGGCACCAGATGGAGAATTCTGAGCCCACAGCCTCCCAATGCCAGCCCGCTGGGCACCCCCCTTCCCTACACCTGTGTGCGCACACGGCTTCTTCCCAACTGGCCTGATACCAGCCCTTTCTTGGTGTCGAGAACCCTGGACTGCATCCAGCTTCTGGGGGCATTTGTTCTGGACTATGCCCCTGACCATGAATGTGGTCTGTCCTGTTAATCACAGCATGATTCCATTTGTCCTAACAGTGACTCACTTCTGGAGCCCTGGATGGGGGGTGGTACCCCTATCTCTCAGATGCTTGGTGTCTAGTGGGGTCCTTGGTCATCTTATAATGCCACCCACTGTAGTGGTCAGCCTCTTAAAGGCCATCAGGACACAAGGGGGCAGCACAGAGCAGGGCTTCGAGGCCTCTTGAGTTTGAGGCCTCTTTCCAGGAGTGTGTTATCTGTGCAAGTTACTTAAACTCTAAGCCTCAGTTTCCCTCTCTGTAATGGGATAACAACGGTCTTGACTTCACACAAGTTGTTGTGGGATGAGAGGAGATAAAACGGAGAGAAAAGCAAGAGAACTTTAATAAGGTTGGGGAGGGACAAGATTTGTAAATATAAAAACAATTTCATTTTTATATGCAAATAGCTGCTAGTTACAACACAGTGGAGGGGCATGGGTGTCTACACGGGTAACTACGCACAGACATTTCCTAGCTCTGTCTGCTGAGAGGGCCTAGAAGTGCCACCCCAGGAGAAACAAGCACACCCAGCACCTAGATCTTGGTTTCTAGGGCCACTCGCCAGTGAAAGGAACCATGCTCCTTGGAGAGTGGCTGATGCTAGGGTTGAGACAGGACTAATATGAGTTGAGCCTGGAGCATCACGTAATGCTGGAAAGTAAGGAGGTCGCAAAGAGACAAAGGGATGAGGGCATATCAAAAGGACACAACGGCTACCCAAGAGAGCTCCCAATGGCCAAAATGGACCAATTTAAGCAACAAAATAGATAATGTACTTTTGGATTAAGTCCAAATTGGAAAATAAATATCCATGAATCCAAACTGACACAAATGACTGAATTAATAAATAAATACGAGAGTAGAAACAAATTCTTTCCCACAGAAGAATTTCAAATAATAATGTAGCTACTCCCTGCCCCATGATCTGTCCCGAGTGTAGGCTGCATGTGGTGACTTTGCTTCTAAAGAACAGGATAGGGGACGGGGAAGAGAGTAACTCCACAACGGAGAAAGCTGGAAACACCGCCTTGGCCAAGTGATCCAGGCTAACGTGACAGTAATAGAATCATACCAACGATGTGTGACCCTGATCCGATGCGACGAGAAACTTCTTCCTAAAAACCCACAACCCCAATCTAACCACGAGACAAACATCAGACAAGCCCAAATTGAGGGATAGTCTACAATATACCCAACGAGTACTCCTTGAAATTGTCAAGGTCACGAAAAACAAAGTCTGAGAAACTGTGACAGATGAGAGGAGCCTGAGGAGACACACGCATATATAGAAAAGAATGGATGAGGTGCCTGGGTGGCTCAGTCAGTTGAGTACCTGACTTCAGCTCAGGTCAGATCCATGGTTTGTGGGATCAAGCCCCGTGTTGGGCTGTGCACTGGCAGTGTGGCGCCTGCTTGGGATCCTTCCCTACTTGTGCTCTCTCTCAAAATATAAACTAAAAAAAGAAAAAAAAAAAGAATGGAAAAGAGCCCATTTACAAAAAGGAACCAAAAAATACTCATGAATATTTGTAAGAATAATTTTTTAAACATTTTTTAAAGTTTATTTATTTGAGATAGAAAGCATGAGTAGGGGAGGGGCAGAGAGAAAATCCCAAGCAGGCTCCACACAGCACAGAGTCCGATGCGGGGCTCAAACTCATGAACTGTGAGATCATGACCTGAGCCAGAGTCAGATGCTCAACTGACTGAGCCACCCAGGCGCCCCAGAATAATTTTTTAAAAATATTTATTTATTTTTAAGAGACGGAGAGTGAGCAGGGGAGGGGCAGAGAGAGAAGGAGACAACAGAATCTTAAGCAGGCTCCAGGCTCTGAGCTGTCAGCACGGAGCCCGACGCAGGGCTCGAACTCAGGTCGTGAGATTACAACCTGAGCCGAAGTCAGATGCTTAACCGACCAAGCCACCGAGGTACCCTAAATCTTTGTAAGAAAAAAATGTACATATAAGAACTTTTAAAATGAAGAAAACTTAAAATATTACAGAGATGGGGCGCCTGGCTAGCTCAGTCAGTGGAACGTGCAATTCTTAATCTTGAGATTGTGGGTTCAGGACCCACCCTGGGTGTAGAGATTACTTAAAAATAAAAAATATTCTGGGGTGCCTGGTGGCTCAGTTGATTAAGTGTCCAACTTCAACTCAGGTCATGATCTCACGGTTCATGAGTTTGAACCCCACGTCAGGCTCTGTGCTGACAGGTCAGAGCCTGGAGCCTGCTTCTGATTCTGTGTCTCCCTCTCTCTCTCTGCCCCTCCCCCACTCATGTTCTGTCTCTCTCAAAAGTAAACATTCAAAAAAATTTTTTTAATAAAAAATAAAACTATTCTCTGTACTGACAGTGTGGAGCCTGCTTGGGAATTTCTCTCTCTCTCTCTCTCTCTCTCTCTCTCTCTGTTCCTTCCCTGCTTCTCTATCTCTCAAAATAAATAATTTTTTAAAAAATCTTTAAAAATAAAAATATTAAACAAAATATTATAGAGACATAAAAGAAGCATGAACTGATGGAGAAGCATCTACTTCTGTATTTGAATATAAAGATTAATGTTATTATTGACATTATTATAAGAATGTCAGTTCTCTGTAGGTTAATGTAAACATTTGTTGTGATCCAAATAAAAATAATACCATCGATTTTTTTTTTAAAAGACAAACTAGTTCTAAAGTTCAATTGGGACAAAGAGGGTGAATAAGATGATATCGTGAATTATGGAAATACAAAGGTATGGCACTTTATTTTATTTATTTATTTATTTTAATGTTTATTATTTTTGAGAGAGAGGGAGAGAGACAGAGAGAGACAGAGACAGCACATGAGTCAGGGAGGAGCAGAGAGAGAGGGAGACGCAGAATCCCAAGCAGGCTCCAGGCTCTGAGCTGTCAGCACAGAGCCCAATGCAGGGCTTGAACCCACAAACCATGAGATCATGACCTAAGCTGAAATTGGATGCTTAACTGACTGAGCCACCCAGGCGCCCCAAAGTTATGATACTTGAAAAAAAAAAAACAGTAGCCAATGAATAGACAAATTCTCTGGTACAGAACAGAGTCCAGAAAAGCACTCATATACATATGGAAATGTAATCCATGTTACAAATGGCATTTCAGCTCTGTGGGGAAGAGATGAATTACTCAGTGAATGGTGTACAGGCAACTGGGTAACCATCTGGGAAAAAAGAGAACATTGGATCCCTACCTCGTCCCGAACATAAAGCCCAGATGGAACAGGATTGAAATACACAAAACAAAGATCAGACAAATACTAGATCAGGCAAGTACAGAAGAGATTAAAGGAAGATAGCATACAAAAACCATTTCGGCATGGAAAACTAAAAAGGCAACAACAAGATGGGGAGAAATAATGACATATCAGTAAGAAGAGGACAATAACTCTACAGAAAAAGTTGGGCAAGAAATAGGATGAAGCAGCTCACAGAAAAGTACATACAAATGGTTGGAAAGCACAGACACAGAGACACACTGAAAACACAGTAAGGTAGCAGTTTTCACCATCAGTGCGGCACGCATCTATACACTGGGTTGTCTGTGCAGGGGTGAGGGACATAGGCATGTTACTCCTGGCTGGCGAGAGTGGAAGTTGGAGAATTTTTAGCAACAGCTACCAAAATTATGAGCACACCTACCTCTGACCCAGCAACTCGTGGCCGAGGAATTTATCCATGTATAAAAGTGAATATTCTTTGCAGAATCCCTTGTATTAGCTACACCCTAGACCCAACTGAATGGGCATCACCGGGCTACTGGTTCAGGATGGCACCTCCATTCAATGGAAATGCATACAGCAGTTACAAAAAGGCTTGAGGACTCTCTCTGTAATGGGCTGATAGTGGAAAAGTCTCCAAAATCTGAGTGTGGTGCAGATTGGGGTGTATTCCATGCTACCCATTGTGTAAAAAAGGGGGGAAAAGCTGTATTTGACATCTTGAGTCTCTCTTTAAAAAAAAATTTTTTTTTTTTACTTTTATTTATTCTTCTGAGACACAGTGTGAGCCGGGGAGGTGGGCAGAGAGAGGGAGACACAGAATCTGAAGCAGGCTCCAGACTCTGAGCTGTCAGCACAGAGCCCAATGCGGGGCTCAAACCCACAAACCGTGAGATCATGACCAGAGCTGAAGTCGGACGCTGAACCAACTGAGCCACCCAGGCGCCCCTCTTTGAGTGTCTTTGGAAGGTAACATTGCGTTCCTTTGGGAAGAGGAATGAGGAGTAGGATTTTTCACTTCTTTTTTTGCCTTTTGGATTTTGAGTCATGTGAATACATTGCCTTCTCAAAACACGAAGTACACTTTAATATATAACATGCTACACCCTCTGGTCCAGCAATTCTGGAGTGAGATCCTACAGCTACATCTGTGCCCACGAGTGAGGACGTATGTAGGCAGATATTTACCGCACCGTTGCTTGGAGTCACAGAAGATGGAAACTTCCTGAATGTCCGTCAGCAGGCGCCAGCTAATGGCAGCCTGTTCACCCATGGAATTCTGAGGTGCATCTGTTTGTACTGATAGGTGAGGAAAGCACAGTGCTGGTAGTGTCTGGAATGTACTGCCGTTTGTTTAGTAATATCTCCATGGATTTGCTTGGATACCCGCACAGAATATTCCTGGAAGAAAACCCCAATCTAGCAAAAAGTTTGCATCGAGGGAGAAAAACTAAGAACTGAGGAAGGTGGGAGGGATATTTTGTGTGGCTAATCTTTTACCATGGTCCAGAACCTAGCCCCCTCCGTAGGGAAACCACCTCCTGCAAAAAACAAAAACAAAACAAAACCCTAAAAGCAAAGCAAACCACTAGCTAGCTGAAGATTAAAAAAAATAGTAAAATGAGGTCACCCCCACAGGACTTACTTAGCTCAGTGTCTGGCGCATAGGGAACCTATCTGGCCCCCGGGCATTTGTTGGCCCTTCCAGAAATACCTGGTTCTTGATGAACTCCTCAACTGGCTGAGAAGGCCAGGAACATGTGAGAATCTTCTACAGAATACTAAGGCTCTGGGGAGGTGTCAGGCCCTGAGAGGGGGCAGGCCTGAGCACATCAGGACCAGGGAGTGCCATGTGAGGGGCCCTCACTCAGTGGAGGGGAAACAGGGAAGCTGAAGGGTAGAGCTGGGACTGACTGGCCATCTCATCCCCTAAAACACTTCTCCTAAAGGCCTGGGCCCCAGGGGTGGCCCTGGGTGCAGTGATGTTTACGGTAAGGCCCAGGCTTGGGGATCTGGGGATGAAGATGCTCTCCTGCCTGTTTTTCCCTGCAAATGTGGACTCTGCTGAGTCCCATCATGCCAGGTGCCATGTGACTGGGGAAAAGGCACACTCATGGTAAGGTCCTGCCCACACTTTTGTAAGGGACGAGCACAGCTTTATATAGGACCCAAGGTGTCCAGTGACAGTCCAAGGTGCTCTGTCCCAGAAGGTCAGCCTTTCTCATCAGCTCTGCCTCCTCACCCCGGGTACTCGGTCCTGGGCCTCGTCGTCCATCCTCACCCCACTGCGGGCCACTAACCTACACTTCCAGTCTGCCCTCCGTGGCAGAGAGCTGGGGAGCCATGACCCTGGCAGTACACTCCCAGGGATTTGGGGTGGGAGCCAGGCCCTCAAGCAGTCAGGGGCAGCAGGCGACATAGCAAGCCAGGGTTAAATCTCATCAAGGGCTCAACACCCTGCTCCTCTAGTCCACAGCTGTGTTGGTGTAGGGCCTTCTGAGCCCGGGACTTTCAGGTAAACTGAGAACTGGATTGTGCAACCAAGGGATTTGGCTGCTCTGGACTTTTCAGGCCCAGGGGTTAAGAGGTGGGGCAGTGGAGAGCCAGGTACTCCTCCTGACACTCTCTTCTTTCAGCCCCCCAGAGCTAGGAAAGCAGCAGTGGGTCAGAAGTAGGCAGTGCAGGGAGTGGCTGGGCTGAGACGGGGTCAGGGCACCCAGGCTGCTCCTCCCACAGAGGCAGGCTGAAGGCCCACGGGCCACCAGGCACTGAGACCCACAGGCAGCCCTGGCTGTTGGGGCCCTGCCCAGGGTCTGGCTGCCCTCCCCTGGGATCCAGGCCAATGCCAGCACTGGAGCCACACGGGATGTCCTTGGTGGTAGCCGGGGTGGGTTTAGTACCCGCACTCAGCCAGCCACAGACGCAGATAGGGGAAGAGCCTGCCCAGACAGGCCTGGTGCTCCGCCTTCCTGACCGTTCCCTCTCCCACAGCTGCCCCCGATCAGAGCACCTCCCCACTGCTCCTGGGAGCCTTCCTGATGGCAGGGAGCTGAGGAAAACCAAAACAGAAGTCAGCCCTTTGGGGCAACATCAAAAGGCAAGACGGCTGGGTGGAGTTAGGATCAAGGGCGGGAGAGGTGCCAGGGAGACCAGCAGGCCTCTGAGGTCCAGTTTTAAGGACAGGGTAGCAGGAAAGGCCCTGTCCTTAGACAGCCAGGGGAGGGGCTGGGCATACAGCTTGGGCCCTGGATCCTGGACCCAGGAACCCACGCAGAAGAGCCTCAGGACCTGACACACTGGCCAGGGACACGCTTGATGTCATCATTTTTACTCACTTTCTCTTTTTGAAAATAAGAGTCATCATACATAATATATATATATATATATATATATATATATATATATATATTCTCTATGTATATTATAGTTACTGCAGGGGTCAGAAAACCATCCTCAACCACTTGGAGGCAATTTTCAATTCTGACACTTAGTGGAGGGGGAAAAAACTGTCCGTGATTGCCAAAAGCAGAATCTTTCTTTATTATTAAACAGCAGTACAGGAAAACCTAATGGGTCTGTCAGACACAACTGAAACATGGGAGGCCAGGGGAAGGGCAGCAGACGCTAAGGAGAAACCCCAAAGAAACAAACCCCAGATAGGAATACCGCGCTCACTGATGTACCCCATCCCTCAGCCCTGTCTCTGCTTCAGGAACACAGGGGACGCCAAGGACTGGATCGTAGGCAGTGACCGTCCTCAGGGGCAAGAGAGGGAGTGGGGTGAGCGGGTGTGTGCAACTGCTAGGGGAACAAGAGCCTGGGCAGGGGCTCTGAAGTTTCTGCCCAGTCTTGCCCATGTGGGTCAGTGCTCAGAAGGCTGTGGCCCAACTGGCACAACCACAGGGCCCCAGCCTGGGTGGATGCAGGAGGGAGTGTAGGGGTGTAGGCCCTGGGGGCCCCAGACCCCTGACAGAAACGCTCCCCATCCCCCACCACGAGAACCTTCCACACAACGCCAGGGCAGCCTGGCATGAGAGTGGCCAACAGGGAAGACCTCTAACACTGACCCAAGAGAGACTGAAGGGCAGGGGGCTTCCTGGACCCGGAGCCAAGGAGGGAGCCACACGCTTGCCCTTCAGGCACCAGCTGGGAAAAGGAAGAGAAGAACCCTGGGTCGGCCCGATCAGCTTCTGTGGCCCCTCTGGCTCTGTTTTCTTTGGTCCCCTCCTCACCTGACCCTGACTGTCAGCAGCAACGGAAGAGGGGAGTCCCCGAGCTTTCACTCCAGGAGGAATGCTACCCCGCCCCGAGGACCCAGATGGGCCCGGCAGTCAGGACCAGGGAGCTCCGTGGGTGGCCGGGAGCCTTGCTCAGCCTCTCCAGGAAGGAGATGCTGCCACTCCCGGGGGGCTCCTCGATGGGGCTGGCAGAAGGCTGGGGCGGGCACTGGATGGGGCCTCAGTTCTTGAGAATGGTCTCATAGGCCTGGTACACATGTTGGGACACCTCTGGTGCTCGACATTTCAGGGAGAGCTGCAGGGGGGAAAGAGAGGTTAGGGGACAGAGAGCACTCAATTCCCCGGGCTCCTCTCTGGGGCTGGGAAGGAACACAGGGAGGGAAGAGAGGGGGAGACCAGATGGAAGAGTGCGGTGTGCACGTGTGGCCCAGGGGCAGCACAGCTAGGGCAGATGTGCGGTAAAGCGGAGGGGGTGGCTGCTGCAGCTGGCTGGGCGTGGACCAAATATACTTGCAGCCCACACGCCTGCTGTCAGCCCAGCCACCGCGGCCCTGCTGGCAGGCAGCATGAATCATGAGCCGGAGGCCGTCAGGGAGTGCCCAGCCCCCACCCCGCAGAGCTGCTGGGGCCCTTCACAGCCTGTGGAGGGCCAGGGTCTCTGAGGAGGCAGGGGGGCTGAGAGGGAGCAGACCTCTGCTTGGAGAGACTGGGGGGCGGGCACTTGGGGACTCTTCCTGGCTTCCCGCACAGGAAGTTTTGCCGCATCATGAGACTAGAGAGTAGAGGCAGAGGAGAAACAAGTGCCGCCACCACTTCTGCCAAAATCACTGCTTCTAAAGGGTGCGATTAGGAAAGGGAGGAGCAAATGGAGCTCCGGAAGCCAGCAGTGGTGGGCCGTGGGGCCCCGATCTTCTCTGGAGGGCTCTGTGCACACTGTATGTTGGGAAGTGAGGGTACCAGCTCCTCAGTCAGATTTGCCTGGTTGGGAAGCTTTGGGGTGCCCTCTGCCTGTGGCCTGCATGCATGTCTGCCCACCTTTGGGGAGCAGCAGGGTGAGGTGAGGCTGGGAGAGGCAGGGTGCACTGGAGCCAGGCCAGGATATGAGCTGTGCAAGGTGTGGCTGGGGAGAATGGAGGGGAAAGAGGAAGAGAAAAGCAATCTGCTAACCTCCAAGTCCTGCACCACGGGCACCGGCAGGGAGGGTGGGCATGCAGCAACCAAACATAGGGAGATGGAAGTTACCATCACCGAAGCCACCGCCACAGCCCCCACCCAACCACAGTGCCAGCACCGCTAGCGGGGCCCGGGAGCAATGTCTGGAGGGCCATGCCTGCCAGAGACTTTGGTGCAGGGCAGAAGCAAAGCCTGGAGCTCTCTGGGGCCGGGAACAGCAGCATGGCCTCCAGGACGACCACGCACTCCGTGGAAGCCATGTTCTGACTGGGGTCTGACACAAGGGCCAGAAAGGACGAGATGCTGGGAATCAGCGTCCTCCCAGGCGGGCCCTCAGGCAGGAAAGAGTGGGAGGAGAGCCAGGGCATGGGCCCAGCAGTGCCATTTCCCAGTCAAGTGGGCCTCAGGCCAACTGTGCCACCTCACAGGGCCCAATGTTATAGAATCTTCTAGTCCAACTCACTGTTTGGTGACATAGTTTGGTGTGTGACTGGATAACCTGATGAGCTGAGCTGGGAGCTAGGGTCAGAATTCTGATGCTCATTCATGCCAGGTTCAAAGGGACGCCAGCCTCACTGGGCTAGAATGCACCCCAGCAGAACTGATCCCTAGTCTGGGAAGGAGCCAGGGCAGGAGAGGCTGCCAGGAACATGGAGGTAGACACCCCAGGGCTGGCAGGGCGGGAGCGGGGACCCTCACCGTGAAGCTGGGGTTGCCTGGCTGGATACGCAGCTCTGCCAGCACCCAGATGCCGTTGGTCAGCTTCAGGGACTGGTAGAGCATGTCCTGGCCCTCCACGTTCCTTTTGGCAACCGTGAAGATGTTGCTGCTCTGTAGCCGGCTGCTCACAGCCTCTGAGAGTGAGAAGGGCCCCCAGTCAGCGGTGCGAGGGCCGGGGGCGCAGGTGCAGGGCAGTGTGCACTGGGCAGGAGGGCAGGGGAGGGTGCAAAGTCCTACCTGCATTGAGGGGGCAGTCTCTGATCTGGAACTGGGCTTCGTTTTCATTGGGAATGTCTTTCCACGTGGCCAGGAACATCTGCCGGTCTGGAGGGTGGGGGGCAGGGTAGAAGATGGGACCCCAATAAACCTGTGGCCCTGCTCATTGACATCCAGCAGGAAGCAGGTCTGCTGGGGATGCCAACCTGAGGCTGAAGACACAGCCCCTGCTGCCTCCCTGAACAAACCGTCAGCTCTGTGAAGGTGGCCGCCAGTGTGCTCCCGAAAGGCTCTCCTCTGGGCTTTAAAGGACTTCCCACTTCTGGCCCTTAAATCTCCCCTTCCCAGCACCCACGTATGCACTCCTTCCTGCTCTGGTCCAGGTTCTGCAGCCTGCTTGTTAATCATAGCCTGTGTCACAGGGCTTTTGTGGTGACTGAGAGATGATGTGGGCAAGTTGTCTGCACAGCTCTGAGCTGGCAGGGAGCCCTCCCGGTGGGGGGATGAGTCTTCTCAGGGGTTCCAGACAGGGCACCAGAGATGGACATCAAGTGCGACACAGCGTGGGCTCCTGACCTTGGGAGCCCGTGGGAGGACTGTCTAGAGCCTGTGGGGGTGGCCGAGGGGCAGAGCAGGAGAACCCAGGAGTGAAAGCTCCTGCATGGCATGCCCCCACCTCGGGACAGAGCTGGCCAGCAACACCCGGGGGGCCTTGATGGAGGTGTGACCCTCGCCTCAGGCTCTGCAGAGAGGCCGAGACTCACAGACTTCACTGTGGGGCAAACCCAATCATTCTATTCCAGGGACTCCAGGGGGCACCATCAGGACTCACCCATCTTCCCATCCTCCACAAAGAGGATATGCAGTGGGTACAAAGTGCTGAAGTAGAAGACGTCAATGTTGTTCTTTACGGCCACCTAGGAACAAGGCCACCGGATTGGTCCCTGACGCTCAATACCACCTCTGAGGCCCCAGGAAGGGCCTGTTCCTCGTGCCTCCCCTTGAGCAGGTTCCCTCACACACCTTCCCTGGTAACCACGTCCCTTCGTCCCCTGATTAGGCCTCCCCTGCCAGCTCTTCGGCTAAGAGCACAACTCCATGGACACACCCCTTTGCCAACAAAGGCCAGACCCCAGACCTCTCCACCAAGCTCTCTCCCTGCGGTAAGTGGGCAGGTGAGAACTGGGGTGCTTGGCCCTGCCTGGGACCCACCTGGAGGTTGTTCAGAGGCTCCATCTTCATGACCGAGCCCACTGTGTTGAGAGGCAGGGAGATCTCCACGGTCTGGTTGGGGCTGAGTGGTGCGTGGACCTGGAGGGGGGCGGCAGGGGCCAGGCCGAAGCTGGGGAAAGAGAAGCCCCCGAGGGAATGACAGGGGGAACAGGTGCTGTGTGTCAGGCTCCAGAACTAGGGCACAGTTGGCAAGAGGCCTCCCCCGTCGGCTAGCCTCACCTCAGCTCTAGGCCCAGGACAGAAGGCTAAGTTCCTGACCCCCACCCTCAATGGCCATGTGGACAGGAGGAAGGAGCCCTGGGTCAGCTGCAAGCCTAAAGCCTATCTCTGCTCCTCTGCTCCTCTGGCCTGGGCACTGGGTAGGCCTGGGTGAACATGGCCTTCCTCTGTCCTGCCCTTGAGGAGCTCCATCTAACACCAGGGCCCTGGACTATAAGCTGCTCCTAACTGAAGTCTCTGCTGGCAATCCCCATCTCCCAAGAGGGATGTGACCACCCCAAGCAAGATGCCAGATTTCACTGTCTAGGTTAGAACTGGCCAGAGAGAGATTCAGGAAAGCCCTGCTTCTTTGGTAAAGCAACATGTGGGTATATCAGGAGGATCCCCATGCGTGTGATACATGACCATGAACCGACAGCTCACTGTGCCCAACCTGGACGTTTGATATTACACCAACTCCTACCCTCATAAAACAGCGAGAAGTATACATTCTCTCATCATCTGGGACATGGAGAATCGGGGAGGGACAGGCCTGTGTTCAGACCCTACGGGGTGAGTAGCACTGCTGAGACCCTGAGCTTGAGCTGCCTGGCCTGGCCTGCACTTGCCCATGATGGCAATCAGGCCTGCCTGGGACACAGTGGGAGGCGATGTGGGGAAACCCCAGGCCCCTGTGGTGGCCCAGCATTTCAGGCTTTCCTGGGAGCCTCCCTCACTGCTTGCTGTGTGATCCTGGGCAAGGCACTTGTCCTCTCTGAGCCCAGGTATCATTATCTACTGAACGGGGGATAATGGCACTGACTTCCCTGGGCTCAAAGTAAGATAATATGTACTCCTAAAGCCCTTGGCACAGGGTCTGCTACCCAGGAGGTTGTCAGCACACTGTACGTCTGTTATGGGCAAGCACTGGGACGACCCCTTGGAACCTGGAGTGCTTCTAGGGCCTCCAGGGCCATCTGAGGGCGAGTAGCAGAGCTGACGGACGGTCAGGACCCATTGGCTCGAGGGCTCTCCCTGGGGAAGCAGCCCCTTCAGTCAACTTCTTAGAGGCTCAGTTTGCTCATCACTAGAGCCGCTCAGGAAGAAGAATCATCAGGAGAGGCTGCCTGGGTCCCCTAGAGAGCCCTGGCCTTGCGGGCCTGGTCCATGAAGACCCTCACAGTGTCAGAGAGGAAACCTGCCCCAGGGCCTCCAGTGCAGGGATCCAGGGGGGGTGAGGAGCCCGGGGCGGCCACCACGCCCAGAGGTCCAATCTGATGGTTTAACCCTGGGCCACAAGGGGTTGGGGCAGGAAGGCCCACTCCCTGGCAGGCTTCTTAAAGCTGGGCCCTGAGATGGGAGCAACTCAGGCCTGGACAGGAGGCCATCTCCTGTTACGTGTGGTGTTTGCCAAAGGCAGGCTCCTAGTTTGGAGCTGGGGGTTTTTGTCAGCAAAACACTCTTTGAGCAGTGGAGGAAGGCTAAAATAAGGGGAGACACTCTACCCTTCTGCCTGGTACTTTGAGCCGCTGCCGACAGTCACCAGCATGGGCTCTGGGCAGACTGGCTGCAGGGAGCTCACCTGTTGCGGTTAAACTGGATAGCAAAGTCGGTCATGACCTGCAGGGCCTTGTTGGTCAGCTGCAGGTCCATGGAGATGGAGCCCACCTGGCGGGTGAAGGTACCTGAGATCTCCAACCCCTTGGCCTTCATGGCCGGGAGCCAGACCTGCAGGGAAGACAACGGGGATGAAGCTCATGTTTGCCACTTTGCTAAAACTTAACAGCTCACTGGAGGGTCCTTTCCCCTCTTCTCCTTCACCCTCTCTCTCCCATCAACCACACCTGCCTTTACCACTAGGAGGTGACCATGTGGCTCTTGGGATGAGTGGCACGATCCTGCATGGCCCACTGAGGGCACCACCTCAGTGTGGCTGTGTATCAGAGCAGCCTGGGGTAGGGAGGGCTTTGGTGCGTCCAAGGGCTGACCAGTCTCCAGGGGTCCAAGAAGGAACACTCAGTCAGAAGCACTGAGGAAGGTAATGAGACACGTGAGTCCTGCCGGCCTCCTGAAGAGCCAAGTAGAATCAGGAGCCCAAGGGCATCTGGGGCCTCAGCCAGAGCCTGAGGCCTCCCTGGCGGTCACAATCTGTCCTCCCTAGCGGAAGGCAGGGCTGGTTTTTTTTTTTTTTTTT
>CM053566.1:21152711-21289925 GCA_028646485.1 Cryptoprocta ferox | reverse complement strand
CTACATTTCCAATACCAAGACATTGTAACAGATAAATGTGAGTCTGTGTGTCTGTCTCGCCTGCACCCAGCCAGCACTTTTGAGGAAAGGGCTCTGCTGTCTGTCTTTACATCCTTGGCTTAGAGCCTCTGTGGGCACCGGCATTCAGACAGCATTTGCAGAGTGAAACCGTTTGAAGTAAAGCCCCAACCATGAAGGACATCCGCAGGCGTCATCCACGGCTGTGAAAATGCCTTTTGGGCCGTTTCTCTCTCAGAGGCCTTATAGGCCCCCCGAGGTCAAAAGGCCCAGGCCCCTCAAGAGCTTCCCCAAGGTGTCCTGTATGGGCAAATGTCTCACTATCTCTCAAGGTGCCAATACCAGGAACTTCAGAGATGTCTGTGTCCCCACCCTCAGCCAATCCCAACGCCTATACCACTGTCACGCAGCCCAGGCCTTGTGCCATCTGCCGCCAGGGGCTCTACTCCTCGCAGGTACCGCCTGCACTGAGCCACAGTCAGAGTCAGGACAGCAGCCCACATGGCCCAATCCCTCTCTCTCCGCCCTTCACAGCAGCCAAGTCACCTTTTATTTATTTAATTCATTCATTCATTTAGAGAGAGTGAGCGCAAGCAGGGCAGAGGGAGAGAGAAAGAATCCGAAGCAGGCTCCAAGCTCAGCATGGAGCCCAACATGGGGCTCAATCCCATGACCCTGGGACCATGACCTGAGCCGAAATCAAGAGTCAGACGCTCAACCAACTTAGCTATCCAGGCGCCCCTACAGTTATCTTTTAAAATGCGAATCCGGGGACACCTGGCTGGCTCAGTCAGAGGAGTGTGCAACTCTTGATCTCAGGGTTGTGAGTTTGAGCCCCACGTGTAGTGTAGAGATTACTTAAATAAATAAAACTAAAAAAAAAAAAAAAAAAAAGCAAATCTGACCATGGCATCCTTAAAAACCCTCTCAGTCTGGGGTGCCTGGGTGGCTCAGTCGGTTAAGCAAATGACTTCAGGCCACGGTCTCGCAGTTTGTGAGTTCGAGCCCTGCATCAGACTGTGCTGACAGCTCAGAGCCTGCTTCGGATTCCGTGTCTCTCTCTCTCTGCTCCTCCGCCATTCATGCGCGCGCGCTCTCTCTCTCTCTCTCATAAATAAATAAAAGTTAAAAAACGAACAAAAACCCTCCCAGTCCTGCAATGGCTTCCACTCCCCATGGCCTCCACGGCCTGGTGCCCTCTCTGCCAGGCTTGGATTGCATCTGCTCCTCTCCCCACCCGCCCCCCCTTGTTCCCTCTGTTTGGAAAGTGCTTCTGTAGGCACCGCCACCCCTACCCCACGAGCTAACCTGATCATCCTTTGTTTCCCCCGGACAAATGTGTGAGGACAGAATCTCAGGGCTTTAGCCTCAGCTGAGACGCAGCAAGCAGAGTGCTCAGAGAACACCCCCACAGCGGCTTCCCTGTGCCCCGCACCACCCCCCACCAGCAGGCCCCCTTTCGCAGTTCTTGCAGAAGTGCCTGTCACTGGGACTGACTGCTGAGAGTGGGGACCTCATCTCTCTTGGTCACCGTGGGTTCACGGAGTCTAGCACAGGTCCGCCACAGAACTAATCCTCAACATTTCCTGAAGGACCCAAGGAAATATCACCACCCACTGGTCCAAATGCTTGAGGAACTCCAAGTTCTTGTGCAGAGAAAGCCTCATTCCCTTGACCAGGAACGTTGGCGAATGGATTTCCCCCCATAGGCGTGTGGGGAAAATGCAGGTGCAAAGCATTCTAGGGAGTCACAGTGCTGTGAGGAAAATGCAGAAGACATACCTACTGCTTCTGAAGGCAGAACACACCCACACCCCAGAAACTCCTGTGTCTGAGATAAAGGGGAAGGTCCTGCCTGTCCTGTAAGGACTCCTCTTGCAGGCAGCCTCCCCTGAATTCCTCTGACCGGGTGATGTCCTAACCTCCCACTTCCAGCACTCACTGTTGGCACACCCATCTGGCCCTCCACTAAGAAAAAGCAGTGACAGCATCCAGGAAAATGAACACACAGCAGAGGCCCAGCTCCCTGGGGGCTGCAGCCCTGACAAGGCCTGGCGCCCACAGGACTGCAGGAGTCATTGCTGCTCCGGGTTTCTAACATGTGTGCGTCGGCCTCATGCACTGAGGTGGCCAGTCTGGGGAGCAGTTCGCGATTCTGCCAACCTGTGGCACTGAGGCTGGCACACAGGGTGTTCTCAAACACTCTGGGGCATGACCACGCAGGGGTCAGGAACAGAGGCTCTGGTGCCTCCACCGTGTGTCAGTTTCAGACTCTCACTTGCCAGCTACATCACCTTAGGCCCAACACCCAGATTTCTCAACCTCAGAACACGAGTCACAGCACCCTAAGGCTTCTGGCAGGATTTAGGGGGTTGGGGGCTGTGCCATGCTCATGCAGTCCACGGCACAGGAGCGTGCAGCTGCTGGCACTTCCTGTCTAGGACTTCCTGTCTGCCGTGGGCCCCTTGAGCCCACATCCCGCTATCACTGCCGCAGGTGCAGCTAGCCAGGTGAGGCCAGGGCAGGGCAGGTGCTGGCTCTCGGGTCTCTAGTCACAGCAGAGACTTCCCTTGCCCCGGAAGCCCAGTGGCATCCTGCTCCGGAAGAGAGAGAGGGGCTCTGGCTGGGAATGAGGTGGCAGACACAGTGTTTGACTGGAGCCTGGCCACATCGGTCCTCTCTGGCAGCTTCCTCGATGCTGGGGGCCTGGCCCACACTGCGCTCTCCTCAGTGCCAGGCCCACATGATCTTGCCTCCCAAACTCAGCTCTCCTTCCTTCCCCTCGCCCCCATCTCTGCAAATGGCACCTCCCCCACCCCACTACTTGAGCCAGCATCCTTTCCTCCCTGCCAACCCCCACATCCTGCCAATCCCACCGCCTGAACTCTCCAGTGCAGTCTTTTGTCTCCAACCTCCAAGGTGCCCACCTTGTCCGGGCTGCCATCAGACTCCTACCAGTCTCCTCACTGGGCACCTTGCTTCTGTTCTAACCCTTCCAACCTGTCCCCCTGCCCCACACACAGGGGGTAATCTCTCTCAAGTGCAAATCTGTTTCATCACTGCTTAAAACCTTCTAACGGCTCCACTGCTAGGGCTGAGAGAAACCCTCACAGCCTGGTGCTGCTGACCTTGCCGGTTTCTTCCCTCTCGAATCTCTAATATAGCCAGGAGTCTTGCGGGACTCCTGCCCCTAGGTAGCATGGGGCATCCTCAGGTGGCACAATGGTGGGGAGGCACCACGTTTAGTGGGCTGGGGTCAGGGATGCTGGATATGCTGCTGGGAGGACAACAGTCCCCTCAACGAGCAATTGTCCTGCATCCCTTGAGTACGTTTTGCACGGTTTCAACATATCCTGAGATTGTTGGGAACCTAACTGTGGTGAAAATCAAAGAAAGCGTGTTCCTCGTGTTGTTTTACTGGACCTTTACCGGGAGTCAGTCACCACTTCAGGAACTGAGGGCACCCCTGGCCACATCGCTTACAGCACCTGAACTATAAAACACCTGACAACTTCATTAGATCTTCCAGGGCGGGTGGGCCCAAACCTTTACAACACTGAAATACGTACTTTGATTCTCTTTCCTGTATGTCTCCTTTATGAAGTGACAGCATCTTACTAATTCTGAAATGATACACATAGGTAGGTTGCACAGTCCATGAATCTCCTTTAAACATGGGAAATAACGGATGCACTAGGCCCCATCTATCATTGATAAGGGGTGTTGGGTGGGGCGGCACTGAGAACCGCTGCTCCCATGAGCCGGGACTTCTGCCAGCTGTCTCTCCCTCACCTCCAGTCCCCTCCACAGGCTGTTACCTCCACTTGGAACCCTCTCTCCACTTGTGTCTGGCCAATTCTGACTTGATCTACAGGCCTGAGCTCCAGCAACCCCACTCTGGGAGGTCTTCCCAGGCCCCCAGGCCCAACCTAGCATCTCTTCCCTGTGCTCCCACAGCCCCTAGCTGCCCTCAGCATCATGTTGGCAAACTGTTGTTCCTGGAACCATCCTTGTTGGTCTGAGCCGATTCCATGGAAACGGGCCATCTAAGGAACCCACATATCAGTCAGTGTCTTAATTCTCTCCTCCTGCCGTGGATGGAGGCGTGGTACTTACTGCTTTGGGGGCCACGTACGATCCTGACAGCGTGCCCACACCACTGGTCAGGTCAAAGAGGTCACTCAGGCCACCACCCATGGATGCTCCTAGGTTGGCTGGGACTGCTGCTGCTGGAGGTGCCACAAAGTTGGGGCCCCCGATCTGGAAAGGAAGGGAAAGGGGTCAGAGGTGGGCATCAGAGGTGAGGACATCAGGGGCCCAGGCAGGAGGGGAGCCGCCTGGCACTTTAGAAAATAGGACAGGGCAGGAGGGGGCTGCAGGGAGGTTATCACAGCAACTCTATGTTGCAGAGACAAGAGGGTAAGGTTGGTGGAGAAGAGAGGCTGTGCCCTCCCATGACCTGCAAGCCTCCAACCTTAGGGGTGACCTCTGGGAAAGGGCTGGGACGCTTGTAAACTAACACGCAGCCCACAGATAAAAGGAGTGCCTGAGACCACTGCTGTGAGGCTGTGCTCAGCAGACAGGAGCACACTCTCTACGATGTCACAGAGGGGCCCGTGCGAACTGAGGGGGTGGGTGATCCTCGGGATGACAAGGCAATTTTGTCTTAGGGTAGTGAGCACGGGACACTGGATATGGCCATGCCTCAGCAGGAGGAGGGACAGCTTTGACATCATCCACCCCTTGGGGTGCTGGGTCAGCACTCAGGAAGAGCAGGGACAAAGGCTTGGGGGCACAAGGGTTGAACCGTACCCCTTCAGGCTCATCCCCCATCTCCAAGCAGAAGCAGGCAGGGTGAAGAGAACAGGCAGCCACATGCAGAGAGAAAAGCCAGGAAAGAAGACAGAGAGAAACAAGAGAGAGAGGGAAAGAGGGAAAAGATTAGTCACTGCTGCTCCACTGAGAGGAGTCTGTGGCAAGACAGTTAAGACGTCTGTGCCGCGCGTAAGAGGGGGGCCCAGACCATCTCTATGAAGGGCACTACTGCCTGGGCTTCACCCTACCACTCAGTTCCTGTGCCATGACCTTTCCTACCCTTTCCCTTATGATGCCTTGGGGACCTGAGCCAGACATGGCCAAGTGACAGGGGTTCTGCTACCCCTTCCACCTGGCTCTACCAGCTGCCTGCAGAAGTCCCAGGGAGATACCTAGTCCAGTCTTACCACCCCGTTTCTACAGGAGAGGAAGGACTGTCCCCGACTGCTCATGGGCCTCCCAGGCCTGCCAGGCTGCTGCCCTGAACTGGTGCAGGGTGTGGGGCTAAGTGGACACTGGTCTGGCTCCTCCAGCTTTACTGGCCCCAGGTCTCTTGGGGCTCAGTGGCTCGGCAAGGGGCCAAGGCCCATGGAAGCCACATACTGTGCACTCTTGGAGGGAAGATCACCTGAACTCTTTAAGCCCCGAGTTTCCTCCCCTATAAGTAGGGAGCTACACCGTCACCTTTGCACACAGGTGTGCCTGAGGCCCCTGGTTGGTGAATGGCATAGACGGGGCCTTCAACAATTGCTCCTCTGAAGATCATTATCAGTGTCATCCAGAAAGGGCCCTAGGACATACCAGGCTGTCGAGGCCTCCGCCAAGAAGGTCCACAGCTCCCATCTGCACCGAGGAGGTGGCCAGGGGTGGGCCGCTCACCGGGGGGCCAAGGTCCAGGTTGAGGAGGTCACCCAGCAGGTCGCCCTGGGTGGGGATGACATCTGGCTGCTCACCAGAGGGTGCTCCAGCAGGGGCCGTCTCGGGGCTCTCCGTGCTCTCGCTCCTGTGAGGACACAGGAGGGACAGTGGGGTGGGTGCTGGACTGTCTCAGGGAGGTCAGAGGACCAGGCTCCAGGATCCTCCCCTAGGACAGGCACCTGTCTCCTCACAGTCCCAGAAGCGCTGTCTACAGGCCCCCACCTCTTCCCCCTTCCCACACCTGATCCAGCTTTTTGGCTTTCCAAGAGATCCAGCTTCCTGGGGGTGAGCGAAGGGAGGGGCCCCCTGTATTTCCACCACTCAGAGCACTCTAAAGGCTGGATGCCGGCCCTGGAAGCCTGGGCACCCAGGCCAAACCAACCATCAGGGGGTGGCAGAGGAGGGTGATAAGAACAGGGCTCTGGAATTAGAATCAGGTCTGAGCCTAGCTGTGCTGGCTGTGGGATGCTGCACAGGCCCTCAAGCTCTCCGTGCCTATTGTTCTCGTCTGTTAAATGGGGACACCTCTTAGTGCTATTGTAATGATCAAACTCAGTCCACACCCGGTATGGAGTAAGCATTCATTACAAAGTCACTAGAACTGGAATTTTCCTCAGACTCAGGTCTTGCCGGGGGTTACCACGTCAAGCCCGAGTGTCTGTTCTAATGACTCGGAAAACCAGGTGAGGAGGCTCAGCCTGGAGTCTGGCCCACGTCACTCACGAGGCGGTGCGAGGTGGCAGGCTCTTGTGCACAACGCCTCGGCCCCCCTCCACAAAGGCGCTGGGAGGCTTGTGGTAGACGGAGGCCAGTGTGCCTATGTAGCAGATGAGCTCGTCCAGCAGTGTGGGCTCAATGAGGTCCGTCTCTTCAGAGATGAGTGGCTTCTCAGCCAAAACCACCTCCTTGGCAGCCACTGGGTCCGTGGAGAGCAGACGCCAGTAGATGTAGCCACGGTCCCGCAAGTCCGGGTTATCAGAGTCCTGGGGGAGTGGGGTGGGTGATGAGAAACCTATTAAACTCAGAACAGAGAAACAAGCTGAGGGAAAGCAGGGACACCCTCCCAAAACCCCATGATCCAGACACGGTCACAGTGCTGGCCGACGACAGTGATCCTGAGCAGTCCCACGAACCTGTCCCTAAACATGGCCTGGCACCTTGGTTTCCTACTCGAGCCCAGTATTAAAGATGCCATTCCCACTCCTGTCCCCGCTTCCCACGCCCCCTTCAAAATCTGCCCTCCCCGTCCTCCTACAAGACCCTCTGGTTCTCCTGGACCTCCCTCTCCTCTTTAGTTTACAGTCTGGCTCAACTTCACCACTTGACCCCACTCCATCTTGATTTATTTGTGACTGAGCTCCCTGCACAGAGATCCTGGATTACTCTAGGGCCAACCCCTCAATGGTGCCAGTCTTAGGGGCAGGACCTTGGCACTAAAGTCTGGCTACTTGGACCAAAGCGCCCCCTGCAGAGTGAGACCTGCACTGGGCGCAGCAGGGAGACTGAGGCACTGACCTGAGTGGCCAAGCTGAGGACCTGCTGCACCAGCTCCTGGGTCTCTGTCGGCTTCTTCAGAAAGAGTTTCACAATGGCTGTCAGTAGCTGTAGCTGGACCTGCAGGAAGACAGAGAGGTAATAAGGAAGAAGTAGCAAGGGCTTCATGTGGGGGACAGAAGGAAACCAAATCAGGTCCTCAAAGAGAGAAAAGGGGGGGCGCCTGGGTGACTCAGTCGGTTGAGTGGCCAGCTTCGGCTTAGGTCATGATCTGGCGGTTCGTGGGTTCAAGCCCCGCGTCAGGCACTGTGCTGACAGCTCAGAGCCTGGAGCCTGTCTTCGGATTCTGTCTCCCTCTCTCTCTGACCCTCCCCTGCTCACAATGTCTCTATCAAAAATAAATAAAACATTAAAAAAATAAGAAAAAAGAAAAAAAAAAAAGAAAGAGAAAAGGGTATTTTTCAAAGGTCCTGAAAGCCGAGAGCAGCTATCCCAGGTTTGGAGTTGGCCACAGAAAACAGACTAAGCCAGAGGGTTGGTTGTTGGTAGCAATAGTAGCCTAAACCTTGGCGTTACCACTCAGGAAGGAGGGGGCCACTACTATGTGGACACTCCACCCTAGGGTCCTAAAAGCCTGACAGGGCTCCCAGACTCACAGCATCTTAAAGGAGCTCAGGCAGCTTAAAAAGACAACGTGTGTAGCTGGTGTACTTCTTAAAGGAGCCACCTGTCAATAAGCAGAGATGGTGCCAGGGGCCCTGGGGACAGGGCCAGCAGGACCCACAGAGCCAGCCTGTCACTGAGGAGCTGGGCTTCCCCCAAAAGGTGGGAACCTCTCTTGCCCAGCCCTCTCTCGGCGCCCCTTTCTCAACAAGCTGCTGCCCTCACCTGATCATGCCCTCTGCTGTCCTCAGCCTGGCCAACATCTTCTTACCCCTTGGAGCTCATGCTGACCCCAGCACCCCCACGCCTCTGCAGCTGCCTGCACCCCCTCATCGGCATTGACCCACCGTATTAGAAATGCTTTCCAGCCACCAGGCTGTCCTGTGGAGACAGGCCTTTGAGGGCAGAGATCACGCCTGTCACAACTGTATCCCTGGTTATTGCTCAATCTAGTGTCCAGTGCACAGGAGGCATTTAAGAAAAACCTGCTGACTCGAAAAACATCTCTGAAAGAACAATTCTCTGCACATAGTCCTTCCTTAGCCACATCTCCTTTTTGCCAGTCCTGGGACAAGAGGAAGCCTGAGGCTCTGGAGCCAGGGCTGTGTCAGGGGTGGGCCTGTGGCAGGAGGGCGAGAACAGGGCTGACAGCACCTCCCGGGCCAGATCAGCACGAGGCAGAAATCCTAGTACACAGGGCGGGCTGACAGCAGGAGGCCGGATGGAGGGGATATGGTCCATTTCTGGAATCAAGCAATCCAGAGTCCGTGTGATTTGGTTATACATGGGCCAATAGCAGAGGAGCAGTGGGCTGGCAGCCCAAGGAACTGGCTTCCAGGACCTGGCTACGGTCCCTGGCCAGGTAGTCCAGGGGAAACCGTTTATCTTAGTTGGTGGGGAGAGGGGTGTTTTGCTTCAAGGGGTTCTTATGAGCTCTGCAAATGGCAATTTATGACAGCTGACTTTGAAGCTAGAGTTATATCACACCTCATGTGAACAGGACTCTGGACAAGTCATGTAACTTCTGAGTCTGCTTCCTTTATTGATAATGTGGATTTAAATACCTCACAAGGTTAATGAAAGAGTCAATGAGACAAGAAATGTAAAGAACAGGGGCACCTGGGTGGCTCAGTCGCTTAAGCATCTGACTCTTGATTTCAGCTCAGGTCATGATCTCACAGTTCTATGAGATTAAGCCTCATAGCAGGCTCAGTGCTGACAGTGCAGAGCCTGCTTGGGATTCTCTCTCTCCCTCTCTCTCTGCCTCTCCCAAGCTGGTACTCTCTCTTTCTCAAAAGAAATAAATAAACAAACAAACAGGCAAACATTAAAAAAAAAAAGAAAGATGTGTAAAGAACCTATCATGGATTCTGCACAATACACAATAGCTGTCACCGTGGTCATTGGTATCCCCACAGCCAGCAGACGGGGATTTTTTAAAAAATTTTCTTAATGTTTATTTATTCTTGACAGAGACAGAGCACTAGTGGGAGAGGGGCACAGGCAGAGGGAGACACAGAATCTGAAGCAGGCTCTAGGCTCCGAATCGTCAGCACAGAGCCTGACGTGGGGCTCGAACTCCTGAACTGCGAGATCATGACCCGAGGCAAAGTCGGACGCTTAACCGACTGAGCCACCCAGACGCCCCAGCACACAGAGATTCTTTATCAAGTTCTCCTCAACCCAGGTCAGCTGGCTGCCTGGAATCATTCATCACTGTTGGGTCGGCTACGCTGCCTGGGAACTCTGGCCACTAGCCCAACTCTTCCCACCCCTCACCAACGCACAACACCCCTCATGTTAGCTCGCATGTTCATGGCAACCCTCCTGCAATGATGCCACTGCCCCTGCCATCCAGACAGGGCGAGGCACCACCTCAGTCAAGATTTCTGAGCTCTAGGTCCATGGGTGGAAAGGCCTAGGAGAAGGGGGCTCAAAGAGATAATCTAAAATAAGTTTCCAAGCTGCAACGCACTTAGCAGGTATTCTTATAAAAGCTCTGAATGGTGCTGTGAACCCAGGAGGCAAAGGGAGCTGGCCACTTAATTAAAACCACCATCACCATCACCATCACCAGGCCACTAATTGCTGAGCACTGGAGTGGCCAGTTTACACACGTCATCCAATAAGCTTTGCAAGAACCCTGCGCTGGAGACAAAGAAACAGGCTTGGCAAGTTTAACTTGCTCCAGGTCACCCAGTGGGGGAGGAGCCTGGATTTCCTCGAGCCAGGCTCCAGCCCAGCTTTCCCTTGTCTGACTTCTCTAATCCTGGGCTCTTCAGCAGGCTTTGCCAGGGAGGAAGCAGCTACAAAAGATTTCCTCTACTATACAGGCAGAAACACCCCCCAGAGGACATCCTCTGCAGTAATCCCAGGCAGGACTCGACTGCAGGGGCACAAGTGGTCCCAAACCACGCTCTGCTTCTCTCAGAGATAAGCGAGTGAGGGGGTGGGTGTGAAAGTGAAAGCAAGCCCGGGGCAGGCTGGCAGCCGCCTTGGCAGGTGGCAGTGGGAGCGGGTGATAGCAGGAGTTAGTACTATTATTTTGTAATGGACATCTGTTGTTTTTGCCCACCCAGCATCTAGTCTGTCTTCTGCTACCAGAAATGCTGGCTTTCCCTCAGAAAATCACCCTCTTGTCTGCCTGTCCAATCCACAGAGACTGCGACAAATGTCCAACAGACACAGTCACTTGGAATCATGGCAACTGGCTCAGGAGAATGCAAACAGGCCAGGACTGTTGCTGGAACTACCAAAGGGAAGGGAGTTAGGGAGTGGCTACACTGTAAGGACACAGCGTGGAATGACTGACCTCACGTAGGCCCTGCTCATGGGAGCCTTCCGAAGGGAGAAGTCACCCCAGGGAGACAGAGACAGCCCTGATGCCACCATCTGGGCACCCTTACCCAAGCATGCTGGAAGAGAGCACACTTATCAGCTATAGGAACCAGCAGGTTCCCTTTGTTGCCTGGACCAATTTGCTTTTAAACCAGTTCTGACCAACACCAATACTACCATTCATGAGTATGGGTGGGCACATGTGAGGGACATTACACAAAGCATCCCATTTAACTTTCAGAGCGACAGGATGAGAGAAAGTCTTATGATCCTCATCTTATAAATGAGGAAACTGAGGCTCAGAGAAGCAGAGAATTAGCATAAAGCCACCAAGCCAGGAAGGGGCAGAAGAGGGGTTTGGAGTCTGGGGTCCCCTATTCCAAGGATCATGCTGTGACCCAACAGGTTACACTCCCCAGTTGGACAGTAAAGGTTTTTTGTGCTTACAAACACGTTTTAGAAGCCCCGTTGCATGAGCAGACAGTGCTTGGTTCACAGAAAATGGAATACAATATGAAAAGATGCTCAACCCCACTCAGAATGGAATTGCAAACAAAACCAACCAAGGTACACTTTGTTGTTTATCAGATTGGCAAAAATTGTTTGAGAATGTACTGGGTTAGCAAGGAGGTAAGGTGGCTCTGGCACTTCTGAGATCGGAATGTAAACCAGAACTCTCTCTACACCAAGGGAAATGTGGAACAGCTACTCACATCACCAATGCATGCGCCCTTTTACCAGAAAGAATTTATCCAAGGGAGCACCTGGGTGGCTCAGTCGGTTAAGCATCCGACTTGGGCTCAGGTCATGATCTCACGGCTCGTGGGTTCAAATCCCGCGTCGGACTCTTGTGCTGACAGCTCAGAGCCTGGATTCTGCGTCTCTCTCACTCTCTGCCCCTCCCCTGCTCGCACTCTGTTTCTCTCTCAAAAATATATAAACGTTAAAAAAAAAAAAAAGAATTTATCTAAGGATTTATCCCCCAGCTAGACTTGCAGATGTGTCCTACACAGGTTATTCATAGCAGTATTGATTTAAAAGAGCAGAAGACTGATAACTTCATATCTATCAGGGGAGGCTGGTTAAGTAAACATGGCAGTATGCAGCTGCGGAGTCCCATAAATTAGTAACAGCAGGGCCTCTGGATAGATTTTTAAGGGAAAAAGGCAAGGTGTTATACAATTTGACAGTGTATAGTGTGCTATCAGTAGTGTTTACTTATTTATTTATTTAGATTATTTTTAATGTTTTATTTTTTTGAAAGAGAGACAGACAGAGACAGAGACAGAGAGAGACAGAGCATGAGTTGTGGAGGGGCAGAGAGAGAGGGAGACACAGAATCCGAAGCAGGGTCCAGGCTCTGAGCTGTTAGCATAGTGCCAGACACGGGGCTCAAACTCACAAACCGTGAGATCACGACCTAAGCCGACGTCGGATGGATGCTTAACCGACTGAGCCACCCAGGCGCACCTTATTTATTTATTTTTAAAGATTATGTATTTATTTTGAGAAAGAGAGAGAGAGGGAGAGAGCATGTGGCAAGAGCAGAGAGAGAAAGAGAGAATCCCAAGCAGGCTCTGCATTGTCAGAGAGACAACAGAGCCAGTCAGGCGCCCCATGATAGTGTCTAAAAATAAATGAGAGGCAATAAGGCAATATATACACAGTTGAGCCTCATTATTCACAGAGTCCATATTTCAAATTTGCCTATTTCCTAAAATGTACTTGTAACCCAAAGTCAATGTTTGGGGGGCTTTCATGATCTTGCACAGCAAAGTGCAGAGCAGTGGAAAGTTCAAGTTATCTGAGGTACATACTTGCAGCTGAGGTCAAAGGAAGTAATATTCTGCCTTGTTGTTCCAGCTCTCCTACCGTATATAAGTGGCTTTTTCACAATCTATTTAGTACCACATTTTTCACATTTTGTTTTTTGTTTTTTTTTGGTGATTTCACTGTTTAAAAATGGTCCCCAAATGTAACGCTGAAGTGCTGTCTAGTGTTCCCAAGTGCAAGGAGGCTGTGATGTGCCTTATGGAGAAAATATGTATGTTAGTTAAGCTTCGTGCAGGCGTGAGTTAGAGTACTGGTGGCCATGAGTTCAATGTGAATGAATCAAGTATATTAAAGTGTCCCTAGAAAGAAACACACAAAAAACAAGATTACGTATTGATTGATGAAACTGTTGTAAAGAGACTTGTAGGAACTCAGCTCTATACTTCTCTTAGAAACAGTGGGTTCAGTACTCGCTAATTCAGTGTTTGCAGTGACTTTAGAGAACATAAGTACCATGAATAATAAGAAACAACTACATATGTGTATGTTTACTTGTATGTAGGGGTATGTATTCCTATACTATCTTTAGAAGTATCCCGAAGATGGGGCGCCTGGGTGGCTCAGTCGGTTGAGCGTCCGGCTTCGGCTCAGGTCATGATCTCACGGTTGTGGGTTCCAGCCCCACGTCGGGCTCTGTGCTGATATCTAGCTCAGAGCCTGGAGCCTGTCTTCGGATGCTGTGTCTCCCTCTCTCTCTGACCCTCCCCTGCTCAGGCCGTCTCTCTCTCTCTCTCAAAAATAAATAAAATATTAAAAAAAAAAAAAGTATCCCCAAGAAACCAATAAATGACACTGATGATCTCTGTGAGGAGAATTGGGTTGTCAGGGTGCCTGACTTCAGCTCAGGTCATGATCTCACGGTCTGTGGGTCTGTGGGTTCCAGCCCTGCATCGGGCTCTGTGCTGACAACTCAAAGCCTGAAGCCTGCTTTGGATTCTATGTCTCCCTCTCTCTCTGCCTCTCCCCAGCTTGTGCTCTTTCTTTCTCTCAATGATAAATAAATAAACTTAAAAAAATTATTTAAAAAACCTGGGTCATCCATCGGGAAAGTGGTAGGAAGAAGACTTTTCACTATATATCCGTTCATATTTTTTCAATTTTAAACCAGGGCAAAGTTATTACCTATCCAAAGATAAATATGAAATTAAACCCAGAAACTTCTGCCTGCCTTCAGTGCACACCATTAGTCTGTCCTCACAGTACCCCCTTAGGTACTGCAGAGTGAGAGGAAAAGGGGCCACACCTGTCAGCCCTATATCCCTTACCTGTCCACACTGTCAATGCTGTATTATGAAGGGTAGGGCCTTGAGGCCTGTTGGCTGAGGGGAGGGTTACAGGGCAGGATGGCCTGTACTGTTGCCAAGCCGCCAGTCGTGACCCATACCCTGGCCCAAGTCACCCCACTGGACAGCTCACCTGGGTGCTCTCGTCATGGAAGCCCTCAAGGAAGCTCTCCAGCAGCTCGTCAGCGTTGTCGATTCGCTCAGCGTACTCGCCTACAATCCAAATCATGGCAGCCCGGGCCTCAGGCTCATCCAGGGAGTCCAGGTTCTCGCACAGCGTGGCGATCACACTCTCGTACCTAAAAGATGGGCACACAGCCAGCATATGAGCAATGAAGGAGCCTGGACAACCCAGGGGAGGCCCAGCAGGGGCCAAGAGAAACAGGAAGCTGTCCCACAAGACTCTGAGAGGGTGGTGAGCAATGGGATTTGAGTTTATGTGTTACATTCTAGTGCTTATTTTGGTGTGGGGAGCAGAGGAGGAGCAGTTCAGGAGAAGTAAGAAAAAAAACAATGGCTTTCTTTTGAGAATGCCATTTATGGCAGAGAAATAAGGAAGAGGGGAGAGACTCCTTGCTTTTCCTCCCCACCACCCCTGTCCCCAGCAAGAGCCATATCTCTCTCACACTGGGAGGGGTAGGCACGTACTTGTTGGGGTACTTGCGGAAGATGTCCTTGATGACCACGATGGCTTCCTGGACCACGTAGTTGACTTTGGTCTGGATGAGATCCAGCAGCGTGCTCACACAGCGCTCTGCAGATTGCTGTGGGGAGAGGAATGTGGGCAAGGCCCTTGCACCCACTTCCAACAGAACCTCTGATGACCATGCCTTGGCCAAGGGCTCAGTCATGCCTTGCCCCTTTCCTTGTCACAACAGGAAAACAGGAAGAACATGCTCCCCAGATAACAAGTGGGAGAATGGGAACAAAATGACAGCCCGGGGATGGCAGGGACACAGAGAGACAGAATTAGACTGAGAAGGCCAGCAGAGCTCCTGAGAGTGGGGAGGGTATTTGCAGGGCCTCCAGGCCAAGCCTTGTGCTCTAGGCTGATACCACTCCTCTTCTACTGGTTTCTCAAAACGGGTTCCTCTGACTGAAACCAGAAAGTCTCTATTTGAATCTCCCCCCACCCCTTATTCCAACACGCCGCACTAGTGCCCTTGTGGGAGAGATCCTCAGGATGCCATCATAAGCAGCAAGGGGAATATGCCTCAAGGGGCTGGGCTGAGGTGACCAGCTGTCCCAGGATCTCCCAGTCCCCAGTGGACTAATTTAAGGAGAGTCACCTCATTGGGTCAAGGAACAATGCCATTGGCAAAGAATGGGAGGGATGAAATACCAGAACACAGGGGCCTGGACAGCCCTTGGGAGCGTGGAGAAAAGGATGTTTGCACAGTCAAATCATGATTATTGCTAAAATGTACAGCAGGCAGAGCCCCGCCCCCAAACTCCATGGACTGAAAGGGAAGTCTACTGGGGCCACCACTGGCTGGGGCGGCTGCACCATCTTAGCTAATGCTGCAGAGGCCTAAAGGCCTAAAGACGATTACAGAGAGAGGAGCCTAATCAGATCTGCACAATGGGTGCCTTGGGGCCTCCAGGGTGACCCTCAGGCCTTCCTGAACCATGAGCAGCTGGAGGATTCTGCTACAATCAGACTGGTTTCCTGGTTTCAGCTTCCTTCCCCTTCCTCTCCCCAACCTGAGGACAGAGTCCCAGAGCCTCACCTCCACTTTGATGGCACAGCGGCCGATGGCTCGCACAGCCTTCCGTACAAAGTCCACATCCACCTCTGTTGCATATTCTTTCAGCTCTGCCAGAACCTGTGGCCCGAAGAGAGAGGATGGGGTTGGTGGGGGAGGTGGGAGATCTAGCAGGGCAACTAGCACCCCAGACAATGCGTATGCACAGACCCCAGAAGGATGACAGTCTGTCTCCTGCTTGAGGTGGAAGAGGCAAGGGAAGGAGAGAGCTGTCAGGTGGCCCAAGAGGAAAGCAGGGAAGAACTAGTTGGCAGGGCTGGACAACCCTAATAATAATAATAATAATAATAATAATAATAATAATAAGCCTGATCTAGCTAACACGGCCACCTAACTACCATTTTTCTATGGATAGATGATAAGTAATAGGGAACACAAATGCCTTAATCATAAACATGTCAGTAAGAGTTGCTGACTGCTTGCTTCTGGAGCCCTGTGCTAACACTCTTCATGAGATGAACTGTTAATGGTGAAACAAGGCAGCCTGCTTCGAGACCACAGCTTGGTGGTGGTTTTGCTGTCCGATACCAAAGCTCACGTCCCTGGCTGCGGCCCCCTACTGACCTGGGCGATGTTGGCCTGGGAGGCCAGACGGATCATGATGTCCAGCTTCTCCAGCTTCACGTAGATGGGGTCATTGTACTTCACAAAGAAGACCTTCATTTCGTGCTTCAGGATCTCAGGCCTGGTGGCAAGACAGGATTGTCCAAAGACAGTCAAAGACGCCAAAGCAAGGCGTAAGCCCTATGAGAAAACCCCTTCCATGTTTACTGGGGCATTTTTGGGGTCTGAGGTAGACCCTGACATCTGTGATGGCAGTCACTGCCATGGCTGCACATTCCTGGGTGAGGGTCCATTGAGGGGCCTGAGGGTTCTGACTGGCCATTTATGACCAACCATATCCCAGGAAGGGAAGCGGGAATACAAGCAAGAGACAGTTCATATTTGAGAGGTAGCAGGCACCAGGCGACGCATGTGGCAATCAGACCTCATGCCCATCCCAGCTTGTGACCTCAGGCCTCTGTTTCCCCATTGATGAAATCAAAATGACACTATATAGGAAGCGTTACCATTGCAGGCTTCGAGTCTCCAGTCCTAGGAAGGCCGGGTGTCTGGAATTCAGTTTTCGGGAGTGTTCTCACTGATCCCTAAATGATAAAGGTGGCTAACTGTGCCTAGACTGTTTGTATAAATAATATGATTTATGTTGAATATCTGCTTTCCTTCTGGGAGTTGGACATTTTGCTAGGTGCCTATGTGACCAGCTCCCAATAAAAAACTAGGGCGCTGAGTCTCCAATAGGCATCCCTGGGCAGTAAAATTACACACAAGTTGCTGCATTTTTTGTTGCTGGGGGAAGAGTGTGCTGTGTGACGCCTCGCTGTACACGTATTGCTCCAGACTCCACTGTATCCTTCCAATGTCCACACTAAATCTGAGCCGTGAGAACAACTCTATGCTGACTCCCATGAGTCCTTCTAGTGAATCTCTGAGCATGGGGTTGGTCCCGGGGACCCTAATAGCCACCTACAGGGTGAGAGGGAGACAGGAAGCTTCTAGCATGATCGACGCCAGCCTCTGAGAAGGCACTTGCTATGCAGGAGCTATCACCAGTGTTACTGCCCCTCTCTCAACTGGTACCACCCACCTCGTTTTCCTTAGATGAGGAAACCTGAAAGGGGCAGGGGCTTGCACCAGGTCACACGCCTAGTGCTAGTTAGGGTGGGAGTGAGAGTCACCGCCCCCAACTCCTATGCCCTTTCCAGAACAGAAGAAAGGAAGGAAAAAGCAGGAGGGGAGAAGACACAGCAGACAGGAAGGCAGGACCCTACCCAGGTAGTACTCAGTGCTGCTGTACAAGCCGCAGGAAGGTCCTTGCAAAGCTAGGAGCCTTTGTCGCGCCTGGTGGGGGAGACAGGAGCCCAAGGTGGGAGACAGAAAGACTGATTTCTGCAATCAGGACTTGGCGAAAGCTGCCCAGCCATGTTGGGACTGGGTCAGGTGGTGCCCGGGCAACACGGTCGACTTCTTAAGAGATTTGCCACGTTAAATATAGCACAGGGAGCCCTTCACGCTGATCGGGACGTACAGGGCACTGCACCTCAGTAAATCCCACACTGCAACTACGAATGAATCACCAGTCTCATGGCTCCGTGGAGGCACTTAAGAAGTTTTCCTAAATTTGCTTCCCAAACCTTCACAATGGTCACGATTCCACTGCTATCTCTAGGACCCCAAGAGTGTCCTAAGAACCAGAATGATGCTTTGAGGACAGAGAGATGTGCTATCTTCCAAGAAAGAATGTCCACAAGAGGCCCTTGTTCTCCACGTAGCCCTGCTCCCAGCAAGGAGGCCGCCAGATTGCACGGATGCTCACGAGTTAGTTGCTGAGAGAGCCATTTGACCAAAAAGGCTGGGAGAACTCCAGAGATCAGCTTCACTCTGTTCTCTGGATTGTTCCAAGAAACCCCTCCTGTTCTGGGCCCCTCAGACCTGCACTGCTAGTTGTTTTCCAGTGCCACCCACCCTGGGTATCAGGCACCTTCCCTTAGAAGCAGGGGCTTACAGCTGTGATCGTTCCCATGGGGCAAACAGAAATGGTCTTCTGAGTGACTTTTGTATCCCCCTCCTCAGCCCCAAGGCCGACGCAAAGTCTGTAGCACCTCACCACTTTGGAGGCCTCCAAAGACCTCAGAGTCTTTGAGGTCCTCCAAAGTCCTCAGAGAATTTGGCTAAAGCTATAGACTCTGGGAAAACACACACACACACACACACACACACACACACACACACACACGGGCGCGCACACACACAGAAACTTACACCCTGTTTCAGGAGGGTTCTGTGGACTATGGAGATATCCCTGGTCTGTGGTTAAGAAGCACCATGCTGCTCTTTACCTGACCTGCTACCTGATTAGGCGACGCCAGGGTTTCTCACGCTCAGCACTACTGGCATTCTGGGATGGAGAGTGCTCTAAGCGGGTGGAGGTGTCCTGTGCGCTGTACAACGCTGAGCAGCATCCTTGGCCTCCAACCACTAGGTGCCAGTAGCACCTCCCAAAGTGTGACAACCAAAATGTCTCCAGACATTTCCAAATGTCCTTTGGGGAACAAAGCTGCCTGTGGCTAAGACTCTGGGTTAAGCTATTGAGACTTCCTGCACGGTGACAGGGTAGCATCCCTTTAGTGTCCCGTTCCCAACAGGAGATGCCCCCCGACCCTGAGTGCACATAGCACGTGTGCGGCAGCCTGGGTACCTTTTCTGCACGATGAGGTTGATGTTGCGCAGGGCCACGTACTGCAGCTCAGGCTCAGCTGACAGCAGCGTGACCAGGGGCGGGGCCAGCTTCTTGAGCAGCGTGCCATAGTAGTCCAGGTCCTTGGACAACATCTCCATGAACTTCATCAGCACCTTCACAGCAGACAGCACCACAGCAGAGTTGGCGTGGGAGAGCCTGGGGGTGACCCGCTCGCAGATGCTGGGGTCCATTCCAAGGGGGGACAAACAGGAGAGACAGACAAGGGAAACACCCTGTTTTTAGTTATTGAGGGAGTATGTTTTCTGTAGGAGGATCAAGATCCTGCTTCTGGTGCTTGCTAACTGGCCCCAACAGGTTAAAACCACTCAGAGTCTCAGTTTACTCATCTAGAAAACGGAGATGAGGGTACCAACTTCACAGGGTTTGTTGAGGGCTAACATGAGATAAATCACATAAAGCACCAAGCACAGTGACTGGTAGTTAATAAATACTGGGTAACTGTCAAGTACCTCCCTTCTCTCTCTGCAAGGACATTCAAAAGGGGCAAGGTATCATGTGGGTTAAGACCAAAGGTCAGGGGACACCCAGGTGGGTGACCTGCATGACTTCTTCCACCTTCTAAGCCGGTGTTTCCTTACCTGTAAAATGTGGACAATGATGGGGCAGCTTCCAGAGAGGTGCGTTAAGGATCATCTAATGCATCGGAAGCACTCAGCAGAGCCCCAGCCACCCAGAAAGAATCCAACGAATGGTGACTCTGGTACTATCCACCTCCTTTACTCAGCCCAAGGTGACCGGGGTCTCTGTCAGCAACCAGATCAGGCACTGGCTTCTGTTCTGTCTGTACCATGCTGAGCAGGGAGCTGACTGCCTGGCTCTGGCCTCCCTTGAGATGTGTCTGAGGATGGTCTGTGGGGCAGAGCCCTGGCAGAGGGCCCAGGAGAGGTCTGAGGCCCAGCTCATGGTTGGAGCCCTGCAAGGACCAGGTCCTGCTGGGCTGGCAAGCAAGGGGCAGCCTGCTCACCTCTGGGCCTCTCGGTCATCTTTGGGCGTATAGTTGGCCAGGCAGTCCAGGATGAAGATCTGGCCCCACTCGGTGCACTCATTCAGGGCTGTCAGTAGCTTATTAATGGACTGCGGGTTCAGGTCAAGCAGGTTGCTGCTGGGGTGAGACTCGGCGATCTCTGACAGGGCAGCCACTGCGTTTGCCACCACCTGGTTGAGAGGGTGGAAGGGGCAGAGGCTGGGGGCACTGCTTGGGCCACAGGGCATTGGGGCTAATCATGCTGGCCAGTCAGAGGTTGAATATCCTGAAAGGAACAGGACCCAATGGGCAGGGTCTGCAGCATCGAGACCCCATCTGAGCACTCACCCTACTGACTCCCATGTAAACCAGAACAAATGTAAGTGCCACAACTAGTGGGGGCGGGGAGGAGAGGCAAAACAAAAGAAAGGAAAGATCTGGCTCCAAATGCCCAGCAACAGAAAACATTCCTAGCTACCTAACACACGGCCCCTGTCCACCAGCTATAACAGCTCACTTCAGGGGCTGTCAAGGGTCCTTCTCAGAGCTAGAAGATTCTGCAAAGCCCCTCGGGGCTGCTGGCAACAGATGGGGGCTGGAGTCCAGGGGGGTTGCCAGGTGAAGCACTGGGCTCTCAACTCATTTCCACCAGAGCAGCTGTTTTTATGTGCGTTCTGCAGGGTTTTGAACTTTTCCCTGTAACAAACGGTGCTCTACTGGCCAATCCTGTGCTGGCCACTCAGCACCATGTGTGATCAGTGTTTCTGTCAGACACAGTGGGATGGCTGGGCTGATGATGGTTGCATTTCACCTTTTTTTTAAAGTTTTATTTAAGTAATCTCTACACCCAACACGGGACTTAAACTCACAACCCTGAGATCAAGAGTCGCACGCTCCCTAGGGTGCCCAGATAGCTCAGTGGGTTAAGCGTCTGACTTCGTCTCAGGTCATGATCTCGTGGCTCATGAGATCGAGCCCTGCGTCGGGCTCTGTGCTCATGGCTCAGAGCCAGGAGTCTGCTTCGGATTCTGTGTCTCCCTCTCTCTGTCCCTTCCCTGCTCGCACTCTGTCTCTCCATCTCTCTCTCTCTCTCTCAAAAATAAACATTAGGGGCACCTGCCTGGGTGGCTAGGCTAGGCGTGGTTAGGCATCCAATTTGGCTCAGGTTATGATCTCGCAGTCTGTGAGTTCAAGACTCACGTCAGGCTCTGTGCTGACAACTCAGAGCCTGGAGCCTGCTTCAAAACTTGTCTCCCTTTCTCTCTGCCCGCCCCCCTCCCCTGCCCCAGGCTCTGTCTCTCTCTGAAAAACAAATAAACGTTAAAAAAAAAAAACATTAAAAAAAAAAAAAGTCACACACTCCTCCCACTGAGCCAGCCAAGCACCTCTGTGCGTTTCACTTTAAGTAGGGCCTGCCAAACTGCCCTCCAAACTGCTGCCATACTGTGTGTGAGGAGAGGAGCTCCCTCCCAGCCACATCCTGGTGCCCTGTCCTCCAGGCTATGCTACTTCAAAAGGGACCCTCTGCAATCCTGCAAAGATGTGGGGATAGGGAAAAGGACCTCACATTCAGAGCTCACCAATGGTGTCGTAAGTCAGTGACAGCGACTGGAAAGGGAAGGAGGGCACTAGTCTTGGTTGCATGCCCACTGTGTGCCAGGCTGTGCCAGGCACATTACCTTCACAGGTTACACCTCACAGCACTCCTGTCAGCCACGGAGAATTAGATCCATCTTACGAAAAAAAGAGGGCTCTGGAAGGTTAGGCAGCCTGCCCAAGGTTGCATAGCTCAGGTTAGAAAGGGCGTAGAGAAGGCAACTTAGGTCTAGCTCACTCCAAAGATGGTTCCCAAACCACTGCAGGGAGAACAATTAGCCTTCCCAGCAAAGCTCTGACTTCCAGGAACCAGAGTGCCTGGTGGAGGGTCAAGCCAAGGTGTTCCCAAACAACCCAGTAGGTAAAGGAACTGGCATGGTGGATGGCAACGGCTTACCATGGGGTTAGAGTCAGAGATGAGGTCCTTAAGGGTGTCCAGGAAGCCCTGGTCCTCTACCAGCTGGGCGTTGATGTCGTGGAGCTTGGCTACACACACGGCTGCCGTTTTGCGCACGTATGGGTCCTCATCCTTCAGGCACTTCCGGAGTGGCTCACACAGGTACTCGGTGATCTTGTCAACACGGATGCAGCCCATGGTCCGCACAGCCAGGGCCCGGATTAAGGGATTGGGATCCTCACAGTCCTGAGGAGAATCAGCCATTGGCCGGGGGAGCAGGGGCAGACTGAGCAACATGGAGTGCTGCTGTGGGGTCTCCCACCAACTGTGGCCAACAGTGCCAGCAGTAAGTGCATGTAGCCAGCATTTGCCAGATACGGTGCTGGGGCTTTGTGCAAGGTTGCCTCTGATTCTCACAGCAGACACACAATACTGTTCCCATTTTACAGGTGGAGCAGCTGAGGCTCCCAGGAAGACTGGGAGCTCACCCAGTCACAAAGCAGAGCCGTGATTCAAACCCACATCTGTCTGGCACCATAACCCACAGAACCCCTCGTGTGCCTGAATCTGAGCACTGACAGGGCGAGAGGAGCTAGAAGTTTCTAAAGGTACACAGCACTCACACTTCAAGTTCTCGTTTGCTCCTTAATCTGGAGGATGGAAAACACAGAAAAGGGCAAAGTCTAGAAGGGGAACACAGAAGCTCTCAGATGCTTGCTGAATCCTGTCTTGGCAAAGGATGTAGGGCAATGGTGCATCCCAGGGGTACATGGGGATCAACAGGCCTTAGGCCACCTCATGTGGAATGAGTTAGCAGGGTGAGTTAGCAGGGTCTGTAGCAACTGATTTTCTGAGAGAGTGGGAGCCCTCTGCTGGAGGACTTGGTGGCCTTCAGGCTAGGAGTCGGAGGGACTAGAAAGGAGCCTGAGTGTTTCTGCTCGGGGCCATAGTGTCCTACCCCAAGAGATGGAAGGGAGATGGAGCACTGAGCACCCAGGCCCTTCTGCTCTTCCTCCCACCAAGCTCCCACTCACCTTCACAAAGGTGTTGACAGCCATGATGGCCATGTCAGGCTGACTCTTGGCGTAGTTCATCAAATACAGGTACACCAGCTTCTTCAGCTCCAGGTTGTCTGTCTGCATGCAGTTCACCACGTCGGGAAAGAGGGCACTGGAAAGTCAAAATGATGTGAGTGTGGGTAAGGCTGAAGAAAGGAAGATTTTTCAAACAGCTAATGAGGAGTGGCGGAGTGGGGTGGTGGTGCGGGGCAATAGGAGGGAAGTAAAAAGATAACAGGACTTCCTAGTAAAAGGGAGGACATCAGCTCTGCTCTGTTACCATGAACACTTACTGGTAGAAACAGAGCCCAAAAGTTGATTTGAAAAGCAAAGTCCTCTGTTCTTGTCACAGGGTTCATTCACATACAAGCTCTGTAGCCCATCAGACCTGGCTCAACCCCAGCTCTGTCTAATGCTAGCTGTATGAAGCCTCCACCAAGTCTGTTTCCTCACCTGCAGGAAAGGTGAAACAAAACTCCATTACACAGGGCTGTTATGATAATGAAAGACAACATACTTAAGGTGTCTGGTCCTTGACATCCGAGATGTGCCCAATACTTGAAAATAACTGTTTTCCTTCCCTGATACTTAACATGGCCCCTTATATTAGGCTGTTGGTCCAGAAGGTTGTAATGAAGCAGGGATGGGCCATGCTCCTTTGACCACAACGGCCAGCTCAGGTGCCCACCAAAAAGTAGGCCAGCATGTGTAGAGCAGGCGCTACACACCAGGCTTGGCACTAAGGGCTTTATATACATGGTCTCATTTAACAGTCCCGAGAAGCCAGGCTATTATCCTCATTTTACAGAAGACAATATGAGGTTCATAAGTGTCAGCTTGCCTGAGGAGCCAGGTCTGGCTCTAAAGCCCATGCTCGTGACTGCTATTAATCTGGGGGCAACCCCTCCTAACATGGTACCCCACAGGCCCAGAGCCACAGGCCCTTTCAGATGTGAAATATGCTTTCTAAAAAGTTAAAAAAAATTTTAATGCTTAGTTATTAGAGAGAGAGAGAGAGGGAGAGAGAGAGAGAGGGGCAGGCACAGAGAGAGAGAGGGAGACATAGAATCCGAAGCCAGCTCCAGGCTCCGAGACGTCAGCGCAGAACCTGATGTGGGGCTCGAACTCACGAACCGCGAGATCATGACCTGAACCAAAGTCAGACGCTCAACCAACTGAGCCACTCAGGCGCCCCCCAAAAAAGTTGTTGTTTTTTTTAAGTTCATTTATTTTGAGAGAGAGAAAGAGAGCAAGCAGGAGAGAGGCAGAGAGAAAGAGGGAGACAGAATCCCAACCAGGCTCTGTGCTGTCAGCAGATGCAGGGCTCCAACTCAACAGAACCGTGAGATCATAACCTGAGCCGAAGTCAAGAGTCGGACACTTCACTGACTGAGCCACCCAAGGCGCCCCAGAGATGTGAAATATGCTTAGTTAGAGGCCTATATTCTGTCTCTGGAATCATCACCTCCCCTCTCAAGTCTTCCTGAGCCCACATAGGAAATGGCCAGTTGGTGCTGAAATTGAGGCATCACCTCAAAAGACGAAGAATCAGAAAGCAAGAGGGGGGTGGAGAGGAGGGACAGCTGATGGGCATGTCACGTGAGCACAAGTTCACTTGAGACGGAAGAACAAGATGCTTCCTCTGTGAGGAGGTGACAGTGGTGTTCTAGTTAAAGGAGAGCGGCTTTGTCCTGAAAGGATCTGACTTGGAAGGAAGCCCGGTTTTCCAGCAGACGCCTGGTCCCTTTGCCACTCTGTCTACAGCAGGTCTCTCTGCAGAACTGTATCTTCTGTGGCCCTGTCAGGGGGTCCCTTGCTGATGTAGCCACGGGATAGGACAATCCGTGGAGAAGTCTGGAGCAGTGTGACCCCGACGTGGGACCCGGATGAGCTGCTCCAGGCCTCAAGGCACAGAGGAGAGGGTACAGGTGGAATTGCCCTGGATTTGGATTTTAGAAGGGCTGGGCATGAGTCCTAGTTCTGTCATTAACTACGTGACTGCCGGGCAGTCACCACACTCCTTGTTTATGTGGTTTCCCTGGCCGTGAACACACCATTACCTACAATATGGGAATTGTAAGGAACGGCTAGGAAAACATATCTGAAGGTGTTCTGCATACTCTCAAGTACTCTGCATTAAGTTGCTCTAAAATCTAGTCCCTGTCCTTGGGGACTTTATGACCTGCTGGGCAGGGAAACACAAGTACATGTAAGAAAAGGACCAGAATTAGTGACAGAACACAGAGCAAGCACTGCACATTCAGAGCGGTGGGCTGGGGTGACGAGAGAAGGCAACAGGGAGACCTTGAATAGGTCTTTAAGAGTTAGAAAAATGAGCCGGTAAATGGAAACAAGGAGAGGTACATTCTACACAAGGGCAACGCAGGAGCAAAGCAGAGGCAGCAATTCTACATATGATCTGCTCGAGCCATCACATGCAAAGGAGAGGCTGCAAACCACCGACAAATTCGACAAATCCCACGTGCAGGTGTGTGTTACTAGGACAGCACTTATCCGCAGTGTGTTTGTTTAACATCATCTGGCGATGGAAAACAGCAAGATTTAAAATGAAAAATCCAGATTTCCTGTTCTTTTAGAAAACCAGTAGACCTGCCCAGGCTGTGTTCCATTTGCCCCAGCTGGTAGTAATCCTCTGGGAGTTCCTGACAGGGTTCACGCCAGACCCACTTCACCACCTGGTGCCTTTTTGACCTTGCCTATGTCACTTACCCCACTGCCGCCTGACCCCAGCAGCATCTGAGCATGGGACCCCTTTGTAAACAAAGCCCTTCTGTTTGGAAAGGAGAGAGGTAACAAGGGGAGATACGGGTCCCAGAGATCCCCTCAAGGAGAGATCTGAACTAGACCCACGCTGTGAAGCACCCCTCCAACTGCCACCCGGCCTGAGCCTGCACACCTGACATCTTTGCCCACGGTCATGGACGCAATCACTTTTTTTACCGCCTCCTTCTTCTTCTCCTTCTTGTCACTGTTGAGCTCTGCCTTCAGCTCGAAGATCTCCCCTAAAAAAGGAGGAACGCATTAGTGATCCAACGCCACCCAACCGGGGGGCCATTCCTAGTCCCCAAATCCCAAAACAATGAGATTGTTTTAGGTCCTTGGCCTCAGTGACACAGGAAGCAGAGAAGGACAACTCTTAGGAGAGGAATCATCAAGAGGGAAGCTTGAAGGTCGTGCTGGGCTGGACAGAGGCAGCTGTGGAAGCTGCAAAGGTTCTGAGACAAAATGTGAGGGCAGGTCCTGCACAGCCAGACAATTAAACACATTCAGAGGAAAGTGCTTCTCAGCCACCCTCACCCTAAGTCCCCAAGGCAGCATGTGACAGAATCTGGGGACTGAAAATTGGAAGGGAGAGGATAGGATTTGCTCGATTCCCACACTTGGCTTTTCCTGTTTTCCTGAACCTCGAGTTAAAACAGCGCACTCAGGGTTTCACTTCCTGAGCCACATGTGGTTGCTCAGCTCTGAAAATAGGAATTCAGCTGCCTCGCAAGGGCTTGAGCACGTAATACACTGTTCTTAAGAACTTGATGATCTAGAAAAAACAAATGAGGAAATAGGGCTGTTCAGGGTCCAGATAACCACACGGGTTACAAGGGCAGACTTTGGAATCAGAAAGGCCTCCCGCCCTCACAACAGCAGCCGCCGGGATTTCCTGAGCCTCTCTTGAAGCCAGGTGCCACGCTGACTTTTCCCCACTTCTCATTTCATCCTCATAACAACTCTGCATCCACTTTGCAGATGAGCACCTGGAGGCTGTGAGAGGTTCAGTAACTTGCCCAAGAATACATAGCTAGTAGCAGGTACGGCCAAGATTCAAACCTGGGACTGGCCACTCCAGAGCCCACCTGCTCGGGCCAACAAGGACATCACTTTGCTTTCCTCGTCTGTACTCTCTACTTTGGAGCAGTGATTCCCTCATTAACACTCAGATATAAAAGGCTCATCTCAGTGCCAGCACTCGCGGTCTGCACTAAAGGAAACTGCTCTTATTATTAATTTGCCATGTGACCTTTGGCTTAGATCCTTCTTTTGTAGAAGGGGAGTGCCAGGTGGGAATAAAGCAGAGATCTAGATGGATTTACAGTGAGAAAAAGAAAACTTGCAGGTTTTTATCATGACTGAACGATGGGGTGTTCAGGAAAGAACTTAAGATGACAGACAGCAAATAAAGTTAATGAAGAACAGTCCCACAGCACAGCCCAGGGCAAGGCCACACTGAGGATATTGCTCAACAGAACCAGGAGGAATCTGCAGACCTTGCAGTTCACACTTGACTCTGTAGGACTGAAGGAACACATGCCCTTCTCCTCCAAGACACTTGGGGCCACGTCTTCCTGCTGCACGAGCCAACAGACCACGAGGACTTTGACCCTGGGTCCTGCTGCAGGGCTGCCCCTGCTTTGCTTAAAGTGTTTGGTCAGATTCAATACAACTGGCCGTCAATTGATGGATCTAGGCCTGAGTCACCTCAGTTCTAAGAAGGCTGGTGAGATGAACCTGGGATCTGCCTATTTCTGAAATCCCTCTTTCCTCTAATGGGCCCCAAATCCAATCGGTCACCAAGCCTACGGCCTCAGTCACATACAAGGCACCCAATTCTCTCTACCCACAATGCTACCCCCACCCCCCTGGCCCAGGTACTATCATCTCTCATGGAAGCTTTAGTAACTGGTCTTCCTGCCTCGCCCCAATCTTTGTCTTCTTCAAATCTTTATTAGAATCTGCCTTGGACCTCCTCTTGCTTAAAACCATCACTGATGTCTGATTTGGACCTAGGCATCCCTCTACAGACATTCTCCTCAAAAGAAAACCCACAAAAACCCCACCACCGATGCCCCAATACACTTAGAAATAGGTTCACCCCCTTCAGCCCTGCACACCTCTCCAACCTTCCATCACACTCTTCGGTAACTTGTGTCCACATGCTCTCCTTGGGCCAAGCAAGAGCTCCACCCTTTAGTGCGATTACTATACTATTTTTAATAGACTGTCTTCTCTGCTCAACTGCAAGCAAAGCCAGGTCAGAGACTCCAATCGGCCTCCTCCACTGCACAGGGAAGGGGCTTAGTAAAAGCTGGCTGACCAATAACTGAAGTACTTGATTAGGGGCAGGTAGACGGCAGGTCCTGGCTCAGCTGCCGTGACAACACACTCTTCATCTCATCAGCAGGCCTGTGTCAGTCTCACTTGGAAGGAAGGAAGGAGGGAGGAAGGAAGGGCCAGTCAGAAAGAAGTTTACAGGGTTAAAGCACATTCGTCAGCCACTACAACCTCCTGTTTTCCAGAGAGCAGAAACAACCACGGTACCCTACAACATAAGACTAGCTTAGCACATTTCAGTGCAGCAACTCAGCAGACTAACACTGAGTCGTTAGAACTGTGGGGAAATGTTTAAGATAATGTCAAATGAAAAACAGGATATAAATTCTGACTTCACGTAAAACATGTGCCCATGGATAACCAGACACACACACACACACACACACACACCACTGTGGGGTTACTGATAGGATTGTGTGCTTTCTTTCTTCCAGGAAAAAACATCTTATTTAACAATGTCAGACCATGGGGAACAAAAGAGGGCTTCTTTTCCCCTACACTTTGCAGCTAATGCTCTTCCTCCTTAGATCTAAGAGAAGTGGTCAATTTCTTAAACCATCAACACTTCAGTTTTCTGGATCCACAAGATTAAAGATGCTCTGGGTAATCCCCACCAATCGCTTCCAGGCCTCCAGCCCCTCCTGCAAGCCCCAGGCCAGCAGGGAGAAGACAGAAGGGTGGGGCACAGAAAGGGTAGGACAAGACCCCACAATGGAACAAACAGTACCTTTCTTGGTCGTGGTGAAATATTTCGAGTCAGTCATTTTGGTCCCTTATCTGTGGCCAGACTCTGCAAGACAAAAGAGAGGGGTGATTTTCTATTGTGTCCATTCCATTTTCAGTTATGGAGCATAGGAGGAAGAGGGAAGGATCCAGCACACATGCGGTATGGGAAGATAGCTTCTTATCTCTCTGTTGGTAAAAGGAGCTATTAGATAATGGCTGATCAGATTTTGGAAGGTCATTCTGAGGGAACTATCAAATTTTTGAATGTGCATATCCTTTGAGCCAGCAGTTCTATTTTTTTTTAACGTTTTTTATTTTTTGAGAGACAGAGAGAGAGACAGAGCGTGAGCAGGGGAGGAGCAGAGAGAGAGGGAGACACAGAATCCAAAGCAGGCTCCAGGCTCTGAGCTGTCAGCACAAAGACCTACGTGGGGCTCAAATTCATGAAGTGTGAGATCCATGACCTGAGTGGAAGTCAGATGCTCAACCGACTGAGCCACCCAGGTGCCCCCCAGCAGTTCCACTTCTAGGACTCTCTCCCACAGAAATACCTGCACACAGATATAAGGGTGTTACTGCAGCCACTGTCTGTAACAATACACAGTTGGAAATTAACTTAAATACCCATCAATAAGGGAATGGCTAAGTACTCTGAAGAGTCCACAGATTAAAATGCACTTAGTTACAGCCGCCCCTTCTGGAGCTCACCCCACCCAGCCCTGTTCTAAGTGCTTCACACAAATTAACCCATTAAAGCCTTGTCACAGCCTCATGGAGGTACTATCATGACCCCATATAGTCTAAATGAGCTTGGAAGATGCCAAATTTGAAAAGATGGGAAGATTTCTTCTCTCCCCAACTTTTCCGAGCTGCTCTAACAGTGGTATGTGCTACTTGTCTCTGGAGGGCTAGAATCTATCGGTAGACTATAGATTCCAGCTTTCCTCAAATCCGACTGGCCGGTTTCCTCAAAGCATCTCTCAGGACATCTCCCAATGTCCCACTGTGACTTTTGTCACAGTGTGAAGTGCTGTTCTAAGGCAATAGGACAAAGAAAGTACCAAGGCATCCTTGTTCATTCAACATTTACTGAGTATCTACTATGTACCTTCAATAGTTCACTTTCATGAACAGATGGAAGATTAAAGATGCTACTCAGAGGCCAAGTACCCTAGATACATGACAGAGGCTCTTGAGGTTGTTCTAACATTTAAGAAGCTTTCATTTACAGAGCCCCTATTACAGCCAGGAGTATACACGTTATCTCATTTAATCCTACCAATAAGATAACTGGTTTTAACCAGTTACAGATGAGAAAACTGAGGCTCATGGTTGTTAAGTAACTTGCCCAAACATGGCTTGTAAATGGCTAAACCGGGAGACCATCTCAGGACTGCCTGAGCTCAGCAGCTGTATTCTATCAATGAAGGAATTCTGTTTCCCCTGTCTCTGAAAGGGAGGACAGAACCCTAACAGTGGCTAAGGACTCAGTCCAAACACCATAAGACTTTCAAGTACAACTGTCCAGTCCTACCTATAATCTCACATGGTACAGAAAACCACACAACCCCCAAAATAGGAACTTGAATGGAAAAAACTCACTCACGTTGTCCCTTTTGTTGCCTCCATGGAACACGCTCAAACAGAGAACCCACCAAAGACACTTGTGATGAGCATTGGGTGTTATATGTGAGTGATGAATCACTAAATCCTACTGCTGAAACCAATATCACATTATATGTTAACTAACTAGAATTTAAATAAAAGCTTGAAATAAAAAAAAACATTTAATAAATTAATTAAAAATAAAAACATAAGGGCACCTGGCTGGCTCAGTTGGTTAAATGTCTGACTCGATTTCGACTCAGGTCATGATCTCATGGTTTGTGGGATAGAGTCCTGCATCAGGCTCTGCACTAACAGTGCGGAGCCTGCTTGGCATTCTCTCTCTCTCTCTCTCTCTGCCCCTCCCCTGCTCATGCTCTTTCTCTCACAAAAATAAAAATAAATAAACTTAAAAAGAAAACACACAGAATCCATTAACATTTTCTGTCAATGCATTACTATGTGGGGGCAAAATGGAGGTTCCTGGTGGGATGGATGTGAGAGGTCAAGGATCATTTCAAAAGTCTCTGGAAACAAAGCTGACATAGCTCCTCTTCAGCCCAAATGAATTCTCCAGACTAAGCTTGTATCCGTGGCAGGATGGCAATGAGACTGTTCCCCAATTGAGATACCCATAGATTTTGTCTCACTAATCAACTGGAAACAAGTATGTGCTATCTTAGGCCGCCTTACATCCTTCGTGGATCCCGTTAGAATAAAGGAATAAAGGATTTGCTAACAAAACAGTACAAAGAGAAAAATGACAACTCTACTTTCCTTTTGGGGTGAAAAAGGATGATGGCACTTTCCTGTCGGAGGTGCAGGAAAAAGCAGAAGAGACCGCTGTGTCTGATGACGGCAGTCCCGCAGTGGGGACTCTCACTTGCAGGTTGTGGCAACAGGAGTCAGGGCTGTGGACGGATCCACCATGTCAGCCTGGTCCATGGGTCCGTCCATCCTCCCTCCTCACGCCCAGCCCAGGGTCCTGCACACGGCCAGTATTGAGTCTGAGTTGATAGTTGTTAAAAGAAATGAAAAGGGGCCAAGGAACATCCCAGGAGCCTCCGCTTGCTCTCTGACTTCTCGGTTATGTAACTATTTAGCATTTGTTTCCTATAGGAGTTTGCTTACACTGAAAAATAATTTTCTTTTGAACCCACATAAAGCCATTTTCTCAGAGAAATCTCACCAGCCGATAGGTTCTTTCTGGAGGGTTGAGAATGAGCAGGTAAACAGATCATGGGATGTCTGCCACACAACAAAGGGCTCTATGGCTTCAGGAGTCACAAGCGTGAGCGCAACCAGCAGTGGTATCCAAGACAAAAGTACCCCATTCTCCAACTTTAGTCTAAGAAGAGGGATCAATGAAAGCAAAAGAGGCTACAAATTATAGACCAGAAGAATCACAGTGACATAAGAACCCCTCCATTGTTAAATCTCGAAGGAAATCAAAGTGAACAAAAAGCAAAAACTACCTTAGATGTCTAACGTCTGCGCTGCCCAGAAATTCTTCCTTCTCCAACAGAGGAGGCTGTCGGGGGCTTTCCCCTCATCTGCAGGCACAAAACATCTGGGGGCCCCCAAATTCCCAGAACACAACCTCCTGGGGACAGATCTGTGTCGTATGCAACCGCTCAGGTGGAAGAAAGGGTAAGAAGCTTCTCTTTTGGGGGGATTAAGAAGAGCAACAGAGCCGCAGGGTCAGCTAATTAAACTCCTACAGCTGCTGTCACCCCTATAATGCTGAGCTTTGATGACACCCTTCCTTTTACAGGTGCTAAGCAACTACTCACAACTGAAACTGCTACCCAGCCCGAGTGCTGGTTGCTTCTTTTCTCTGCAGTGTCTATTTTGCATATCCCTCTGCAGAGTGCCCAAGGGGACTGATGATGCAGAAACCGTATCCCTCTCAAGTTGTTTCACATATAGGAAAATAAAGTGAAGGAGGAAGGGGAGGTAGGAAGAAGTGAAAACGGTTTTGCAAAGCCACCCAGAGCACAGATTTTAGAAACCTCGTTTCACTGTGGAAGATCAGTTGCACCTTGTTGATCTGCTAAGGGTGGTTATCTCCTGTGTCCTTTCTCTGCACTTGCCTCTTAGATGTCAGTGCAAGAGATTTTTCATTCTTTCTGAAGGAATGGAAAAAACCCTGCAGTTTGGTCTAAAGGACCAGATTTGTAGATGCCCCAGGAAAGGCTGGTGCTTTCTCTGGCACCGCTCAGCTATCGCCATACGCTGTGTCCCTACTAATGGAGGCCAAAGGGGCTAAGACCTTGCTTGATGGATCTGATTGTGCCCGTGAGCCACAACTGACACCAGGCAGCCAATTCAGGCAAGAAAAAGAGTAGGGTTTAGATTCCATCTGTGGAAGTGGCAGGACACACTTTAAAAAGCAATAATTGGAGGGAATTTTTGGTTTGGAAACTGCTCTGGCCAGGGTGATGAGTCACTTTTGCTAAGGAGACAGCATTCTGGGCTGGGATACCCCTCACTTTCAGCATTTACAGGCTAAGGAATGCCTCAAGGAGAGGGAAAGTCAAAATTAAAGAGGGGTACCCCTGGAAAGACTGGTTCTGTCTTTGCGGAGCCACTGATGCTGTGCTCGCCTTAAATCAACCTTCCCACACTTGCAAGGTAATAACTTTGATCCCATAACTCCAGGATGAGTCCCTATTAATCTTACTTAAAAAAAAAATAAATAAATCCTACTCCCACTTTCCCCTGCCACTAGGCTTAAAGCAAAGAAACTGTGTAACAAAGTCTGAAATGGAGTAGTTTTACGTTTTCTAAAAGAATGATAAAGAAGTCCTTGGTAAGGGGCACCTGGGTGGCTCAGCTGGTTTACTTCTGCTCAGGTCCCGATCTCACAGTTTGTGAGTTTGAGCTCCACATCTGGCTCGCTGTTGTCAGCCTGTCAGAGCACAGCCGGCTTCAGATCCTCAGTCCCCTGCTCTCTGCCCCTCCCCTACTTGTGCTCTCCCCCGCCACCCCCCCAAAAAATATATATATATTTTTAAAAGTCCTTGGTGAGAAACACTGACACACTGGCCAGGACAAAGATGTAATGCAATTTAAGAGTGGGAAAATGAGGTCCTAGGAAGAAAACGGAAACTCATAAAAACATTCCCAGCTAAAGAGTTTGAATTTTAGCCACTGGAGTTAGAGTTAGGTTTAAGGAAAAAAGTCTTCAACACGTTTTAAATTTGTGAGTCTTCACATATCCCACTGTAGTTTTATGAACAAGAGATAAAGAATCTTTTTGTGTTTTAAGCTAATAAAATGCATTTAAATCTATAAAAAATACATTAAGAATATTGAATTTATTATAATTTTTCTCCAAGGTCTCAAAATTGCTAATAACAATAATTATTTTATTTTAATCATTATTATTTCTTAAGTAGGCTTCATGCCCAATGTGGGGCTTGAACTCATGACCCTGAGATGAAGAGTCATGTGCTCTACTGAGCCAACCAGGCGCCCCAACAATAACAATTTTAAAGGAAAGAATACTGAACTGATATTAGTTTACTTCATCTCTATAATCCAATTCCTCTCTTGCAAATGGGGACGTGAGCACTTGCTTTGAGTTCACTCACTTCTTCTGGCAGGGGACAATGTGGGAATGAAAGCACACTGACAAGTATGAACAGTGTAAATATCGTGGGCTTCCACTTACATGAAATTCTAGAATAAGAAGAGCAAAACTAACTGGTGGTAGAAGTCAGATCAGTAGATGCTTCTAGCTGAGGACTGTCTTGAACGGGGCACAAGAGAACTCTAGGGATGGGACACCTGAGTGGTTCAGTTGGTTGAGCGTCCAACTTCGGCTCAGGTCATGATCTCATGGTTCGTGGGCTCATGAGTTCATGAGCCCACATGGGGCTCGCTGCTTTCAGCGAACAGCCTGCTTTGGATTCTCTGTCCACCCCCCCCACCCCACCCCCGCCTCTCTCTCACTCAGGCACTCTCTCTCAAAAATAAATAAAACATTAAAAAAAAAAGAACTCTAGGGGTGATGGAAATGATCTGCATTTCCATTGATGCAGATACTGGCCAGACTATACACTTACGAACTGAGGATTTCACTTGATGTAACTCATACAAATATTGAATTTTTTTTAATAACAAAATAAAACCCAATGCTGACGAAGAAAAATAGAAAATTGTATACTCTAGAGGAAATAAAGCCTGAGTATGACATTAAATCAAGAAATCTAGAAGTTCAATTATATAAAAATTAAGTTTCCCTGCATGGCCAAAAACATAATAAAAAAAACAAAAATATGCTAAACACACCCATCAATTTTAATCACATTGCAGATAAAACCCTATTTGCCTTAATACATAAAAAGTGCTTAAAAACAAGAGAATGGCAAAGGATACAGTATGCTCACAGAAAATGAAGAACAATGGTTTAAGCTTACTTATAAGAGAAAATGATACTATAATGAAATACCATCCATCAGCTACTGGATTGGTAAAGACCCAAAAGTCTGATAATATTCCATGCTCATGCTGATGTGGGAAAACAGATACCCTCATATGATGCTATGGAGGGTCTATATTGCTACAATCGCTACACCAATTTGGTGACAGCTCTCAAAATTACAAAGGTCCTGACCCTTTGACCCAGCAAGCCCGCTTCTGGGAATTTATTCTATATATATAAAAACTGTGTAGATCTAGTTACTCGTGTAGCATCCTTTGTAATAGCAAACTACTGTAAACACCTTAAATGTCCTTCCACACATTGCTTGTTTAAAAATTATGGCACAACATGGGATGTCTGGGTGGCTCAGTCAGTTAAGTGTTCGACTTTGGCCTAGGTCACAATCTCGCTGTTCCTGAATTCGAGCGGCGCATTGGGCTCTCTGCTGACAGCTCAGAGCCTGGAGCCTGTTTCAGATTCTGTGTCTCCCTCTCTCTCTCTGTCCCTCCCCTGCTCATGCTGTCTGTCTCTCTCTGTCTCTCAAAATTAATAAACATTAAAAAAATTAAAAATAAAAAAAAAGAAAGAAAGGGTAGACAAGAAAAGTTAACAGTAGTTTCCTCCAGAAAAGCAGCTGGATTGCCAAGGGATAGTGCGAGAGACTGACCTTTCATCACTCACCAGCTTATATCTTGGGAATTTTATATCCTGTGCATACATCACCTTGTTTTTCTTTTTCTTCCAAGATTTTATTTAAATTCAAGTTAGTTAACAAAGAGTGTAGTACTTGTTTCAGGAGAATTTTGTGATTCATCACTTACATATAACATCCAGTGCTCATCACAAGTCTGTATCAACTCTTTCAAATATAATGCAGGGTTTTTTTTACATTTATTTTTGAGAGAGAAAAAGAGAGTGTGAGAGCGATGCAGGTTTTTTTTTTACATTTATTTTTGAGAAAGAAAAAGAGAGTGTGAGAGAGTGCACGCACGTGCATGCACACAAGCAGGGGAGGGGCAGAGAGAGAGAGAGAGAGAAAGCACAGAGAGACGGGGAGACACAGAACCTGAAGCAGGCTCCAGGCTCCGAGCTGTCAGTGGAGAGCTTGCTGCGGGGCTCAAACTCACAAACCGTGAGGTCATGACCTGAGCCAAAGTCAGACGCTTAACTGACTGAGCCACCCAGGCGCCCCAAATATAATGCAGTTTAGAAAACAGCGAGGCATCTGTCCAAAGCACTGTTCCCAGCCCCATGCTTATCCTCAGTCTCAGCTCAAACACTGCTGCCCCAGAAGAGCGGTCTCCAGACCCACAGGGGCAGAGGTCTCCCCAACATTTGACTCAATCATATCATGGACTTCTCCACAGCCCTCCTCATGACTCTAATTTGGGATCTGTCCTGTTTAATGCTGTCAACCCAGTGATTGGCACTATGCCTGGCACACTCCAGGAGCTCACCAAATGTTTGCTGACAAAATGAATGAAAAGGCTCCCAGAGAAGCCACAAAACCAGGGGCCTATAACAAATCAAGATAAGAGGGCTCTCTGATGAGACCAGAGAGTGACGATGGGGCGGACCAGGGACATAAGCCTTTGTGGATAACTTTCAACAAACATGGTAAGGCTGATCCAATGGCAAGATAGCTGCCAGGAAATCTAGCTTTGCTACCAACAGCTGTATGACCCTGGGCAAATCCCCTCATCTCTGAGCCTTACTTTTTCCAATTGTCAAACAAGAGAATTCAACCAGATCAATGGCTTTTCAAGCCCCTTTTCCCTTTTAAACTGTTTAAAACAAAAACTGGATTGCTCTGGTTGACATAAGACTGGGGGACCTACAGCCAAGCTCATTCCAGTATGCCCAACTTCCCTCCTTCACCAGCGGCCCTTCAGGCAACCCACAGTTCCACAGACAACAGTTTCAGCCTATTAAATGACAGATAAACTCCCTCCCACATCTCACGTTCTATGATTCTCTGCTAGATGAGAAATCCAACTCCTCACCAATGAGTGTTCTTCCAGGGCATCAAACTAGAGGAAGTGAAGCATGATCATTCTCAGAGCATGACAGAAGACGTTTCCAAGGGACAAGAGAAAACAAATGCAGAATGCAGCGGCCAGCAAACCTTATTAGGGATTCAACAGGAAGGAAAACAGTAACAAGCCAAGCAACTCCCCCAATGGCCCACCAACGGCCAGGGAAAGGACGTTTCTAGGCTCAGGGCAGTGACTCCTATCAGACAACCTATGCTCTGCAATTGGAGAAGCAGCTTTAGGAAGGGGAAAAGGGAAGGAGATATTTGGCAAGGTCTGATCCAGCGGCCAAGACTCATCTCTGAATTCAAGGATATTTGGGGAGGAGAAAAATGATCCCTGAAAGTCTGTGTTGGTGGCTTCCAACTTCAGTGCTGTTTAAAATTGTCACTGTTGGGGCGCCTGGGTGGCTCAGTCGGTCGAGCGTCCAACTTTGGCTCAGGTCATGACCTTACACTTCGTGAGATCAAGCCCCGTGTCGGGCTCTGTGCTGACGGCTCAGAGCCTGCAGCCTGCTTGGGATTCTGTGTTTCCCTCTCTCTCTGCCCCTCCCCAACTCACACTCTGTCTCTCTCTCTCTCAAAAATAAATAAACATTAAAAAAAAATTTTTTTTAAATTGTCACTGTTAAACCCTTGCCTGATGAACAGCTGTTCAGAAACCTGTTCTAGGAACATGTCAGCTCAAGGACAGTCAAGACTACACTAGGAAGAATGAATAAAAGGGGTTAGGGTGGTGTTGTTTCTTCTTCATTTAGAACAGAAAAGTCATACCTAATTATCCCACACGTTTGGCTGTTTCAGCTGTGTCTCCAAGCCACAGGGTGATTCATTCACAAACATTCCCCTGCTCTGCCATGCTCTGGATAGTGTGCCTGCCCCAGGAAGCCTAGAGTTTATAATAAGAGATGATGATTCTACTCACCACCCAGCAATCACTCACTGCTGCTCACCTGTCTGACAGCCCCCTTTTAAAAAGAAAAAGGGCCTGGGGCACCCGGGTGGCTCAGTCGGTTGAGTGTCCCGACTTTGGTTCAGGTCATGATTTCCCGGTTCGTGAGCTTGAGCCCCACATGGGGCTCCACGCTGGTGGTGTGGAGCCTGGTTGGGATTCTCTCCCTTTCCCTCTTTCTCCGCCCCTTCCCTGTGTACACACTCTCTCTCTCCCTCTCAAAAGTAGAGTTTAAAGGAAAAAAAAAGGAAAAAGTCTTCACAGGTAAGTCCTAAAGTTCACTTTATAGACAGGGAAACAGGTAAGGCCAGCCTGAAGATTAAAAGGTGAATCAGCAGTAGAGAAACCAGATTTCAGACTTTCTGAGACAAAGTGGTCACCAAACTTAGACAGGCTCTTTCAAGTCAGTTCAAGAACTGTGAAAAAATAAGCTGTGTTAGTCTTTAGGCTTGGCATGAAATTCAGAACAAAGGTGGCAGTGGTAGTCGTAATGGTAAACAGATCAAACAGATGTGTACCATGGGCCAGACACTATGTAAATAGCTTCACATTTAATCCTCACAATAATCTGTGGAGAAGGTACTGATAAAATCACAAGTTTACCGATGAGGAAACTAAAGCCCTGAGAGATCAAGGCATTTGTCTGGAGTCACACGGCTAGGAAACGGTAGCACTGACACTCTCTATGCCTGCCCCATAAGAGGTGCTACAGGTCCCACTCTGTCCAGCAAGGTAACTTCTCCTGTCTGAACGAAGCCCTGGTGGAAACACACTCTCCAAGCTAAAGGATAGCGAAATACATTGCCACACATCCCTGCAGAGTCCCTTGAACGTTGAATGACTGGTTATTTTAGGGCCAGCCCATTCAGCTTGGACAACAGGAATGTCAAGTTTGGTAATGTGCCTAGTGAAAGCCTGTCTGGGTTGAGTATGCCGAGTTATGGGCCTCCTGGGATTTGGATGAAAACTGATCAGCCAAAATCAATCTCCTGAGACCCACGAGCAATTAAAGCCTCAAAATGAAAAGCAAGTAAAGGCAGGCACATGCTATGTGCAAATATTCTTATACTAGCTCCGGGTCTCTAGAACCTACTTCTAGAATCATGTGCCAGTTTTCAACTATCTACAGACAGTAATGCTTAGAAAGATCTGCTGTTAACAAAAAGGAAAGTTCCTCTTGACTTGAAAAAAGAAAGTAACAGGGGCTTCTTCTGAATAATACTTAGGATGAAAAGAGGCCAAAGACTATAAAGCAAGGTGTCCTGAGATCTCAGTTTTCCCATCTATACAATGGGAATACTTTCTGAAGATCTGTCAAGTGTTGGAGTCATGCATTCAGCATGTGTAACAGTGTGGGGGCACTGTCAGCTCTGAGACTGGGACTGTGCTCCACACAGGAGCATGGACCCAGCAGACAAAGGACAGTTTTCCCTCTAGGCTCTTATGGATGCAGAGGCCAGGAAAAGGACTGCAGGTGAATAGCAGAGCAATCATGCCTTCCAGATAAGTGCCACCATTGCTCAGACAAGGAGGGTTCTGAGAATGAGGGAACATCTAGGGAAGCTCTCTTAGATGAACAAGGGTTTGCCTGGATAGGAAAAGATGGGTCACATTTGGAAAAGGAGGCCTGGGGATGACCTGGAAAAGACCCACAAGATGCTAAACCGCTGAGGCTAAACCACCAGCAACACTGGCTGGGGTGCAGGCTCTGTGCTAAGTGGTTTGTAGTCCCTCTCTCTAATTTTCAAGGTAACCCATTTATAAGTGAGAAATTAAAGATGCTGAGAGAGGAGTGACTTATCCAAGGCCAAAACAAGCCTGCATGTTCAGGAGTTTGTAAGAACCCCTGCCTGTCTGAAGGCAAGGACTTGGAAAGGAAAGGAGTAGACGAGGTTAGGCAAAGAAGGATGAGATTCACAGATGGTCTTGGATGCCAGAGCGTGTTAGATCCTGCAGGCAGAAGATGCAGTGATCTTGTCAAGTGACAAGTCTCACGCTGACAAGCATTTGACACTGCTGATCACCCCCTCTTCCTTGAAACACCTTCTTCCCCTGGATTCCAGGATGCCATGCTCTCTGCTCTCCCCTCTACCCACTGCCTGCTCCTTCTGAGTGTCCTTTGTGGGTTCTTCCTCCTCTCCCTCTTCTTCAACACTGGAGGGCCCCAGGCTCAGGCCTGGTACCTCTTCCCTTCCCCACCAGTGCTATCTCGCCTCTTTGGTAAGCTCGCCCAGTGTCAAGGCTTTAAGTGTCATTTACATGCTGAAAAATCACACGTTTATATCCCCGGACCCAACCTCTCCCATAAATTCCCAGCACCTATATCCAAACTGCCTAATCCACATCTGAACTTGACTGTCCGTATAGCTAACTTAACATGATAAAAGTTGACCTCAGGCTAAAAACCTCAGTTGCCCTGGACAACACACACTCTCCCTCATATCCCACATCTAATCTATCAGCAAATCTTATTGAGTCTACCTTCAAAATGAATCCAGAATCCATAAAGCGGCTTTTCACCAGCTCCATCACTACCACCAGGCCCCGAGCCACCATCACTGCTTATTGGGACTGCTACCAAAGCTGCTGCCACACTGCTCCTGACAACTCATTTCAGCAACAGGCAGAATGATCCCGTTACAGTCTAAGGCAGAAACTGCCATTCTTCTGTTCAAAATCCTCCAATGGTTCCCTATCTCACTCAGAGTAAAAGCCAAAATCTCTACCATGGCCTCATGGGCTATAAAGCCTGTATGAGACACATCCCTTCTGTCTCTTGTTTACACACATGCATACCACCCATTACTCCTTTGAACTCTTCTCTCAGTGTTTTCCCCATCATTCCCTCAGTTCCAGCCACATGGTCCTCTTTGCTGATCCTTCAACACAATAGACATGTCTCTACCTCAGGGCCTTTGCACATATGCACTGGTCACTGCCACAGAGGCTCCTTCAGATAGTGTCATGGCTTAGTCCTTCAACTCTTTCAAATCTCACTCAAATGTCACCTTCTCTGACCACTTTATTTAAAATTGTACACGTACATCCCTGGGGCGCCTGGGTGGCTCAGTGGGTTAAGCATCCAACTCTTGGTTTCAGCTCAGGTCATGATCTCACAGTTCATAAGATCAAGCCCTGCGTTGGTCTCTGCACTGATAGCACCCCTGACCCGCTCTCTCTCTCTAAATAAATATAAATAAACTTCCAAAAAAATTGTATACATCCCAACCAATCCCAACTCCCTATCCTTCTTCCCTCCTTTTGTATTTCTTCAAGGTTCTTATCACCAACATACTATAAAATTTATTTATTTATTAAAAATTTTTGTTTAAGTTTAATTATTTTTGAGAGAAAGAGAGCACGAGCAGGGGAGGAGCAGAGAGAGAGAGAGAGAGAGAGAGAGAATTCAAAGCAGGCTGGAGGCTCTGAGCTATCAGCACAGAGCCGGATGTGGGGCTCGAACCCATGACCTGAGCTGAAGTCAGTCACTTAATTGACTGAGCCTCAGGTGCCCCTATAAAATGTATTTAGTCTATTTTTTCCCCTCCATAATGACAAAGATTTTGTCAATTTTATTCACCACTGTGAAGCTCCTTGACTGTTACCTGGCAAACAGTAGGTGCTCAATATATGTCTGAATGATTAGTGCTCAACTCTCCTCTCGGGAAATTTCAAGTTTTGTAAACCCACCTCAGCTAGAGACCAGCTTCCACGCGTTCCACATACAGGGTGTGCCAGCATCAGAAATGCATCTGCTCTGGTTGTCAAGCTATTTTGACAAAACTGAAGTTGAAAATGCCAGACCCCCTAGCCCATTTTACAGCCAATACATGGAAACCAAGTAAGTAAAGAAAAGAGAGAAAAAAGGGCAAAGGTGGGGAGAAGATCAGGTGGCAACATCTCCAGGGGGAGAATGGTCCAGGCCATTTCCTTCAGTGAGGCCAGATGGCCATCCCCTGCTCCCACCGGCATCAGCTCAGGGAGCTCTGACACAGCTGTGAAGTGAGCACAGGTTAAGCCCTTCCCTCTGCCTGTAACCCTCTAGACCCACACGCCTTCTGTTTCCTTTGTCAAGCTCTTCACTGCTTTTGCCCTTGCTGAGCCTTCTGCCTGGATTATCTTCTCAGCTTCTAGAGTGGCTGCTCCAAGTTATCTTTCAAATATCGGCTTAGATGACATCACTTCAAAGACACCGTCCCTGCACTCATAGGTATTTTCCTGTCCTTGCCCTCACCCCTGTTCCTAGTTATCAGCTTGCTGAGTGCCTCCGATGCCATAAACAGGTCTACATGCTAGGGATGCAGCAGTGAATAAACCAGACAAAAATCCTTCCCTTCATGGAGCACACGTCCCCGTGGCAGCCAGGGACCACAAGCAAGCTAAATAGGTACAATATATACTATCTCAGAGAGTCCTAAATGCCATGGAGAAAATGAAAGCAGGGAAGGAGGACAGAGAGTGTGGGGGAGGGGATGAAAAGAGGTTGAAGTTTAACCAGGTGGCCACCTTGAGAAGGTGACAGGTGACAGTTGTCTGGGGAAAGAGCCTTCCAGGCCTGAGACAGCGAGAAGTGGGGGTGTCCCTGGCCTGATTGAGGAACAGCACGGAGGCTGAGTAAGCAGTGGATTATGAGGTCAGAGGAGAATGGAGGGGGCCTTCCAGGTCAAGGTAAGAACTCTGGCTTTCACTCTGCGTGAGGTGGGAGCTGCTAGAGGGTTTTGAGCAGGAGTTCTGAGACTGGACTTACACTTCATTTCAACAGGGGCTGGCTGCTCTGCCTGCTTCCCTCATGACTTATCAGTTCTTCTAATTATTACATTTGTTTTCTATTTCCTCTTTGCCTCCCCTGTGACCCCCACCCCATTAGAATGCAGTAAGCAACCCAAGCACAGAAACTGACTTGTTTACCCATCATCCCACTTAGTCCAGTGCCAGGCACACTGCAGGGCTCAATAAATACTGAATGAATAAATGCCAAATGTGTGACGGCTCTGTCCGAAGTGTCTCAACATCAAGCCCCTCAGCCCTTAGAGATCAGAGAATGAAGACCACAGGAGCAGACTCACCAGCTAATGAAATTTTGTCATTCCACTCTCAATATGCTTAAGATCCTAAAAGCAATTAGGTGTGGCAAAGAGTACGTGTCGCCCAAGTCTAGTCCTCTACAGAGCTCTGCTTTGCCGAATGTTTTCAGTACTGAAAATCCACCATGCCGGACTGGTGGTAAAGCTTTGAGACCCATCTTCCAGCTCAAGTCCACAGAGGAGAGAGCAGTCACTAAGGGAGGCATCCTGGCCGCTGATGAACTCTGGGCATTCTGGAGTCAACCAGCCATACTCTTACCTTAACTGGAAGGGGTCCCCAAGGTCAGGGGTCAAGCCCAAGGCTAAAGACCCAAAAAGCATGAGGCTTGGGAGTCTAAAACCACAGCCGAGCCCCTTCTCAGCTCCATTAAATAACGGGGGAGACGACCCAAGAACAAGGGGTTGGGAAAGGAAAGGTGGCTACAACAGGTGTGACAGGCTCTCCAGGGGGGTCTACACAATTTAAGAAGCACAGCATGCCACCACTGTAAAATGATAACTGCAATGTCACTTACCTCAGGGATTTGTGGGGCTAAACCAGGTTAATACACACAAAGCCTTCAGCAGTGCCCAGCTCACCAAGTGCTTGATGAATGCTAGCCACACTTACTACTACCTAGGGAGAGTGGTTGCCACCAGCACCTCCTTGCTGCTCCCCAGCCCCAGGTCCCTGGAGGCCCTGAAGCACTCTGGTGGTTGGCTGGGTGGGAGCCACAGTAGCCCAAGAGTAGTAATCCTATCATTAAGTCAGATTTCTCCCTCTCCCCCTGGAGTGATATGAGGATGGACAGGAGATCATCTGGAAAGCGCTTTGAATTCCTTAGGAATCAAGGAATCCTAATACTTCAGTGTAACATCGGACACTTACTGAGCACCTATGTGTCAGACATTTCACTAAGTGCTAGAGACACAGACAGTTAAGACAATTCTTCCCCAGGGATTAAGAGCCGTCTACTTAGTGAACAGAAAATGACAACCCATCGTGATCAGTGCCCCAGGACATTGTGGAAATTCAGGCCTGCAAGGTGGGGGAGATGATCAGATAGGAAACTCCAAGGAGTGGTCTGGCAAAGAAAGAGGCATCTGTGACGGGGAATGGTGTTCAGGCAGTGAGGACAGCACAAGGCAGAGACAGAGGTAAAAAGAGTTTGGGGTGGCACAAGTGGCAAGCAGCTGAGTTTGACTGGAGCTTGGGAAGAGATGAAAGTGGGAAGTAGGAGAGATAAGGCAGGAAAGCCAGGCAGAAGTCAGCCCAAAAGGCCTTGAAGGCTATGATAAGGAATGTGAGTTTTAGCCTAAGGGCAACGAGGAGCCACTGATGGATAATCAAGCAGGTTATTTTTTTAAGGACTTCCCAACTGCTCAAGTGATATTTTCTCTCTGGCGTTATTTGCTTCTGTGTGAAGATGAAAACAACAACAACAACGACAACAACGCAAAAACCATTTCTGGGCTGTGATCACTTATCAGTGACCTGTCTTGTGCAAAAAACAACAACAACAAAAAACCAAAAGCCCTGTTCAGAAAAAGAGATATCTACATTTAACAGATGCCCTCTCAGCTTTCGTAATTACACAAATGTGCAAAGCCCATATCCGAGCCATGCTTGCTCACTGTCAGCATGTCAGGCTTTGGTGCCAGGCGTGACGGTTTTCTGAGAAGTGAGCAGTCAAGACAGCAACAGTTTCAGAGGATGACCAGAAAAAGATGAAAGGCCAAGCCCAAAGCTAGTAGGACCAATAGACTAAACTTGTCCGGAAACTTTTAGGAAGTGAAACGAGAAGGGTGGTAGTAGTCCTGTGTACATAAAGGTCTCTGCAGGAGGAAGTAACACCCCACAAAGCAGGGTTGACAGCCTTCCTCAGACACAGGCCCCCAGTAGGCATCAACTGCCTAGAGTCAAGGCACCCATCCACAATAACAGTCCCTACACAAACTGCCTTATCTAATCCACACTCACACCACTGTTGGGGGGTGGCAGCGGGGGGTGGGGGGAGATGGGGAGAAGGTGATGGTCAGTATTGTCTTAGAGCTGAAGTGAAGGAGGCCCAGCCTAAGTAAGTTGTCCAGGTCACACCACCAGGGAGCTGCTTGAGCTGGGGTCGGAACCCAGGGTTGACTGATGGGGAGTAAGGCAGTGCTTTTGCCATTACACCTGTGAGCCCTTCCAGTTGCCCAGGGTGAAGCCTCTCAACAGATACTCAACTCATACTCAACAGATAATCTCTCCACAACCTCTGAGAGATCTGATTCTTTGAAAACTATTGAAGCTACTCTCCATGACAGTTTTTAAAAGGTTGGAGGAGGCTGGTGAACTCAACTCAGGACAGGGAGCCCGATGTTCTGAGCTCTGCTCATGTTCCCACCATCTGTGACAAGTAGCCTCATCTCGAATCCTCCCTTAGAAGGATGGGGATACAGTGACAATATTAAGTTTCTGTGAATTCAGTGGAACTAGGAGAACAGATCATAGAGTTAAAAAAAAAAAAAAAGGTACTACAGTAATTATATCACAGCTTTCTTCAGAAGCATGTGGAAAGCTTCACGCGTTTATTAAGGCTTGTTAACACCCAGGAGTGGATAGGAAGGCAGCAGGTTCCTCTTGTGCGGTCAGGGAAACTGAGGCAGAACTGGAGCAAGTGAATGTCTGCAAAGGAATAAGGCTCGGACTCACAGAGTCTAGTCCTCCAGCCATCAAATGACCTCACCATCTCCCAAGAAAGATGTGCTCTCCCCAGCCAAGAAGCCAAGGGCCTTGCACTTTTCTCAGAGAGACAGAGACCCTTCCCTTGAGAACATTCTTCAAGAACCCAGGGCCAAAAGATCTCCCAAAGTGTCATGTGCTTTCTCTCTTTTTTCCAAAAGGAATGCAGCTCAACCACTCTTAAGAGAGGGTCTGAATATTCCTAAATTAGCTTCATGGATGGCGTGTTTTGTGTCTCACGGTTCTAACAGTCAGGAAGAACTTCCACTTCTGTCCCGAAAGGTAAGCACTTACAGCAATAGCCTGCAGGACTGTTTCATCCTAAATATGTGAATCAAATGCCCCTTATGAAGATTAGACGCCAAGTAATAAGACTACACTGTACCTGGCTGCGAATAAACAGAAGGGCAGCTAATGATATTAAATAGCCCTCACACCCCAACCTTGCTCCAGCCTCTTTTGTCTCTGCACTCTGCAGGTCCCTGGAAGCCTGGGTAAGAACCCTGGCTCTGCCTATACTACAGGATTGACCTGACCATGTGTGATTCAACCTCACTGTGCCTCAGTTTCCTTGTGGATAAAATGGGGATATCAACAACAGCTACCTCAAAAGGGTTGTTGTGAAGTTTGCACGTGGTATTGTATGTAAAGTGCTTAGCACAGTGTCTGGTACGCAGTAGGAGCTCAATAACCAGTAGCTGGCATTTCGTCAGTATTTTTAACATGATTACAGGTGTCCCCAGATAACCTGTCCATGAAGCGTCAACGGACAGATCACGCCCAAGCCTACCGCGGGGCAGCGGCGCAGGGCGGGTTCTTGATTTTTTTCTTTTTTTTTTTTTTTTTTTTTTTTTTTTCTGTTTGAACCTTGGTAAAGAGATAAGGCCCTGAACGACAGGGAGGCCTCGGAATGTGAAGGGGGCAACCAGGACCCGAAGAGGAGTTTCCCGTCTGGTCAAGTGCGGGCTCCTTGGGGCCTAAGTCTAGGAGTCTCTCCGGAGGACGCCCCAGGAGGGGGCTGCGGGCTAGAGCGGCTGGGATTCAGGCCGGTGGCCAAGTGGGCGCGAATGAATGAACCCGCAGTCCTTCTGCCTCGTCGGGATTTGGGAAGCTACTCTCGCCCCTCTAGCGCCCCGTCCTCTCCGTGACCTCTGACCCCACAAACCCCCTCATCTCAGACCACCGCCTCCCCGCCCCACTCCTCCTCCTGCCTCGCCGGACTCCCTTCTTCCTCACCCGAAGGTCCGAACGGCTCCCGGCGCAACGGCGCGGCTCGGATCGCCAGCAAAATGTCGGCGGCCTCGTCCTCCCTCTCCCCCGGTGCGTCCGTGCCGCCGGCCACTCGGAGCCCCGCGGCTGTCACCTGCCGGGCGGAAGTGAGCTGCCCGCGCGCGGGCACTTCCGGTGGACGCACGGCCTGGGGGCGGGGTCAAGGGTGCTACCCTGGCGGGGGTGGTGCCCGAGGGGCGGGACCAGGAGGGGGCGGGGCAAACGGGATTAACCCCTCCCCAGCCGCGGCGCTGCCTAGCCGCTGCCTCCCGTGGAGCGCTGAAAACATGAGCCCCCTAAATCGCTAAGTTGCTTAAGGTGATGGACATGGAGAAGGTCGTACAGACAGACTTTAAGGGCCATCTCTTTCTTTTGTGTTACAGACGGGAAAGCTCAGGCTGTCAGAAAGGCAAGGTTTTGCTCAAGACCACTTACCTTATGAATGGAAAAGCCAAAACCAGAGCTGTAATAAAAGTCTAGCGCTTACTGCCCTTCTGTGCAGCCCTTTGGAAATTCCGACTGCAAGGGTAAACCCATGGACCTCCAAGGAACTTTTATCCAAGAGGAACTTCATAATGTCCCTTTTTGCCTTTTCCTGGGTCTGCCAGGACATCAATTCCTATAATCACCTCACTCCCGCCTCTGGTACTTTCTCCTCCTTATAGATAATTTCTGATCATCCCCTTTAAAACACTATTTCGTGGCTGCTCTTTAAAAATGTTTTACTGGCAATGAGTTTAACTATGACAAGCTCGTATTCTGACTCTTACGGTATTTTCTTTTTGCCACGATAGTGATTTGATTAGTTCGCTTCGGGCACACTTGTAATCAGGTATGAGTGCCACCTCTGTCAAAGGAGTTTCAGCAAAGATAATAAAGGTTTATACAATAAACTTCAGGTTGAGAAAAGAATACTTTTTTTAAAGTTGCTTATTACTACATTATGAGACCGTTAATGTTAAAAGTTATACAGGGGTGCCTGGGTGGCGCAATGGGTTAAGCGTCCTCCGATTTCTGCTGGGTCCTGATCCCTACTTGGGGTTCACTCCCTCTCTCCCTCTCTCTCTGCCCCTTCCATGCTTGCTCTCAAATATAAATAAATAAACTTTAAAATAAAATAAAATAAAATAGTCATGCTGAAACACTAGTCAGTTAATATGATTTAGAAGTCTAAAGTAACATTTTCCATTTCTTGTATGTAAAAGGTGACTTTACTGCTTCCTCAGTTCATTACAGGAAAAGTAAAGAACATCTTGTTTTTGTGTGTGGAAGGGGGGGTAAGTATTTCAATTATGAACTATAAATATATATAACTGCTAAGTGTTATTTCTAATGTTTTAAACCACTCAGGTTAGCTAAAGATATATTTGTGTTATTTTTGAGTACTTGCGTAAGTATTTCTAAAGAATATAATTACAAATTTAGTGACCACTTCGTATGTGTAAGGCACTATCTTTACATGCATTGCAGCATTAAACAAGTGACTTCGGTTTCACACTTCTTCTTACATTATTCACCTAAGTGTTAGAAAACACTGCTTTTAGATACATCACTAATATATCACCAGGTTATAAACCACATGCATGTATTTAACCAGAAAATAAGAAGAGGAATTACTTACATCCTCTAGATTGTATCAGTAAAAGGTTTGCATTTGAAAAATGTGTTAACTTCAGGGGAAGGATGAGGTCGAATGTTAACCTAATGAAAAATTTTTGCTAGTGAAAATATGAAAACCTGAACAATAGCAATGTTCGTTTGCTTTGCCTTTACTTACATTTTTCACATGCTTAAATATTAGATATTAAAAAGCCAAACAATCATGGGTTCCTCTCTACCTCAGCTGACATGATTTCTTAAGGTATGTTCAACCTTTGTTTTGCTTACCTTTGTGGCATGTAGCCTGATTAAGAAGATGATAGTAAAAGATATATTAAAAAATGTTTTTTAATGTTTGTTTATTTTTGAGAGTGAGAGAGAACAGGGGAGGGGCAGAGAAAGAGGGGGACAGAGGATCCAAAGAAGGCTCTATGCTGACAGCAGAAAGCCCGATGCCCAGCTCGAACTCACAAACTGTGAGATCATGACCCGAGCCCAAGTCAGATGCTTAACCTATTGAGCCACCCAGGCACCCCAAAGATACTTTTTTTTTAAGATTTTATTTTCAAATAATCTCTACACCTAAATGGGGCTCGAACTTACAACCCCATGATCAAGAGTCACACGTTCCAACGACTGAGTCAGCCAGGTCCCCCAAAGATAAATTTTTTTTAATTTGATAAGATAAAGGTTTTTGAGTCTCTGTTCCAAGCTGTTAAATTACCTGAAGCTCTTGTCAAGACCAGAGAAAAGTACATGGCATATGTGTGTAGTTTGTTTCTGTAGGATTTGGCCTTTTTTAAAAATTGCATCATTACTTAAGAATTCCATTAGATAATTAGGTACAATTGAATATGATAGTTTCTAATAGTCCCTTAGATGTACCTAATTTACCAAAGGGGGAAAAATTTACTGATGCTCTTCTAAGGAATTATGATACTGAAGGTGTGGAGGTGGTTATTGTCTTAGTCTGTTTCAAAACACTGATACTTTTATTTGGAATGATTATTGGGAAGAGTGAAATGTGTCTTTTATCCAAGAACGTGAAGCATACCTGGAATTTACCAGCGCCGTGTGCCCATTTTAGAATTTTGTTTCTTAAAATAATCCACTCGTGTTTTGAACATTTTCATCTTTTGGTTTCTCTTTCTTCTAAACAATTAAATCTTAATTTGGCATAGGATCCTTTTGGGCTGAAATCTGCGTGGGTCCAATAGCAATTAAATAGCTCTTTAATACCCCTTTACCAATACCTAGCAAGACAGAAAACTCTTACACATCTTGTTAGAAAATAACAGCCTGCCCTGTGGCTAGGTATTTTCTGCTGTTTAATTATTTTAAAAAGTGGTTGGACATGTAGGTATCTTGGTACATAATCTACCTGATAAGAAAGATAATCTTTGGTAGCGCTTTATGCTTACGGTGGTTCTGGATATTTTTGTTACTTATGAGGAAATAATGGCAGCCCTCTTAGGCTCCGCTAAGAAATAGAATAGAAACTATTATTTTTTTGAAGGACAAACAAATCACAGGAGACTTTAAGTCTAGAGAAGGCAGTACATATTTGCCATCATCAAATACTTGTGTTTGGTTTTTAAACGTGTTTTTTGCTTCATTTTTTTTTTCACCTTGGCAGTGGAGAGCTTTATTTTCAAAGAATGAAAAATGTTTGGTTAGGGGCACCTGGCTGGCTCAGTCAGAGGTGCATGCAATTTTTGATCTCAGGGTCATGAATTCGAGCCCCACATGGGGTGTAGAGCTATCTAAATAAATAACACTTTAAAAAATGTTTGGGTTGGGGTGCCTGGGTGGATCAGTTGGTTAAGTGTCCTACTTTGGCTCAGGTCATGATCTCTCGGTTTATGGGGTCGACAGCTCAGAGCCTAGAGCCTGCTTTGGATTCTGTGTCTCCCTCTCTTTCTCTGCCCCTCCCTGCTTGTGTGCTCTCTCTCTCTAAATAAATAAATAAACATTAAAAAAAATGTTTGGGTTATATGCAGTAAGTAGGCTGTTCATGTACTGATGACTTACTTTTAACCTATCCCTTGGCTAGAAGCAACAAAGCTATAGATATTTGCCTGATTTGTTAGGAAACTGATATTTTTCATACCTCATGAATGATTAGTGGACCTGTGGTCGTACTCAATAACCTTATATTTACCTCATACTTTCATTGCAAATAAAGTTTGAGCTCCATGCCCCTTTCCCCTCCTATTTGTTCAGTGACAAAATAAGTATTTTTTTAATATACTGGAAAATGTAAAGATTGGTAATTAGACCACTTAATAAATGATAGAAATGGATAATAATTAAGAATTTGTGTGGGCTCTTGGGTGGCTCAGTCAGCTGAATATCTGACTCTTGATTTAGGTTCAGGTCATGATCCCAGGGTCATGGGATCCAGTCCTACGCACTGAGTGTGGAGCCTGCCTAAGATTCTCTCTCTCTCTCTCTCTCTCTCTCTCTCTGCCCTTCTCTCCCCACTCATGCTCTTTCTCCCTAAATAAATAAATAAACAAATAAATAAACAATTGTGTTTTCCTTGGGGCATCTGGGTGGCTGTCAGCAGAGCACATGATTTTTATGATTTTTTTTCTTTTATAGTTTATTGTCAAGTTGGTTTCCATATAACACCCAGTGCTTATCCCAACAAGAGCACATGATTCTTGATCTCTGGGTTGTGAGGTCAAGCCCCATATTGGGTGTAGAGATTACTTTAAAAAATCTTTAAAAAAGAATTCTAGAGGTGCCTGGATGGCTCAGTAGGTTGAGCATCTGACTTCGGCTCAGGTCATGATCTCACCGTTTGTGAGTTCTAGCCCTGTGTCAGACTCTGTGCTGACAGCTCAGAGCCTGGAGCCTGATTTGGATTCTGTGTGTGTGTCTCTCTCTCTGCCCTTCCCCTGGTCGTGGTCTGTCTCTCTCTCAAAAAATAAATAAGCATTGGGGCACCTGGTGGCTCAGTCAGTTGGGTGTCTGACTTTGGCTCAGGTCATGATTTCGCCATTCGTGGGTTCAAGCCCCACATTGGGCTCTGTGCTGACAGCTCAGAGCCTGGAGCCTGCTTTGGATTCTGTGTTTCCCTCTCTCTCTCTGTCCCTCCCCTGCTCATACTCTGTGTGTCTCTCTCTCAAAAATAAATAAATGTTTAAAACATAAACAAATAAGCATTAAAAAAAGATTAAAAAATTTTTTAATGTTTATTTATTTTTGAGAGAGAGAGAGACAGAGACAGAGCATGAGCGTGAGAGGGGCAGAGAGAGAGAGAAACACAGAATCCGAAGCAGGCTCCAGGCTCTGAGCTGTCGTCTGACGTGATGTGGGGCTTGAACTCACCAACAGCGAGATTGTGACCTGAGTCATGAAGTCAGATGCTCAACCTACTAAGCCACCCAGGTGCCCCTTCCCCATACTTTTTGAATGTCATTTTTCCCCCATCTGGCATAAGGAAATGGATTGTAGAACTCTTCTGAGTTAAAAGGCTCACTATGTCGAAGGTGGCTGTTACCAACTTTTTTTTCTAAGTCACTGGCAAGACTGAGTTCTCTTTCAGTCCCTATGTTATTGATTTTAAGAAGAAAATTGTCATAACTGAGATTTACTAAGAAGTAGAAGGGACAACATTCAATTTCTCTAGTCCAGTGGGACACACAAAGATTTAAAGTTGAGTGGTAATATCATGTTTCATGAGTTCATGGTTGTTGGTGTTCTTTATGTGTTACGTATCACACGTATTTTATAATATTCTTCAGTAATTAATGTAATTTAAAAGAGATGAGGGATTTGATATACTGTGATGATAAAACATAGCAAAAAAAAACCCCACATAATGTGCTTTGTTTTTAAAAAAATGTTTTACTGGGTAACCAATATCTGCATTGTAGAGAGATGGAAATACACTAGGAAGCAAAAAGAAGAGTAAAAGTCATCGGCAATCTCACTGTGCTGAGACAATCACTTTCAATATTCTGGTGAATATCCTTCTAGACTTCACATATCAGTTGGTATTTATTTTGTTTTTGTTTTTATTTTTTTATTTTAGAGAGAGAGGGCGCAAGCAGGGAAGAGGGGCAGAGGAGGAGGGGAGAGAGACTCTCAAGCAGGCTCCACACTCCACGCAAAGCCCAACGCGGGGCTCAATCCTACAACCCTGTGATCATGGCCTGAGCCAAAATCAAGAGTTGGACTCTCAACCGACTGAGCCACCCAGGTGCCCCTCAGTTGGTATTTTTTAAGTTGAAGTAGAGTTGACACTACCATTTAGTATTTTTAACTCACTGACATACGTAAATATAAATGTGTTTATACATGGGTCTTTCTAATTCCTGTATAGTATTCCACCGTATGGATGGTATTGCTGTTCTCAAAAACAATCTCCTACAGTGGTACACTTAGGTTGCTACCAATCTATTAATATTATAAACTTAATAAACCAGCCTGCACAGCCTTGTCTGTATGTCCCATCTAGGGTAGATATTACTGTTGTAATGGTTATTATAGTTTTGTATGTCTAATCACCCTCAAGTCTTTTTTATAAAATTTATTTTGAAATAGTTATAGACTTACAGGATATTGCAAAAATAGTACATAGAGTCCCACGTACCCTTTACCCAGCTTTCCTCAATGGTGACATGTTATATCTTGACAGTATAATATCAAAAGCAAGAAACTGACATTGGTACAATCCCATTAACTAAATTTACAGACCTCACTCCACTGTTAAATCCTTTTCTGAAGTAGGCAGGGGACAAATAGAATAATTTTATACGTATGTCCCATGTTCCACATGCTACACACAGCTGTCTGGAGGAACCACCTTCCCCTGATGATAAATGTTGACAAATGCTGTCAGCCTCACTGGAAAACAAAATTTCACTGGAAATGTAACATGGAAAGAGAAGAATTATCCAGCAAAACAAACCAACGAACCTGAAGGTACCAAGCTGGAAAGCATATGTGAAAGTGTCAAGTTAATGGTAGGAGCAGTCAGAGCTTTAAAATTTCCAAGAAGACAGAAGTCACAGTGTTAGCTTGTTCAGGAAGGACATCCTGAGGAAGGTGGCATCTGTGCTAGGCCTTGCCCATGAGAACAGAGCCGCACAGGCTGACATGGAAGGAAAAGGCAATCCAGGGACAATATTAGGAAGGCAAGGGAGGTAGGAAGGCGAGGGAGCCAGGCATCTGGGTCCGTAAGAAAGCATTTCAGGGGCGCCTGGATGGCTCAGTCGGTTGGGTGTCCAACTTTTGGCTCAGGTCATGAGCTCACGGTTCATGGGTTTGAGCCCCACGTCGGGCTCTTTGCTGACAGCTCAGAGCCTGGAGCCTGCTTCAGATTCTGTGTCTCCCTCTCTCTCTGCCCCTCCCCCGCTCATGCTCTGTCTCTCTCAAAAGTAAGCAAACATTAAAAAATTAAAAAAAAAAAAAAGGCATTTTGCAAGTCCCTACTGTGAACCAGGCCCTGGGCTGGGTGTTGGATAGTCATATGGATGAGGCAAAGGCCTGGCCCTTGCTGAACCTAAAGTCTGTCTGGAGAGGGTGACAGAGCATTAGACCCAAATGCAATTGGTGCGGTGACAGGGGATGTCTTAGAGGCTACTGGAGTCCAGAGCAGGAACTGAAACTCCCTGGAGTTGGGGGGACAAGGGGAGGCCTGGACAAGTGGAGGGCATTTAATCTGGAACTGCGGAACAATGAATGTTTGTGGAGCACCGTGCGGCTCCAGGTGCTATGTAGAGGGTCTCATTTGCTACTCACATCAGCCCCATTTTATCTCCTGGCAGGAGGGGATGTACTCCAAGAGCTTAAGTCAAACAATGTGTGAGTTGCTGGGCTAAGGGCCTAGTCCTAGAGCCCCAGGATATGTGCTCGTATGAGCCCCACTTGTTCACCAAAAATATATTTGTCACTCCTACCTGAGCCAGCCAGCCATAAGGGGGATACAACATGAACAAGAGGTAGCATACCTCTCCTTAGGCTACTGTTGAGTGTGGGAGAGAGACAAATAAAGGGGCAATTATAACACAGCCCAGAAGGACCAGGGATGCACAGGAGACTCAGGCAGCAAACTCACCCTGGGAAAGTCAGGGAAGACTTCCTGGAGGAGGTTACACCCTCTGAAGAATGATATTACTACTATCAATAGTTGCCATGAAATAGGCACTGTGCTAGGCTCTTCCAAGTATTAACTCACTGGACTCTCCCCACAACTTGAGGTTCCATGGCTGTCCCCAGCTAAAACTGAGAAAACAGGCTAGGGGGCACACTTCCCTGTGGGTCTGGGCCTCCTCTCCCACAGCTTGGCCTGACAGAGAGCTAAAAATATAGTACTAATAAGAAGAGGCACAGCTAAATGTCAAAGGCTGGATAATTATAGCTTGCAGAGGTAGGAGCCGGAAGCAGGGAAGGGGGGCCTCTCGGGGACTCCCCTCTCCATCCCTACCACCAAACCCAGCTGGCCACTCTTCCTGAGTCACACTCACCATCAAACACTGACAGCTGTGGCTAGAACAGTCACACCTGGACCTTATGCATCTCACCTGGCCATCGGAGACCCCAGGCCCAGGAGGAGCCCCTTACTTCAGGAGGGTGGAGCAGAGCCAATGATGGCCAAACCCACAGAGAGAACTGACTTCTCCCAACAAACACACCTACCAGGGCACCTGGGTGGCTCAGTCGGTTGGGTATCTGACTTGGGCTCAGGTCATCATCTCACGGTCTGTGAGTTTGAGCCCCACGTCGGGCTCCTTGCTGACAGCCCAGAACCTGGAGCCTGCTTCAGATTGTGTCTCCCCCTCCCTCGCTCGTCTCTGTCTCTCTCTCTCAAAAATAAATAAAATATACCATTACTAACAATAACATCACATCCTGGTTGGAAGAGGATGTTTTAAAACTTTTCTCCAAGCCCTATTCACTTTCTATTCTGCCGTATTGAGCTGGCTGATGTTGGGCTGGCTTGTCTAACTCTTTGAACTTCAGTTTCTCTTTTTTTTTAAAATATTTATTTATTTTTTTGAGAGAGAGAGAGAGAGAGCATGAGCAGAGGAGGGACAAAGAGAGAGAGACACACACAGAATCCGAAGCAGGCTCCCGGCTCCAAGCTGTCAGCGCAGAGCCCGACACGGGGCTCGAACTCACGAACCGTGAGACCATGACCTGAGCCAAGGTCAGAGGCTTAACTAACAGAGCCACCCAGGCACCCCAGTTTCTCTTCTTTAAAAAAAAATTATTTATTCTTTTGGGAAAGTGCAAGCGGGGGAGGGGCAAAGACAGGAGGGGACAGAGGATCCTGACAATCTGACAGCGGCGAGCCTGATGTGGGGCTCAAACTCGCGGAACCATGAGATCGTGACCTGGGCTGAAGTCTGATGCTCAGCTGACTGAGCCACTCAGGTGCCCCACCGTTTTTTCTCCTTGAGAACCTGCACTCATTATGGGCCAAGCACGTTTGTATGCCCTTGACATCCATCCCTTCATGTTAACCTTCACCATTCTCAAGAGGTGGGGGCTACAATAACACTCAATTTACAGGTAAGCCTGCCGAGACCTTGAGAAGCTGAGGAACTTTCCTACTTTCACAAGGCAACAATGAGTTGAGCTGGGAGTCAAGGCTGATGACAGCAGGGCCCATTTTTCTCCTTCCCGCACCCATACCTGCACTGTGAGGTTTTATGCAATCAGAGGAAGGCTGGGAGTTCTCTTGGTCATAAAATGACTGACGATCTGCTCCTGGTACTGTGTGCCCTTCAGTAAGTCCCCTTCTCTTTCTGACACACGCAATCTCCCAGCATATCCTTCCTACCCTCCTGCCATACAGGGTGCATTAATAAAGAGATGTTGCACAAATTCAGTAGTATTTCTCTTGATGCCCACTAGAGGGCACACAAGTGACACTAACCGCCACCCTTTCCCTTCCTGTGTAATTGTTACACAGGCAGCCCCACAGCTTCCCTGTGTCTCAACCTTCCTTCTGGATTCTTCTTCATATGTGATGACTATCCCTCTACTTCAATTTCTGCTTGCTGTTTTTATTATTTTTACCCTACAAATTACAGAAAGTTACCTCAGATCCTTTCTGGAAGGAGGCAGGAGGTGACTTTGTCCATGGCCTCACTAACAACACCAGCCCTGCATCTGCTGAGGGTGGGCAGCTCCACATTCTTCCAGCCTGGGGCCAGGCCTGGCACAGCACCCCCCCCCCCCCCAACAGGAGGGCAGAAGGGCCTAGCGGCTCCTGGGGACTCCTCCTCCATCCCCATCTCTTCCTGCTGCAAATGCTCTCATTACATCATCCCTGGTCCTCCCAGGAGCAAAATTCTGCTCACCTCGCCCTCACTCCATTGCTGCCACAATACGCTGTTTCTCAAACAGCCCTGCTCTGCCTCCCAGGTGCCCCTGAGGAAGCCGAACCGCCCTCCACGGCTGCAGCTGAAGAGGCCAGGGTCTGAACCCCACCTGGGTTCCAGTCCCCAACTGCACCTTACTTTCCACTTTGGAAAATGGGGCTGATGGGCTTCCTTCTGTGGTTAAGGAGATTAAGTTGCACAACTTATAGTCAGTGCCTGGCAAGCTGCTACTTCTATTAATATTAGTTCAGCTCAGCCACTTCCTGGCTGTGTATCTAGGAGCACATAACTTAGCTTGTTTGAGCCTCAGCTTCCCCATCTGGAAAATGGGACTTACACAGATGTCAAGAGAATTGCACTGGATATTGTAGGTAATGTTCTTAGAGCAATGCCTAGCAAGCACCAAATGATTAGTAAGTATTGCAATTATTAAAGGCCATAAATTAGGGCACAAAAGAAATATCAATAAACTAATATAGTAGAATCAGAATTTATAAACCATTCATAGATTGCAATCTAAAAGACTAGGAATCAATAATAAAATCAGAAAACTGACCCTACACCTGGTAAATAAAGCACCCTCTGTTAAATAACACCTGAATCTTCTGGGTAAGGGAGTGAATTCAATATGTGCATGTATCCCCACATCCTTCTGAAATCCCACTAAAACTACATTAAGGAGGGTAGGGCACCTGGCAGGCTCAGTGAGAAGAACATGTGACTCTTGATCCTGGGGTTGTGAGCTTGAGCCCCATGATAGGTGTAGAGCTCACTAAAAACAAAAAACAAAAAAACAAACAAAAAGTCGAAATCCACGAGAGCCATGAGAACAATAGACAATAGGAACAACGCTAAAAGCTGAAAGCAAATGGATAAAAGGTTACTGACTTAGCTGAATCCTAAGCCACAAGAAGGGAAGCCAAGAAGCAACCTAATTTATACTGCAGGACCCGAAAGTTTCAGGAACTGGTGGCACCAGAAATGTCTGGAAGTGGGAGTGAAGAATTGAGTAAAATTTGGAGGATCAGGTGAATGTCTGAAAAGGAGTAAGACACCCCCAGATCCTTCCCCGGTTCCGACTGTCAGACAACTGCCCCCTTCCCTCCCATAGAAGACTGAGGTCTCCTCTCAGAAAAGAATACCAACACAGTGGGGGGTGGAGATCACAGTAAAAACACATGAAACAGGGATCCCGGTCAGTGAGGACCACGGTGGACAAGCCCACGTCCACCAGAGCCATCACTCAGCTGTCAGTACCTCACTTAAAGCTGAGGAAGCACTCAAGGATCACCAGGCATCTGAGGAATATGGATGTCAGAGGCCAAGAGGCCAGACAAGTAAAACAGCATAGATACAATCTAGGCTAGTTGTGGCATACACATAGATTATTCTGGAAGGAAACATAAGAAGCTGATAACATTGATGCCTGTGGGGAAGACACCTGGGTGGCTGAAGGACATGGGAAGGTAGGAGATATTTCACAGTACTTCCAAAATTATTTTAAACTTTTTAGTAATCTCTACACCCAACACGGAACTCGAACTCACAACCCCAAAGTCAAGAGTTGGATGCTCCACTGATTGACCCAGCCAGGTGTCCTTAAACTTTCTATTTTTCTTTAAGTAGTGCTATACCCAACATGGGGCTCAAAGTCAACCCCCAAGATTAAGAATCATATGCTTTGCCAACTGAGCCAGCCAGGCACCCCTAAACTTTTCATTTTTAAATACTTCTGGACTTACAGAGAAGTTACAAAAATGCCACCCACCTTTCACCCAGCTTCGTCTGATTTTACACCTTATCTAACCATAGTGCAATGCTCAAAACCATTGATACTAAACCATAACTAACTTAGCTATAGCCCTCATTCAAAATTCACCGGTTTTCCTATTGATGTCTTTTTTCCATTTCAGGGTCTGATCCAGGATGTCACACTGCATTTTATCATCATGTCTCTCTCTTTTTATTTTTTTAATGTTTATTTTTTGAGAGGGGGGTAGGGGCAGAGACACAGAATCTGAAGCAGGCTCCAGGTTCTGAGATGTGAGCACAGAGCCTGATGCGGGGCTCGAACCTACAAACTGTGAGATCATGAACTGAGCCGAAGTGCCCCCATTGTGTCTCTTTAATCTCCTCTGGTTGCTGACAGTTTCTCCTTTTTTCTACAAACTTTAAGCATTATGCATTTTTGGCAATATCAAAAAGTGATATACTCTCATCAGCATATATCAGGGGAGACATGATATATGACTGTGATATACCTTACTAATGGTGATGTTGAGGCACCTGGGTGGCTCAGTTAAGCATCTGACTCTTGATTTTGGCTCAGGTCATCATCTCACAGCTTGTGGGATTGAGTCCCGCATCAGACTCCGCACTGACAGTGAGGAGCCTGCTTGGGATTCTCTCTTCCTCTCTCTCTATGCCCCCCCCCCCAAATAAATAAATAAATAAACATTAAAAAAAACTATTGGTAATGTCAACCATGGCCACCTGGTTGAGGATGTGCCCATCATGTTTCTCTGCCTTCCTATTTTTTCTTTGGAATTGACGAATGTCTTGTGGGGAACTACTGGTGGGGAACGTCTTCTGAGGCATTACTGTTGTGTTTGCTTAATGATGATTTTCTATTTCCCTGATACCTTCTACATTTATTAGTTGAAATTCTGCCAGGAAGAGATGCCCTTCCTTCCCCACTAATTTGTTCAATTATTTATTTCTACATAGTCAATTATTTATTTAAATTCAATTATTTATTATCCATTTGAACTTATGGACATTTTGAGTTATAATCCAAACCAATCATTATTTTGGTGATCATTTTTCCCAGTTTTGGTCCTTGGGAATTCCTTCAGGTCGCTCCTTTCAACATGACCCCATTTTTTTTGAGTACTTCCTTATTCTCTGGTACCTCAAGATGTTTCCAGGCTCATCTTGTATCTTCTCTGTCCCAGCACTGGAATAAAACCATTTTTCCAAGTAAATTACCCTGGGATCGTTATTTTATTAAGTCCAGATTAAAATGATCAATTGTTTTCTTCAGGTTAATATTTTATTTATTTTTGAGAGAGAGAGCAAGCAGGGGAGGGGCAAAGGGGGAGAGAGAGGAAGAGAGAGGGAGGGAATCTTTTTTTATTTATTTTTGAGAGAGAGAGAGAGGGAGAGGGAGAGCACACGCAGGTATACACCCGCACACAAGTGGTGGAGGGGCAGAGAGAGACGGGGAGAGAAAGAGAATCCCAAGCAGGCTCTGCACTGTCAGTGCAGAGTCTGATACGGGACTCAAACTCATGAACTGTGAGATCATGACCTGAGCTGAAGTCGGATGCTTAACCAACAAGGGAGAGAATCTTAAGCAGGCTCCATGCTCAGCACAGAGCCTGACTAGGGGCTCAATTTCACAACTGTGGGATCATGACCTGAGCCAAAATCAAGAGTCAAGTCGCTTAACCAAATGAGCTGCCCAAGCGCCCCTCAGATTAATATTAACTAGGTTACCTGAACATGCCTGCCTGGGTATGTTGTATGCATTTTCTCTTTTCTTTTCTTCCTTCCTTTTCTTTCTTAATGAAATTTTTTTTTTAAGTAGGTTCCATGCCCAATGTGGGGCTTGAACTCATGACCCTGAGATCAAGAGTTGCATATCCTACCGACTGAGCCAGCCAGGCACCCCTATACGCATTATCTTCAATCCTCACATTACCTCTGCAGGTTGTGCACCATTAACCTTCTTTTATACACAGAGAAACTGAGGCTCAAAACTCAGTTCATAAATGTCAGATCAAGTGTGAGCCCAGGTCTGTGGGCCTCCAAAGCCTGGGCTCTTTTCTCTGATGGACACTGGGAGTTGGGGAGGGCACGGGGACATGAGACAATGGACAAATCCATACCAACAGCTAGTAGGATCTTGATGGATACCTCAGAGGCTCTGGTAGGTCTCTAATGCATTAATTTGGCTAGGCTGAATGACATTTCTCACAATTCCCTTCCCTGGTTAGACCACAGGAGAGGTTCTTACCAAAGATTTAGGGGGACAGAAGTGAAACAGCAATGCTTTTTGTAGCTCCCACATATTGAAGTGGATTGACTGGCTCACTTTGTGGGCATGAGGCTGATGCAGGCTGTCGGGGTCCAAGGACCCAGAGGGGGGTCCTGCAGGACCAGCCAAGAGTGTCTTTGGCTTCACGCAGGATACAACTCAAATGCAAGCCAAGAAAAAGTGAGCAGAGTTTATTAAAGAGAGAGAGAAGAGTGTAGATATTGGAAAGGAAAGAAGAGTGAGTCTCATCTTTGGCCGGGGTCTGGGGTTTTTACTGAGGTTTGTGGTCCAATGCCTGTGTCATCTCAGGCACCCATGAACAAAGACGACTGTTTCGGTGTCCACCATAAGTCACTTATGCCCTGGAGCCAGGGGTCTTGGTGAGTCAGTGGTCTTGGAAAATGTTCATGATGACCCCGGTCACTCCTTAGATGTTATCTGTTGTGCTGGAAGACTCCAAAGAAATCATTAATTTCTTGACCTTTACAAGGAGGACATACATTACCTGTACGAGAAGCTCTCCTACCCTGGCATCAGCATTCAGCTTTGACTCTCGCTAAGCCAGGTGTGTGTGTGTTTAGATCTATGAGAAGGGCCCAGGCTTCTCCAGAAACCCCACATATGCCCTCAAGGCTGGCGGCAGCAAGAACCAGGGTCCCAGTCTGCCCCCATGGGTTCCAGCTCGTTCCTGTGCATCCCAGAATGTTCTTGTCCTCATACATTACATACCTCTGCCTTGGCCGACAGCCTGCTCTATGTCTTCAAGCTCCAGCATCAGACTCGATGACAATATCCGTCCAGACACTGCTTACGCAGCTCCCATAATTGCCCAAGTTCAAACACCTGGGACAAATCTCTTCCTCTCTATGGCCTGGTATTTCTTGCTTGACCCCTGACTGAATCAGAGGAGGGACACTGGTCCAGAGCAGGCAGGTTCTTAGAGCTCAGGGCCTCCAAAGGCCATCAGTGTGAGGTGCTCCCGACAGACCCACTCAGACAGAGTCCAACTTTCCTAACTCCCCTGAAGCTATCTGTGGCTGGAGGAGGACAGACTTTTGCCAAGCCAGTGCTGACAACAAAAAGCTGCAGTTACCCGCCATCCCATGGATTTTCCTAAGCAAAATAAAAGGAGACCCAGAATCCTACACAATAAAAATCAGATCCTTTGTATCACAAGGGGTACTATGGTAAGTGGGCATCCCAGAACTGGGACACCCTGGGGACCAAAAGGGTGATGAGTCTGTGGATGAGGTATTAACATCCGACCAGGATGGATCCTAGGCCCCGTGAGAGAACAGTTTGGATATTAGCACCAAGGCTGGGGCACTGCTCTAGAACTCAGTGTGGGGTGGGGGGGCTCAGTTGGTTGAGCGTCCTACTTTGGCTTAGGTATGATCTCACGGTTCAGGAGTTCAAGCCCTGCATCAGACTCACTGCTGTCAGCGTGGAGCCTGCTTCAGATCCTCTGTTCCACACCCCACCGCCCCCCTCTCTCTCAAAAATAAACATTTAAAAAAAAAAAAAAAGACACACATGTGAGCCGGGCTCCCAGCTTGGGGAGAGCAGATTTCCATGATGCCCAGACTCTGAAGCTCAAGCCCTAGATGGCCACCAGAGGGCTCTCAAGCCACGTCCAGGAAGAAAGTGATGTCCCAAGGCTGCTGTGAGGTAGAGGAAGAATGCAGGATAGAGGAGTGGGGTTCTCCAAGGTGGAGCAGGGCAAATTCCCTGTGCAAGGCAGCCAGCCACATCTGTAGGAACTCTCAGTGCTGTAGCTCCATCTGATCCACCTTAGGTAGCTGCGTTAGTGCCCCTTGGGACCCCCATTGGGGCGACATTCATGGGAGGGCCTGATGCTATCATTGTGCAGGGTCGGGAGGCTGGAGGTGGCAGGCCTCAGACTTATGAGGATTTCTGATACTCCTTCACTGCTCACCAACTGCGTGATCCACCGCCCCCTGTTCAGACCTCAGTTTCCTCATCGTACAAGGAGGCAGGATCAGATGATCATTCAGGTGGCTTCCAGCCCATCAGTAATAATGGTGATGATGGCGGCAATGATGATAGCAGTGACATTTGCTATAAACTTAGTATGTGTCAAACTCCACGCTAAAATCATTTAATTTGACTGTCTCCCTTAATCTGCATGATAACCCCATGGGGTAGGCACAACTGTCATCCCCATTTCATAGGTGAAAACATGGAGGCTCACACAGCTGGAAAAGAGTTGGGCTAGGAGAGAGAGAATACAGCTGGCAAGAGCCCAGCCCAGAATCACATGGACCTGGGCTTGGACCCAGGTTCTGGCGTTTTTAGCTGTGTGACCCTCAACAAGTCACTCACCCTCTCTGTGCCTCGGTCTCCTCTGATACCCACTCCACGGGGCCGCCACAAGGACCAAAAGCAGTAATGCCAAATGCCTGGTATACGGGGAGCACGCCACATCAATCATTGTTCCATATTAAATGTGTTATTATCTGTGGCTGGGATGTGAACCACAATTCACTTGGTCCCTCAGCACTGCCTCTCCACCCTCTGGGTAAATCCCTGCTGAAGTAGGAGATGAAATGCTGTCTGGGTTGAGGACTTGGATTTCAAGACAGGCTCAGGTCGCCACAGCCGCAGAGCAGGACTGCCAGGTGCCCAGAAAGCTGCCTGGCCCCATTCTAGAGGCAGACGGGCCTGTCCCTAGGGAGGGGGTGCTGCATGAGCATTCTCGCTCACCTGGCCAGCAACCTCTGCCACCCCATCCTGGCAGGCCTGTAGCCAGCCTCTGCCCCCAGGATCTTCCCGTTTGCTCCTCACCAAACTCTCTGCGCCCCCTCTGCAAGCCTTACCCACTAGATAACAGAATACCCTGTAACCTCCCATGGGCTGCCCTTTGAAAGATATCGCTTCTCTGTCCCCCCAAGTTAGCCTTACCCAGATCCCTTACCCAGTAACCCCCAATCTGGCTGATTTCTTTGCCCCCACTCAGCTCACCTGCCTCAGTACCAAGCAGATGCTGTTCTCAAAGAGGATGTTGCTGGTATTTGTGTCTGGTGGATGCCATCAAGGGATAGGGTTGGCAGTGCCCCTGGTCTCCTGGGTTCCTACCATCTGTTTTTTACTAACGCTTCTATTCTTTGCACACAGGGTAGCCCCCTGGGAGTGGAGGGGCTGCTGCCTTTCCAGTGCCTGACAGAGCCAGGCACACAGTGGGGTTCATGAGAATGTGATTGAATGAATGAATGAATGAATCAAGTGAAAGGAAAAAACAATGATGCAGGGCTGGGTTTGGTCTTTGGATTTGGGGGACTCAGAGGCTCTCAATGACACAGGGAACCCTGGATCTGTTTCGTGGCTCTGTCTGCCACTACTCAGCAGGTATGGGACCTTGGTCAAGGCTCTCAACTTCCCCAAGCCTGTTACCTCTTCTATAAACCAGGGAGAGTAACAGTCTCTACCGTTTGGAGCCAATATAGAGACACCATGGAAAGCAGTGAGCACAGCCTGGTACTGTTATGATTACCACCCTGTGAATGCCCACCTTCCTGAGTCATCTGGGAACTAGAGGTGGGTTTGGAGGTGCAGGGGTGATGCTCACCTGGTAGCGAGGGTGCCGGCATGAAACTCTGGTGGTAAGGTTTGGGTAGGGACCTGGGGCAGGAAGCCACAGGTGTGAGCCCCCTGGCCAGCTCAGTGGCCCAGCCCTGTTTATACTCCACCCAGTGTGGCACGTGGCCGTTGGCCATTGCTTCCTCACCACCCTCCCATCCCTAGTTTCCTCTGATCCAGTCCCCAGTCAGAGGGAGCCTTCAAATATTGCATCTGAGACATGATCAGCTCCTGCCTGAACCCGTCTTGAGCAGGATCCTCCTAGCCACTCCCTTCTCCTCCCTCACCCTTCCGCTCTGAGCTCCAGCCATCTGGATCTCCTCTCAAATTCCTCACATCACTCTACTTGTGCTGCTCACTCTGTCCTTTGCCCCTTCTCTAGCAACTTCCTGTTACTAGCTCAACAACAAGAACCTGGCCAGGTCCTGTGCTCAGCATCCTCTCCAGGGGAAGGATTCCAACACCAGCTGGGTAGGGGTCAGGGGGTTCTGACCCCAAGAACGCCCTCCGACCCCACCCTTTGTCCATCCCCATGTTCTAGGCCTGCACCTTGGAAGGCTTTCCTGAGCCCGGAGGAGCCAGGCCTGACCAGATGTTGGCTGCTTTCAGGTACTGCAGACGGCTCCCTTCCCAAGTGCTGCACCAGGCTCTTTTTCTGTAACCTCCAGCTCCTGGTGGCCGTAAATCTTGTCCTGGCAGGGACTGCAGAAGCCCTGTCTGCTAGCTCAGGCAAGGCTGACTCCCTCACCCTTCTTCTGGTTCCGCAGGGTGCAGTTCCTCTCAGGGCCAGGGCAGGATGCCCAGGGCCAGCAACTGCAGTGTTCTCCCTGTCATCCTTCAAGGCCATCCCGAGGGGCTGGGCTCCCCACTCACCTGCCCTTCCCCTCTCAGCCTCGCTTTCTCCATCTGAAATACAGGGGGCTTGGGTCTGAATCTTTCTATCTCATAATCACCATCCCTCAACTCACATACGCAAAACACAATTTTGCATAAAACTTTACCAATCGCTTCCCCCACAGATCTGCCTGGTTAGGAACCTCTGTATTTCAAGAACTACTGTTATTTGCAAAAAGCAAGTTGCAAAACAGAACGCACAATCTTCTTAAACCGTAAATATTAACACTTGTAAATGCATACAAGAACCTGGAAGAACATATATAATAAAAGGATCCAGAGCTTGTCTCTTGAAAAGTAGGGTTGCAGGGCCGTTCACCATTCTCTTCAGACATTTTTGTAACTGAATATTTTTTAACAAGTGCGTGCTACTTTGAGGGATTTTTCTCCCATTTAAAATATAATCCTATAATCTTATCACCAACAATCTCAAATTCTCCAGACCATTGATCCGTTGGTTGAGCATAATGATCATGAGCACTCAGGCTTGTGAAGTCTGACTGACAATAGATTAGCAGGATTAAGACCATGACTTGACACTTACCGAAGGGTTCCTCTGAGCAAGGTAATTAACCTACCTAGGGCTCACTTTATTCTCAAAAATTGGGTTAGTAGTAACTCCTACACCTCAAAGGATTTCTTACACTGGCAAGAAGAAAAATGTAACAATGTCTGTTTTTTTTTTTTTAAAGGAAAGACTCTTTTTTCTTTTTTGAGAGAGAGAGAGAGCGAGCACTCACACACACTAGTGGGGGAGGGGCAGAAAGAATCTCAAACAGGCTCCATGCCCAGCCCAAAGAAGAGCTTGATCCCAATGACTGTGAGATCACAACCTGAGCCTAAACCAAGAGTCGGACGTTTAACTCGACTGTACCACCCAGGCACCCCTAAAAGGAAAGACTCTTGAGTGAGGCAGACACTTATGACCCTGCCCGGGTCCCCAGTAGAGGTGTCACATCTTGTTAACTGTTTTCATTGGCCCTGGCCAACATCTTCCCAGTTGTTGGGTCTCACACTGGACCACTGGAAGGTCTCCACAGGGCCAGGAGCCCATAGGACAAATATGGCTAATGGAATCTGGCCTGGACTCTTGTGTCTGGCACCAGTTCAGCAATGGGGATATAAAAAACCCAGACATCACCTCATCGCTGTTTCATCAAAAAAGGAGACTTTCTCCCTGCACATCCCTGCAGAGGACAAATTCTTGCTGGCTGTGTGGCCTGGGAGGGAGCAGGAAGAGAAGAAGGGGGAATCTGGGGAGTTTTCCCCGTCTTGGGGGTCAGAGGGCAGCCTGGGTCACCATAACAGCCATGGGACTGGTAACCTTGGTAACTGGCCCCTTGGTAACCATGACAACCCAGGTAACCAGGTATTGTGTGGGCACCTGACAAGCATAAACCTCTCCTCCGCTCCCCACATCCTGTGAGGGAGGTACCGGCATCCCTTTCTAACAAGGGGTGAGGGTCCTTGTCCGAGGTCACTGAGCTACAGCCAGGATTTGCCCCCAGTCCAAGTGACTCCAGAGCCAGTGTTCTCAGCATCCTGGCAGTCAAGAGGCCTGTGGCATAAGCACAGCTCTCCTCAAATGCCATGTGTTATCTTGGATAGGTCTGAGACCCTTCCTGAGTATCGCCTCAGGGCTTTTCACAGGAAAACTCCAGGCCACCCAACCTCCTCCTCCAGGATAGTTCTGCCATGAGTTAACATGTTGGGCTTTCCTGGAAGATTTGGTCTGAACACAGGGCCTGACAGCCTCAGAAAGAAAAACAAAACAAAAAGCAAACAAACAAAACCTCCAGAGGACCACAGAGTCTCCAAGAGCTAAGGCAGAAAGGTTCCCATAGTCCTGGATACCCAGTGTGCTCTTCCTAGGAGCTGATCCAGCCCTGCCAATTGCCCTGGCCCTGCCTGTTCTGTCCACCTAGCTCAGGGTCCTCATGGCTTCTTGCCTATTCCTGCTCTAAAGGACCTGGGGTCCCTTCATGCCTCACTAGGTGCTGGTCAGAAAACTGGAGACCCTGGGACTTTTCAGGACTCCTCATCTGGCCTGCCCAAGACAGTGCCCCAGCATGATTCAATAGAGGTGGGCCTCACTGACCCCCATGCCCTGTCTTCCTTTCCTTTCCCACTCTATAGGGTCATTGTTAGGATAGGGGGCTCAAGGGTATTTCAGGAAAAGCTATGAATCCAGATTTTTATGTTAAATCACCCAGCTGTCAGATGTTGACAACCGTACCAATCATTTGCTGTATGATCTCAGACCCATTCCCTGCTCTTCCTCCACTTTGCTTGGCATCCCAGGTGCTCAGCCTTGTGAACTACATTTCCCAAGCTCCTCTGCCAATGGACTCTGGTTAGATTCAGCCAATGGGAGGCACTAAAGAAAGACAGGCAGGTGGGAAGAGGCCAGGGTATTTCCCAGCTCTCTGTGCAGTACCTGTGTCTCCTCCAAAGCCACAGTACCCTCCAGACAGCCCATCCACCATACGTCCAGGTCACAAGTTTGGGCAACCATCCCTACTGCCTACTATTTGGCTTTTCAAAATTGTCGCTACTGACCCCCCATAAAGTGGTCTCTGTTTTTCTGATATGGCAATTGATTCGAATCCTCTTTTTTCTGCAATTTTAATCATAGTATAATATATATAACATAAAATTCACCATTTTAACCATTTCTAAGTGCACAATTCAGTGACATTAATTACATTCACGATGCTATGCAACCATGACCATTATTTCCAAATGAATTGTTTCTTAATACCCTTGGTTGGGGGAGGGGTTGAACCAAGCTGCCCAGCAGGCCACATCAGCCTGTAGGCTGACCGCCTGTGACCTTGGCTTTGCAGGTGGCAAATATTCTCTCATGTATTCCCCTGCCTGCGCATCCCAAATCCCAAGATATTAATGGGAAAGGATGGATGACCCCTATTCCACACTGGAAACTGGAGCTCAGGCAGACCACTGACCAAGACACCCCATTCCCAGCCCTGTGCTCTGTCTTACACCCAGCCAGCTTCCTGTTACCCTCCTTCCCCTGGTGGGTCTTCAAACCTCCGCACACAGGTCCCCTGCTGCTCTGCCCCCCAACAGAGTAAACTCTTGCCATGGGGCTCCCCCTCAGAGTGTCACCAAGGGAGTGGGGCAGGGGTATGGTCCTTGGGGTCTACATACCCAAGGACAACACTCTCTGGGCACCAAGTAAGAATAAGAATAACAGCACCACCAACAATAATAATACAACCTAATGTTTATTCACATTCAGTTCCTTCGGCATGTGGAAAGGAAGAGCTGAGCTTTCCAGGGGTCAGATGGAAATGTGAAAAACCTCAGAACAGAGGACTTCATAATTAAAACAAGCCGACTACCAACTTATTGGGGGGGCCTATTACATTCCCCAAGCGAGTGCTTTGTCTCTTAATCCTCATGAATGTCCTGAGAAAACAGAGGCTCCTTAAGGCCCATTTGGTTCCGCAGCAGGGAGGGGTGGAGCTGGGACTCCAACCCAAGTCTCCTTGTGCCCAAAGACTAAGGCACCTCCGTACCCTCTGTGCTCACTCTGGCCTCCCTGCCTTTGGATGAGCTCTTCCCCTATACTGGGCTGCCACCACGAGGGATAATAAAATGGATGTCAGACTGGGTTGAAGGGGCCCCCCATGCCTGCTGCAGCCCTTCTGCCATCGCTGGGTAGGGTCCTGGACTGGTGCCCGGGCTCTGCTGCAGCCCGAGTTGAGCTAGGCAGGCCCTCAGTCAACTGCTGAAGAGGCACAATGGCAGTGGGGAGAGGGAACTGGGGCAGAGGACAGAGGCTTTTGGTGGCCCCAAATCTCTGCCAGGGCATGGTGGGCACTCTGTGGCAAACCCTGAGCCTCTGTGGATGACGGGGCATCTCACAGGTGTGGATTTAAACCTGGCTCTGAATAACACAAGCCAAGGTTTGTCTGTGAATCCACAAACCTGCTCTGAAGGACATTTGTGAATCATCCTAGTTGCCTCCAGGGGAGGCGCTGGGTGGCTGGGGACAGAAAGAGGGAGGGAGACTTTTCATTATCTACCCTTTGGGTCTCTGGGCTTTTAAGCCATTAATAAATCATTTAAAAAGTTTAAACTCTGGTTTGGTAAATCATTGCTGGGTGACCTTGAGCATGTCACTTAACCTCTCTGAGCTTCTACTTCCCCAGCTCTAAAACAGGGTTAATCATAGCACTTACTTCATAAGGAAAGAGTATGGCATAAGTGAAAGTATTCACACACAGTGCTTAGCATGGTGCCCGAGACACAGTAAAAGCTCTTAAGTGGGATTGCTATTATTATTATTAATCTTGTTATTATTGCTATTGGCCATTTGCCTGTCAGATCCCAAGCAAGGGCTACTACAAAGTCCTCTGACACCTTCCAAGACCTCCTCCTCGAGACTGAGGCCTTTCCAGCAAATGTCAGCTCTGTTACTATTAGGTCTGAGAGCTGGGTAGATCATGTCACCTCTCTGTGCCTCAGCTTCTTCCTCTATGAAACAGAGATACTGGAACTTGCCCACTATTCACAAGATTACTAACAATCAAGATTTACCACATATGGTGGCAAGCACGGGGTGCCAAGGTGAGGGCAAGGGGCTCACAGCCTGGTGGGGAGGCAGCTAAATTAACAAATGCTTGGGGTGCCTGGGTGGCTCAACTGGTTGAGTGTCCTACTTTGGCTCAGGTCATGATCTCACAGTTTGTGAGTTCAAGCCCTGCACTGGGCTCTGCTCTGAGCGCAGAGCCGGCTTTGAATCCTCTGTCTCCCTCTCTCTCTGCTCCTCCCACACTTGTGCTTGCTCTCTCTCAAAAATAAATAAACATTAAAAAAAATTAACAGATGCTTGTGACAAGAGAGATAAGTGGGAGATGGGGGAAAGGGAGATAAGAGAGGCCAGCAGAGGAGCCTAACCCAGCCAGGGGTGGAAAGGGCACCAAGGAAGCCTTCCTAGAAGAGGTGTTGCCACAGCTGAGCACCGAAAGATGACCAGGAGTTGGTCAGTCAGAGGAGAAAGTGGGTCAGAAAACACACTGCAGACAGAGGAAGCTGTAAGAACAAGGGCTAAGTCTAAGACCCAGTGGGTTGTTCCAGAACAAGCAAGAAGGAAATGAAGCGGGCCCCACTGAGGGCAGTGGGGAGATGAGGAGGGGCTTTTGTCACCCATCTCAGAGGACTGTCTGGTTTCAGAGGCCAGGTCTTACCACTTATCTGCTGTGTAACCTTGGGCGAGGTACTTAACTTCTCTGTGCCAAACGAGGCAAACAGTGCTTACCCTATTCTGTTGTGAGGATAAGAGTTAATGCATGTAAGGTGCTTAGAACAGGGGCTGGCACACAGCCGTGTACTGCTCTGTCCTCCACGGGCCCAGGCCCGCAGTGGCCTTCAAGGAGACTAAATGATTTGCTGAGTGGATCAACAAATGAGCAAATAGGGTGCCAAGTCCCGTGCCCCCTCTGCTGACCCTCCGGGGTGGAACCTGCTCAGGCCTCCCCGCTTTCTGCTCACCCCTGAGCTGGGATCACACAAATCACCTGGAGGCACACTGATGCTCCTCCCCGTGCCCCACCTGGGAACCACCTCGGCCACAAAATGCCCATGGCTAGTTGCTCCCCCATCTCTGACACTATCTGCAGGGACCTCTATGGGGGAGCCCCGGGGCGTGGGGAGCTAAGCTGCACTTTGAAGGGGAAGGAGAGCCCTGTTTACTGTCACCTGCTAGCGCGGTGTCTGGCACAGGGGTCCACCTCCAATAACTCAGGTGTGACTTTCCCCATTTTGTGGGTGAAGAGAACGAGGTACAGGAAGGTGAGGACTGGCCTGGGGGGAAAGACGAGTCCAGCCCAAGGTTGCAAAGCTCCAAAGCCTGGCTCCTCCACCACCCCTATCACCCACCCTATCTTGGCTCTCTCCTGTTTGCCTGGCCTGGTTGCTGAGGTCCCTGCTCAGACACACAGGGAGACCTAGTTTCAAGGTGAAAGATTCAGGGTCGGGGGGAGATAAAAAGAAATCAGAAGGATGGATGGCGGTGCTGACACCTTCAGGATCATTCACACAGTACAAACGGGTAAACAGACGCAGAGAGATTCCATAAGCCACTCTGAGGTGCCCAGCCCATTCATGGCAGGGCTGTGGTGGGACCTTGACCTTCTTCTCAGTGCACCACATGTCTCAATATCCCAGGTGCCTGGAGGCTGTAGCCTGAGACAATGCTGTCTGCAAACTGGAACCAGGGGAGGGGAAGGAGTAGTTAGCAGGCAGTTTGGGTGGAGAGAGCTCAGAGGGAGCTGCAAAGCAGGCAGTGCAGGTCCAGAGTGGAGACTAGCCCCCAGTAGGGCACAGCACACCCCTCCATCCCTGCCCGCCGTCTACAAAGCAACAGGGATGCTGCAGACACTGCTGCGGCCCTGGCTAGTCCCCAGCCGGGCTCACAGCTCTGCAAAGGGAGGGATGTGGGCGGAGATGCTGAGTCGGGCTCAGCCTGCTCTAGCTCAGCTCCAGCCGCAGTGAGAAAAAAATGCCCAGAAAGGCCTGCCAGGGGGTGGCCTGGTGACCTTACCCTGCAGCAGGACAGGAGGAGAGGGCTTCAGTTCCCTGCTTGGCCAGGGTCCTTCAGGCCCAGAGAAAGGGTCCTAGAGAAAGGGGTCAAGAAGGGAGCTGGGGGCTGCACAGAGGAGAAGCTTCTTCCGGCCCCAGGGCTGGGTCTGAAAAGGACAGTACCAGGAAGGGGCATCCAGGCCCTGACCTGGGGGACCTGATGGTCTAGGACAGGGAAGGGGAGATGGAGACCTGACACAATTCACTGTGTAACAAGAGAGCTGAAATGAGGTGACAAAAGGCACTTGATCTTGATATTAATGACAGCAATAATAATAATGGTTCCCACGTATTAAGTGTAATCACTGGGCCAGTCATTGTGAGCCTCAGTGCAGCTCCACCTGGGAGGCACTATTTTTTCCCCTTTTCACAGATGAGAAAACTGAGGCCCAGAATGGTAACATGACAGCTTGCTCAATCCTAGCCTGGGAGACCCTTGTGTGCCCCTCCTCCCAGGCTCCTCTGAGGTCCTGGGCTCTGTTTGTTGTGAGCCCTGCTCTATCCTCTGCCCAGTGCCTTATATGCAATCTGCACTCAGTACTCAAGATGAATGGATGGGTGACGCCAGCCCCACCTTGGGCAGAGAGAGGGAACATGCAATCTCCCCGCCCTTCTCTGCATGAGTGAGGATGCATCCAGCCTTGGGTCTGTATCTGGCAAAACTCAGTCTGATCTGAGCCTCACAGTGTCTCAAGAGGTGGCCAAAATCTGGAAAATCACCCCCATTTCACAGATGAGAAAACTGAGGCTGAGAGAGGTTATGTACCTTGCTTGGAGCCCCTAGCCAGCCAGTGGTGGGTCAGGCTCCTTCCCCTCCTCCTGTAGCCTATCGGCCCTCTCTGAGGAAGGGCTGGACTTGCTACCAGGAATAAACAAAGCCAGTGATGGCTAACGTTTAGACAGCACTTATAATGTGCTGCCATGTAGCATCTCATCTGATCCTCCCAACAATCTTTTGTTTTTTGAGATATAATTCACACACCATGCATACAATTCAGCCACTTACAGTGTATGAGTCAATGTTTTTTAGTATATTGTTGTGCAACCACCACTACAGTTGATTTTAGGACATTTTCATCCCCACAAAAAGAAACCCCGTGCTCCTGAATGATCATCCCTCGATTCCCTCATCCCTCCAGCTCTAAGGAAACCAGTAACCTACTTTCTTCTTTATAGATCTGCCTATTCTGGATATTTCACATAAATGGGATCATATAATATCCAACAAACTTATGAATTGGTTATCTTATCCCCATTTCCCAGATGGCAGTAACTGAGGCTTAGATGAAAAGCTTACTGAGGGCCTTTATAAAATTTTTTTAATGTTTATTTATTTTGAGAAAGAGAAAGAGAGAGAGAGCTGGAGAGGGGCAGAGAGAGAGGGAGACAGAAGATCCAAACCAGGCTCTGCACTGTCAATACAGAGCCTGAGGTGGTGCCTGAATTCACCAACTGCGAGATCATGACCTGAGCTGAAGTCAGACGCTTAATTGACTGAGTCACCATGCATTTAATGAAGTATGATGGGTAGACTTGAAACCCAGGCTCACCTGACTCAAGAGGCCCTGCTCTTCGTCATTCACTCCACCAGTCAGTGAGTGCTGGAGCTCGAGGACCACCCAGCTCCTCCCTTCCCTTCTACCTGAACCCAAGGCCCCACCCCTAAATTCCTCCATCACACCTGGGGGTTCTGCCAGGGACCCCTGTGGCTCTTCCACAACCCTTGCTCTTTGATTCTCCAGGCCTCAGGGATGCCACCTCCTTTGGGAAGCTCTCCCTGATTGCTCATCTTTCTTGGAGCTCCCACTGCCCATGTGCATTTGCCCATGGAAGACTGGGCAGCCAGGCTCCCTCTCTGTGTGGGTAGGAAACTGAGACCCTGAGGTGTCTGGGGTGACCCGGCGAGACCAAGTAGAGAGGGGAGGATTGAGGCCAGATCCCTGAGTCCTACACCAATTCTCTTCCCACTGGCCTATTCCAAAGGGGAATCCTTTATCTCCTCCATCCTCACCCCATCCCAAAAGTGGTGCCATTGGCCCTATGGGAAAGAAGGGGAAACTGATGCTCAGAAAGTCCAGTGATCTGCCCAAGGCTACAGACACGGAACCAGGCCTCACCTCCTGATTCCCCAACTTGCCCCCTCCTCCCCTCCCCCCCACATGGTGGGTCAGAAGCACCAGTTTGTGATTCCCACAGCCCCTGGACTTGCCCTTCTATCAGCCCTTCTAAAACTGGTTCTTCATTTGTTCGTGGTAAGAGGAGTTGGGACTCCTGTCCTTCTGGCTGTATTTCCAGTGCAGGCCTGGGCCTGGAACAGGTCTCAAGAAATGTTTGTTGAATGGATGATGAAAGAAGGGAAGGAGGGAAGGAATAAGGTTTGAGGGGTGGGGGTGGGTGGTTCAGCCACCTGCGCAGAGTCACACGATGCCATTTACGAGCATCAGGGTGTCTTACACCAGTTCTTCTGACCCCTAAAATCAAGAACTTCTGATATTTTGGGGTCTCATAGCTCTTGGAGAATCACTCACACAATCCTGCATGCAGTTTTGAGGGCTCCTGGCCCCCTGCAGCTCACCCACAGGCCAGGAGTAGCAGTCTCCATACTGCAGGTGGAAAATCTTGTCGTATGTCATACAGCCCTGTCCTGGGGACACAACAGATATGAATCCACTTCATAAAAGCCTGAAGCATAGCACGCACTTCAGCTGTGTCATCTCCAACCACGAGCCTGCACCTTGCTGCAGGCCCTGGCACACAATGCAGCAGTCCTGACACCATTCCTCTGCCTCTTCTGTCCTCAGATGGCCTCTGCCACACCCCGGCGGTTGCCACCAGCCAGGGACGTGCAGGAATACCCGTTAGTGTTACTTCAGCCACCATCAGACCTGGCAGCCTATGCCAGCAGTATCAGGGGTGGGGGCCACCGGTATCTCTTATCTGGGTCCCCTGCAGACTCAGCAGGACCCTGCCTCTCCTCCCTCACCCCTAACAACACTTTGGTCCCAGGGGGCAGAGGGTGGCAGAGTCTGAAACTCAGGAACTTTCCCAGCCCCAGGATGGTGCTGCAGACAGTTGTGTTTACTGAGGGTTTTCTAGGCCAGAAGCGGCGTGAGTCTTTTTGCATATGTTTTCCACCAAATCTCAAATGAAGCTGGTATTATTAGCGCCCCATTTTACGGATGCAGAAACTGAGGCACGGAAAGGAGAGATCACTTGCTCGCGGTGCTCTGCGGGGAAGTGGGAATGGTGGCACCCAGCCGTGGGTTAGTGTGACTTGAGCAGTGGGCTCTGTACCATTGGAGGAGTAAGCCTCCCCCAGAAGTTACTGCTAATTGGAAGCGTCTGCCCCCCTTCACCCATATACAGTATCTGTCCTTGGAAGTCTAGCACCGGGACATTCAGAGTGAGGTGGCAGATTCACATTCATTAGAAATTCTCAGGGGATGCATGGTTTGCTGAACCTCAACTTGCCTCTTCATCTGCGGTCATAAAATATTAAAGCCAGAAGGTGCCATCGCAATTAGGATTGTCTAGTCTCTACATTTTATGAAGGGGAAACTGAGGCTCAGAGATGCAGGGGACTTGGCCAAAGCATTCCCAGGTCACAGATAATTGGGAACAAACCCAGGACTCAAGACATCATGTCAGTGTAAAAATGTGAGTTCCGGAAACAATGTCCAGGGTCTTCCAGCCCAAGTGTCTCATTTTACAGAAGGGGGAAACTGAGACTCAGAGAAAAGTGGGGTGGGAGGGATATACAGGCAGGCAGAGTGCACCATCAATGAACCCGAAAGTCCCAGTTTTTTTAACAGTGTGACCTGAGACATGTGAGGTGACCTGAGTCTAATCTGTGAAGTAGAAATAACGAAACTTATAGTGTAAGGGTCACCGTCAGCAGTATAAAGGATGTTGGCCCTTGGGCCAGCACCCAACACATATTTAATACTAGTAGGGCTTTGTCATTTTCCCCGTTAGCCATCCTGCCTTCCAGGTCAAACATTTCTCAGAACAGTATAGTGGGCAAGACTGCGGACTGCTGCTTCAGACACTTGCCAGCTGGGTAACCTTGAATTGGTTACTGTTCTGTGATTTGGGGCCTCAAATAACCTCCTCAGTCAACTGGGGATGGCAAGTACAGTACCCACCAGACAGGGCTGTGGTGAGGTGGAAATAGCACATGTGATGGGCTTCGTGTAAAGCCAGGCACGCAGTAAGTGCTCGGTAAATCCAAGCTATCACTTTTACTTGTTACTTGCGTGGCCACGTCTCATGTCTGTCACATCCCAGGCTGCAGGGTGCCTGCCCCACCAGGAAGGAGCTAGTCTCCAACCTCTAGGACTCTCCTGTCTCAGGACTACTAACGCAGCAAGGGAAGGAGATCCCAGGGCTCTGCGCGTCCACACGGGATGGCCTGACCCACCTCCGATTTCTCAGTGCCTGCCTGATGACAGGAATTCTGAAAATACTGGACGAAATCCCGTTTTCTGCAGGACATACATGAAGTGTCCCGAACCCCCATTTTACAGGTGCAGAAACGGAGGTCTGAGGAGAGGGAGGGTGCTGCTCACAGATGCACGGACACGTGCCCAGGGCTGGTTTTACGGGTGCCCTCGTATGTGGCACCCTCCCCCAGGGAAGAGCCTCGGCCGCAGGAGCCCCTCCCAGAGCCCCGCCTCCTCCGCTTGGTGGTGGGCGTCTGGCCCTCCCGCACGCCTCGCGGCTACTCACAACGAAGGAGACGACGGCAGCCAAGGCCGCCTCCACCTTCCCTTGGTCCCTGGGGATGCCTCTGAGCCGATGCCGCGGCGACTAAGGCTGCGGGGAAGTCGGGTCCGGCTGAACGCCGTGCGCCCGGCTTCTCCGAGCCTGGGCCTTGGGAGGAGCGCTCCATAATCTTCGGTGGCCGGAGGGAGCGTTCGGGCGTTTCCGGCGCCGAAGGGCGGGGCTGAGCGTGACGCAGACGTCACCGTAGCCTCCTGCAGAGGGCGCTGTTGCGCGATTCGTTCACATCGGATTGTGAGCCAAGCATTCAGGAGACACAGGAATCAGCTCTGCAGTCCTGGAACCTCGGTTTCTTGCTCTGGAAAATGGGTTTGATGACAAGTCTGGTGAGGCTTCAGTAGGACCTGGATAAATTTATGAACGGAACTAGAAGAAACACCGATAAATATGCAGTTCCTTAACCTGCCTTGGTTTGTTCATCTGTAAATGGGGATAATTGTACCTTCCTGCCCTGTGCATATTGTGAGAGGTGCAAACTGTGGGGAAAATGCATTTAAAGGGCGTGGCAACTTGTAAGCACCCAGTAAATGGCAATATTTGTGGTAATAGGCAAAGCGCCCTACCAAGCCAGGAAATAATGTCCAAGACTTGGTTCCTGTCCTCAAGGAGCTCCAGTCGTAGAACCAGAAACAAGGCAGCTGGGAGCTGCAGTGAAAGCAATGGCTGGGAGTCAGACGTGCCACTGACCAGTTGTGCCTCAGTTTCCTCCTCCTCTGTCTTGAGGCCCTCTAGCCTAGCTTCCCTGGATTCTGGCTTGTGAAAAGCAGTCCAAGATGTATTATAATTAGATGCATAAAGTGGATTAGAGACTCTATAGGGTCTACAGACTCTAAAGTCACCACCAATTGGCATTTATTCATACAACAAATGTCACTGAGCTTATACTCTGGAACCAGATCCTAGGGGAGCAATATTGAGTAAGAGATGGCTCTTGCCCTTGGGGAGCTCACAGTTCAGTTAGGAGCAAATAAATAGCCCTTTAGGATAGTGTTGGGCTAGAATGAGGGACAGACAGAGGACCTGGGGAAGCCCAAAAGAAGCAGCTATCAAAAATTTGGGTGTTAGGGAAAGTTGCTGAAGGAGTAGGTAACATGAAGTAGCTGAAGGATGGAAAGGAATTATGTGAAGGAGGGGTAAAGAGTGAATACTGGAGTGAAGGAAAGGATTTCAGACAAGAAGCTCATGGTGAAAGAGAATATGGCAGAACCCAGAATTCCATGGAGGCAGCCCTGGAAAGCAGAAGAGATTTGGGCAGGTAGGGATGTTGGCAGGGGAGGGCATACTAGTTCTCTCTGTCCATTCCATCCAGTTCTTCCTGCTCCAAAGCCACCACCAGGGAACATGTCTGTGTCCTTCCATCTGTGCAAGTACTTATGTCCCCACAGCTGGTTCATGCACTGCACACATCCTGAGCCCCAGGTGCAAGGACCACTCCCTGCACCCACAGGTCAGAAGGCACAGGTGCCAGGGACTCCAGCACATGTCATCATCTAGGGTCCAGGAAATACATTTAGGAAATGAGCAGGCCACACGTCACATGGAGATGGAGGGAGGCTTAGGATGGAGTGATGAAGCAGGAAGGCATTCCTGGGAAAGATCTGGTTGTGAGCAAAGACAGGAAGATGGGACAGGGTGGCTTTCTAGAGCCAGACTGTGAAGTTTGTGCCTGGCAAGTGATTTAACCTCTCCAGGCCTCAATTTTGTTACCAAAGCTTCTTAGAGTAGATGTGACACCATAATGAGAGAATGTACGTAAAAGGCAAGAGCAGGAGCTCAATCAGTGAACTTGGAAGGCTGGTTAAGAACAGATCCAGAGGCAGTTCTGCTCTAGGGACACTGGCATAGAATGCACATCCCCAGGTCTCTTAGCAGAGATTCTGACTCAAGAAGATCAGGGTGGGCCTGGGAATATGCATTGGTGATCAGCTCCGAGGCAGAACTATTTTTAAAATTTTAATAAAAAGCACATTATCTCCACTAACTCCCCCTTGGACAGCAAAGACCTCAAGTTCACCTCTGTCTCCTCCTTTCTCCACCACTAACCTCCCCAGAAGCCAGGAAGCATTCAGGCGCCCAGCAGAGCTTTTTATGTGTAACTGAGTCCCCAGTCCAGGTCCTCCCTGGGCTCCTGCAGTGTTCTGTCTATGGCAGGCACCTAGCTCAGGGCCAAGGAAGAGGTTTCAGAAACTTTCCTGGCATGTCTCCTCCTGCTGGCATTTGGTGCTTTTGGGTAGTCCCTGTGTGTCTTCACACAGCTTGACTGCAGAGGGACAGGCCAGGATGTGGCTGCCCCCAAGTAAACCAAGCTTCGTATCCACCAAGCCCGGGGCTATGCCCACGTGCAGGGGCCTTTTTAAATCCTAAGTAATGCCTCATTTATCTGCTAACACTGACCATAAGGAATAACCTTTTATCAACTGATAGTTCCCCCCTCAAGTCCCCAAAGCCCCAATTTAAACTCATTGGCATATAATCTTTCTAAAATTTACTATGTACTGCTGTCTCTTCTGGAGTAAAGAGATGAAACATCACTGAAACCTTTTTTTTTTTTCTGAAACCCATTCTGGAAACTGGGAAGTACAGGAGGCTTAGGTGTGAGCTACAGCCCCTCTACTACTCTGCTCTGTGACCTTGGCAGGTCACTTTCTTTCTCTGACCTAGATGTTCCCCTCTGTATTAGAGGATACCCTGCAGAGTTGTTGCAGACACCACAAATGTAGGCGGCCAGCACACAGCGGGCAGGAGCCCACCACATGGAGGTTGCCAAAATTGTTTTCTTGATGACTCCGGATCTACACTGTGAACATCAATTATGATTCCATGACCACTCTCTACTTATCAGTCTCTCCTCAGCTCAGGCCATCCAGAAAGCTGAGTTGGCTGTTATTTTAACTTCCTGACTGTACTGCCTGGAAAGTCTCCTCCTTCAGAGACAATGCCGGTTCGCAGTGCCCCTTGCTTCAACCAAGATGACAGAAGGAACGCCCAGAGCAAAGCCCCAGCCAGTTGTGATGGAACTGGCGAAGTATTGGGTCCATTTCTACAACAGTGGCCCTATAGGAACCTTCCCATGAACGTGAGAGGTGATAGCACAATCCTGTAGTTCATTATACCTGCTGCAATTGAATCCATTAGACTTAAGTTCAAATCCCAGCTCCAGCACTTTCTAACTGGGGCAAGTCACCCAACTTCTTTGGGCCTCCAATTCCCAGACCATGAAGTGGAGACAGTTACAGTATCTATCGACATCATAGGGTTACAGGGATGAGCAAGGCCAGAGGTAAAATCAGAGGCACCTCCTCCCCTCTTGAGCTAAGAGCCTTCATTCCTATCGTTGCTTAGCTTCTTGCTCTACATTACAAGAATATGACAGCACCTAGAGCATGTGTAACACAGCAAACCTCACCCAGCTGCTAGAACTGGTCCCTTAGGAAAGCGCAGTGAATCACCTCACTCCTAGTCTAGGAATCACAGCCCCAAGTCATTCATCTATGATTACTCACAAAGGAACTGGAGCAGGGGACATGGGGTGGATCAGTAAATCCACCCACCAGCCCATGACCTTTGCAGCAGAATTCTCCTTCCCACTTGGTGCCACCCCAGGGCACAGACAAGTGGGCAGGCAGGTCTACTGCAGGCTTTCATCAGCTGCAGGCAGGTTCCCTGGTGGTTAACCTGTGGGTGGACACTAGGAGAAGGAGGCTTATGCAAAACTGCACGTAGTTCAGTTCTTGCTGTTTCCTTCATAAAAGGAGTAGAGGAAGGGAGGCTGCCTCCCTTTACTATAAATCAAGCCCTGCAAAAAATAGGACATCTCTAAGGAGCGGGGAGGAGGAGGGGAGAGATAAAAAGGACAGAGAAATTGGGGAAAAGGAACAGGGATGTGATACAGGGAAAAGGAAAGGAGAGAGGAAGGGGGGAAAGTGGATAAAGGACAGGGAAAGGGGAGACTGAGAATGTGGGGCATGATGAAGGGGATGAGAGACAAGGAGAAAGAGACATGCTCAGTTTTTTATAGATGTATATACTTGATCTTAGCCAAAAGCCGGAGAAGCGATCTTCATAGATTCGTGCACATAATTGCTGAAGTCAAAAAGGAATACTAAGGGAGACTGCAGACAAATAGACAAGGCTGTAGCCCAGCAAAAGTGAGCACACACTTGGGCCCACGAGGCTCCAAGCTTGAGGGAGGGGCCCAGGGAGGGTGGGGGGAGTGGGGCCGGTGTACAGGGCACACTTTCAAGCCCACCTTTCCCCTTCCCTCCTCCCTGCTAGGGCCGGAAGCCCCCGCCCAATCCGCAGCCTGGGAGCTGTCCAGATACCTGGTGCTGAAATGTATGGGCGCTTACAGACCTGTCAGACAGGACTGCTCAACCATTACACAGTGAACCCACATTTCCCATAGAACTTTGGAATGTCTATCAATGGACATGTGGCAATATGCCAAGAACAAGCAACAGAGTAGAAGGCTTTCACAATGCAATACAAAACTCAGTTAAAAATATGCATCCTAGTATTTGGAAATGGATACCTCTCTTAATGAAGGAAGAAAGGAAAAAAATGTGATGCTAAATGAGATGAATCAGCCAGCAAAAAAATGTGTAATACTATGAACAAATGACTTTTAGACAAGTGCTTAGGAACAATCCACAAAATAAAGTCAGTTACTTGTGGTATTGCCATGAATCTACACACATTTAAAATGCATTCAAATTTTTTGTATTTTGCAATAGTCTTTAAAATTTTGTTTTTCAGGGGCACGTTGCTGGCTCAGTCAGGATAGATAGTGTGACTCTTGATCTAGGGGTTGTGAGTTCAAGCCCCATGTTGGGTGTGGAGCTTACTTAAAAAAAATTGTTATTCCTTTTTCATGTTTCATTATGTCCTTTTAAATGAATGTTCTTCTTTTATTTTTTGTGATTTTGTCTGAGAAAAATAGACAAGATCCAAAGGAGTCCAGATGGCAGCCCAGGGAGAACACTGGGGTGTTCTGAGTGGGTCCTTCAGTGTGGGCCACCATGAGAGACACATGGGGTCAGGAAGGACCTATGGTCAAACAGGTTTGGGCAACTCAGTACACTCCACCTCCCTTTGGGAAACTTTCATTGTTCATTGCCAAGACCAGGCTCCAAGAGCCCTATTTAACTCATTTAGCTATGAAACTCCTCTTTTCCTCTCCTTTTTGGAGGAACATTCATCATCCTCAAGAAGGTGTCTTAGGAAATGCTGGACTAGGATTTGGGAAGGACTTGAGGATTCTTGTCACAGGGAGACAACTTTAGAGGCTATGGGATTCTGTAACCTCAGTGTTTTGCATGTGTCTATCACACAGTAGGTGCTCAGTAAACATATAATGGATGGATGGATAGATGATTATGTTCTTCTCACTTCTAAATGGTAAAAATTGAGGGGAGGAAGGTGAAAGAGGTGTGAGACCCAAGGACTCAGGACAGAACCATTTTAGCTCCTTTTAGACCACAAGCTTGGCTGGAGAACTGATGGGGAATTCATTCATTCATTCAACCAATGGCAACACAGAGTAGTTAAGTGCAGTGTGGTGGATTAGCACTAAAGACTCAGAGGGGATAATTAACTAAATACCGGGGTAAAGGAGGCCAGAAATGGCTTCCTAGAGGTGAGTCAGATGGGTCCTTTGGAATAATAAACTCCAGGCTCCCACTCTCATGTCATTTTTCCAGCCACACAAATCATGCTTGGGATTTCTTGCTTGGAATCCATAGGCAGCTGTGATCCCATGGTTGTGGCCCCCTGACCTTGACAGAATCCATCTTGGACCCCTCCCCTCTTTTACCCAGCCCCTCTCACCACTCTCTCCCTTGCTGTCAGCTGTACATCCTACACCCAGAGGATGTATCTGCATTATGCAGATGACTGAAAAGACTCAAAGGAAGAGGATCTTCTGGCAAAATTCCAAGCAGAATGACAAGTAAATGGGGAGCCCTTGAGAGCATGGAGGCCCTGCTCAAGCCCCCCAAATGCCATTCTCAGAAGCCTCAGACCAGACACTCACCTCCAACCTCCCAGCACCAACTGCAGACCAGCCCCTCTGCCCCCTGCAAACAGGCTCGTGACTGGATCTTTAAATGGGGGAAAAATGCTTCATCATGTTCTGCTTCTCCATTTGAAACTAGAAACTCCCATCCCCCTCTTTGCTCCTCCCCAGCGCACTCTCCTTCCAGTAAAACATAGTTAAAGGGACAGTACCATCACTTCTTCATCTCTGAGGGTCTGCTTAGAACCAGGGTCTGGGAATGAGGCAGAAAGCAAGGAAAAACAAACTGACAGAGGTCTTTTCTGGAGGAATCTGTCTGTCTCCATCCTGGGGATCCCACCAAAGGAAAACCAGTGTAAAGTTGAAGTGCAGAGGGGGTTGAGATAACTGCCTCAGGGACGCTCAGATCTGGGAGGAGAGTCTTAAAGCTTCCTCCCAGAAAAAGACTGTGGGGGGTCCTTTCAGCTACCAAAGGAGGAGTGGGACAGCCCAGCCCAGGTGTGTAAGTGGGAGAACGTCATAGAAAACATGGGGCTGGACCCCCTAGCAGAAAGTCAAGGGGCTGTGTCCCTGGCTCCCAGAGTGACCCTGACAGATCATCCACTGCCCCCTCCTCAGTTTTCATCTGCATAACATATATGCATACCTCCCTCCCCTCTCCCCCCAAGAAAAAGGCAGAGATTAACCCCTTTCTCTCCAGAAAGAACAGATCCTGTCCTTGGTGCTGAAGCGACAGACGCAGCCTGCTTCTTCTCCCAAAGAATTTCACGTGAGAGTGAAAGCCCAAGAAAAAGTCGTATAACACCAGCAGCTGCAGGGCACCCCAAATTCCAGGGACTCCTTTTCTATCTGACTCTCCATTATGAGGGATTATGGGGGTAAGAGATTTTAGTACCCTGAAAGCATTCCACCACTTTACTGGGGGTGATAAGGGATGCCTATCGTGGCACCCACTCCTCTGTTGTAGGGGTTGGGGGAGAGATGACAAGTCGAAGTGGAGGAAATGAGGGAAGAAGTACTTCCTAGTTGTGGGAAAGCGGCTGCCATATCCACGGGCAGTATATGGGTTCCCCCTCCCTAGTTCAGCGACACCCCCCCAAAGCAGAAGCTGGGGGGGGTTCTAGTTTCAGCCTGTCCCAGGGCAGGGCCCCTCTAACAGATGGGAAAGTCAGGGATGGGGGACACAACTTGTCCAAGGTCATTTAGCCAGCAAACTGTGAAGCTGACCTCAGTGTGCAGACCCTGGCCTGAATTCTCTGACTCTCACGCAGCCCGTGTTCCTCCTGCGTATTCATGGGATCCTCTGCCTCTTTCACTGAGGGTCCCCGTTACTGGGGCCAGCTGCAGAGTCTACCTCCTCCTATACGATGGAAACCACTGTGTCTCCTATCTGGGCTCCCCTTTCTCCATCTTCTGAAATGTTTCCCATACTCTCAATTCAGGGTAGCCTTGCCGCCCTTGCCAGTTCCAAGTCCCTCTCCCCTATTCCGCAGCCGGCTGCAGTTTCTTGAGGCCTCTCCTGGTGGGTCCCAAGCTATTAAAGAAAAAGTGTACCTTCTTCAGGAGTCTTTTATCTCTACCTCTGTAGCATCCACCATGAGTCCATTTAGGATTACTTTGCTCCCTCCCTTTTCCGGGCCGGTTCCAGACACACTACACCCCCTATCTTAAGGTCCTCTCTAACTTTCAGGAAAATGTTGTGCTCCCCTCTCATTCAGGGGTCCCCTCATCCTACTGACTACAGAGTCATCCATCGCTCCCTCCCAAAGGCTCCCTGCCCCTATTCCCACCAGGACTCCTTGTCCTCTCCCCATTTAGGGCCCCTTTTCTGTTTCCCAACACAGTAGCAGGGTCTTCCGACTCGCATCCCGGGGGTCCCCGCCATTCCACTCCAGGAGTCCTCTACCCGCTAACTCGACCTCGGGGTGGTCCTCTGACGCCGCGACGATTCCCCTTCAATCCAGAGTCCCCCTGCCCCGCCCCTCTCACTGCGGCGTAGCTGCCCGACCCGGGCCGCGGGGGAGGAGGCAGAGAGGGCGGGGCCCTCCTCCCCCGCCCCCCCCCCCCCCGCCGCTGCCTAGGGGCTGGACCCGACCGGGCTGCTATAAAAAGGCCGGCATCCCAGCGCTGCCGCAGTGCCGCCCGCCCCGTCTCGGCCTCGGGCTTCCCCCTCCACCGGCGGCCGCACCTGCTCCGGTCATGATGAGCTTCAGCGGCGCGGACGCGCTGCTGGGCGCCCCGTTCGCGCCGCTACATGGAGGCGGCAGCCTGCACTACGCGATGGCCCGCAAGGGCGGAGCGCGCTCTGCTGCCGGCTCATCCAGCGGCTTCCACTCCTGGGCGCGGACATCCGTGAGCTCCGTATCCGCTTCGCCGGGCCGCTTCCGCGGTGCAGCAGCCACCTCGAGCACCGACTCGCTAGACACGCTGAGCAACGGACCAGAGGGCTGCGTGGTGGCAGCAGCTGCGGCCCGCAGCGAGAAGGAGCAGCTGCAGGCGCTGAACGACCGCTTCGCAGGCTACATCGACAAAGTGCGGCAGCTCGAAGCACATAACCGCAGCCTGGAGGGTGAGGCGGCGGCGCTGCGGCAGCAGCAGGCGGGCCGCGCGGCTATGGGCGAGCTGTACGAGCGAGAGGTGCGCGAGATGCGCGGTGCCGTGCTGCGCCTAGGCGCGGCGCGCGGCCAGCTGCGCCTAGAGCAGGAGCACCTGCTGGAAGACATCGCGCACGTGCGCCAGCGCCTAGACGACGAGGCCCGGCAGCGGGAGGAGGCTGAGGCCGCTGCGCGCGCACTCGCGCGCTTTGCGCAGGAGGCTGAGGCGGCACGCGTCGAGCTGCAGAAAAAGGCGCAAGCACTACAGGAAGAGTGCGGCTACCTGCGGCGTCACCACCAGGAGGAGGTGGGCGAGCTGCTCGGCCAGATCCAGGGCTGCGGCGCCGCGCAGGCGCAGGCGCAGGCCGAGGCGCGCGACGCCCTTAAGTGCGACGTGACGTCGGCGCTGCGCGAAATCCGTGCGCAACTCGAAGGCCACGCGGTGCAGAGCACGCTTCAGTCGGAGGAGTGGTTCCGAGGTTCGTAGGCGCGCAGTGGTGTGGGGGAGGGGGCGCCCCCTGTTGGTCTGGCAGAGTGGACTCTGTGTGAAAGTGTCTGGGGTGGAGGGTGTGCTGCTCAGCTTCCCCCAGCAAAGTGCATTCCTCTTAGTTAAATGACAATTTCACTCTGGGTCTCTGGAGATAACCCCCTTCCCTTCCCTATAACTCTGGTGCTTCTTTGGCTGCCGCCATCCAGGAGCCTTATAGCTGTCCTGCAGCTCTGGGTCTCCTCTGTCCCTTCTCCCCCTCCCCTAAGATTGGATAAACCCACTCTGAGGCCCCTTTCCACCAGGTTCCTAACACAGTTCCAAAGCGGTGCCAGCTTCTAGTCCCAGGCACAGGGGATTCTTTGCCTTTCAAAGTAGCATGCCTTCCTTTCCCAACACTGCTCATCCCCCTTGCCTGCACTCTGCGGGGGACCCCATTCTCCTATCAGGGTCCTCCCCACTGAGGGATCATCACTTCAACCAATGGATGTGTGAGGCTGAGGTGGCCCTTTAATGTCCTCTCTCCCCTTGAGAAGCTGGGGGTCCGCCCCCTCCTCCCAACTCCGTACTGCTCTGAGTCAGCTAGATTGCAGCTGCAGCAGCTCTGCAGCTCTGAAGCTGTGCTCAGCACCTTCAGGGTGACCTTGGCCAACACTTGCCTTCTCTGGTTTTAATTTCTCTGGGGGTTAAAAGGCGAGGCAGTTGACCAGCTGAGCCTCTTACTCAGGGGAGCAATATGATCCTTCCTGAAACTCTGTGTACAACTTTCGCATTTTTCTTGGGAGAGGGTTCATAGGCTCCAGCGATTTTCAAAATGGTCTGTGATCCACAATGGGTAAGAATCCTCGCCCACCTTGATGGTTTCTAAGTCTTTGCCAACACTATCAGGGAAAGCCAGGAAACCTGGGACTTATATGCATGGTTTTTCCCATTACTTTTCCTCTCCTTTGCAGTGGCAGAACCTTCCCCTCCCCCCCCCCCCCATCTCTGCAGCAAGACTCCTCCCAGAGCAAACCTCTCTGTTCTCTTGGGCTTTGCCCTTCACACAGACAAACCATACCAGGACTTCTGGCCCATCCATCTGGCTTCCCTTCTCCCCGGCCCCACCCTCCCGACTCAGGCCCTGGGTGTTACTATCTTGGGATTCAGGATATTCACTTTCAGGAGATGTAGATTAGTCTCCAGACCTCCACTGATCCTAGGAGATCTTCTGGGAACCTGCAGCCCATTGTTCACAGGGGCCAGGGTGTGGCTGTCATTGGCACAGGGACTCCTGTGCTAGAGAATGCGCAGCCAAGACAAAGGAGCTGGGACGTGGGCCCCAGGCTCTGCAGTGACCTTGGGTTCTACGGAGCCAAAACCTGCAAGGAAGGGGCTATGGCTACACAGTGGCTCATAGCACCTTCATACCTCCAAAGGTCACAAGCTCATTAATTTGTTCAGCCACATGCTCAGAGTTAAGCCCTGGACGGCAAGTTTCACATCTGAACACTAGCACTGCCAGTCCTTGCTGGGAAGCTGAACTGGGTATTAGGACCAGAAATGGGGGCTTCTTCTTCTGTCCTGTGGGTTTTCAGATCCTGAATTGGGGGAGACAATCTAATCTTTGGAATCAGATAGACAATAGATTTGAAACCTAGCTCTACTGCTTACTAGCTAGGTTGCCTCGGATAGTAGTAATTTGCCTATCACAAAGGATGGGGTGGATTAAGAATCCAAGATGGCACCAGGCACTCAGTAGGTCTTCAATCCATGTGTGTCACCTTTTGATTCTGGGCAGTAGAATCCAAATCCAGGTGTGTCTAACTCTGTGCCCTGTCCCCTTGTCTCCCAGTGAGGCTGGACCGACTATCAGAGGCAGCCAAGATGAACACAGATGCCATGCGCTCAGCACAGGAGGAGATAACTGAGTATCGGCGCCAGCTGCAGGCCAGGACCACAGAGCTGGAGGCACTCAAAGGTACCAAGGACTCACTAGAGAGGCAACGCTCTGAGCTGGAGGACCGTCATCAGGCGGACATCGCATCTTACCAGGTGGGCAGGGATGGGGCAGAGAGCCAGACTACCTTACCTGGTTGGGTTATCCTGGACAAGTCACTGCCCCTGTCTCAGCGGGGTTTTGGTGGTGAAGACCATGGGCCTTAGTGTCAGTCAGACATACAAGGGGTACCAGTATGTCTTTCTAGCTGAGTGGCCTCAGGAAAGTTATCTGCCTCTCTGAATCTGAATTCCTTCAATGCAATGAAAAAAAAAAAGCCCACTTTGCAGACCAAAGTGAAGGTTAAAGAGATGGGCAAACTTTTCATGAGATACGTGTGAGCCTGCTCAGCAAGGCCTTAGTCAAGGCATTTGGTAAACAATAACCAGTTTCTGGGTGTGAGGGTAGCTTGGGGAAGGCCTTGGCAGATTCCTTGCATTAAAGACAACTGGTGAAAGAAAATAACACTTTGAAAGAATGTATTATGCAAGTAATGTGTGGTGATTGTGGATAAATTAGAAAATGGAAAAAGCAGAAAGGAGGCAATAAAAATCAGCCATAATGTTTCACTTTAAGCAGTGGCTAAGTGAGTCTGGGGACAGGGGAGAAGTTTCCACTGGTATTTAACGTGCTTCTGTGTGTTGCTTTAGTCATCAGCCGTGGGTGCTGCCTCAGCCCTTACTATCTGGCAGGTACTTGGGAGCATTGGGAGCCAAAGCAGACAAGGCTGTGTTCCTGCTGAGCGTTTTCTAAGCTTAAGAGATCTGTAAAACATCACCCATCATCCCTGGTGTGTTTCATTCCAGACCACTCCCCAGGTTGAGGTTGTATACATACCCAGCAGGATTTTTGCTCCAGCTGGTTTCCATGTCCATGAATGAGGTTGCCACAGCTTTGACAGTGTGGCCCCAGTGAGCGTGGCTAGATTGAACTGCTTTGGGTTTGCAGAGTCTGCCCCAGCCTCTCTGGTGCTGAAGGCCAGGTGCTGGCTGGTGCATGACATGTGTGTGTGACCTCTCCTCCCCAGGAAGCCATCCAGCAGCTGGACACTGAGCTGAGGAACACCAAGTGGGAGATGGCAGCCCAGCTCCGAGAGTACCAGGACCTGCTCAATGTCAAGATGGCTCTGGATATTGAGATTGCTGCTTACAGGTGAGGTGGGCCAGGGGCCTTTGGGATGGTGGGGAGCCCTCGAGTTCTGATGAGAAGTGAAGCACTGAGTTTCAAGTTCCCCGCAAGGTGCCTGTCTTAGAGACGAAAAAAAATGTTATTGTGGTAAAATGTATGTAACCTAAAATTTGCAATTTAACCATTTTTAAGTATATAGTTCATTGGTGTTAAGTACACTTACATTGTTGTGCAACCATCACCACCATCTATCTCTAGAACTTTTTTCATCTCCCAAACTGAAACCCTGTGCTCAATAATGAATAACTCCCCACTGCCCTTATTTCCCTTCCTCTGGCCCTGGAAACCATGATCCTGATTTCTGAGAGAAGTCTTGAGAGTGGCTTATGTTCATTCTGACAGTGACTTAGAGGATTAATGTTCCTCACCCCTCCCCAAATCCAGCTGACTAGAGGCCTGCTTTGGAGGGAAAGGAGATACTTCAGTTGTCAGGGGCCTTTACAACTCTCTTGGTGTTTTTTAGCTCCCTGAGCTTTGGTTTCCTGGGGAAATAAAATGGGGATGATAATAACGGTACTCCTGTTGGGTTGTTGGGAGGAGATGCTAATCCAATTCCTGAGCAGATCTGGGTACCGCTCGATTGTCACAGAGCAAGCCCTCAGTAAATGGTAGCCAGGAGAAGGCCAAAGACATCCCAATTTGGCAATCTTTTGCCATGAAGACCTGTCCTGGTTGCTGGCTGGTGACCCTTTACTTCCCACCTCTTGGGTCTAGTCTGTAATGTTGGTGCTCAGAGTGTGGTTCATGAACCAGCACAATTGGCATCTTCCACAAGCATGTTAGAAAGTCATACTCTCAGGCCCCACCCCAGATCTACTGAATCAGAATCTGCATTTTAACTAGATCACTGGGGAATGCTGTTAAATTTGCAAAGCACTGGTCTCTAGGAGTAACCCCTCCACCTACTGTGAGGCAGGTACTGCCAGGTCCTTTTTATTCATTATCTCATTGAAACAACTGTCTGAGGTAGGGGCTCTTAATGACCCTCTTTTTGCCAGTGAAGAAACTTGAGGCTTAAAGAGTTTGAGTGGCTTGTCTGAGGTCACATATCTACTGAGTAGGAAAGAGTAGAAACTGCTGCCCCCTCCCTATTCCTAAAACTCAAAGGATGAGAATGTAAGGTGAAAAGAGACCCTTGAAATTCCAGTGGGAATATTCTGAGGCCTCTTAATCCCAAATTTATAAATGTGGAATTGTTTGCTCAGGCTCCCACCTTCCTCTTGAATGTTTTAGTTGAGGGACAACTAATGTAATTTTTGTTAATGCACATGCTCTCTCTTGAGGACCATTTTTTTGTGTGTGTTGGGGGAGGTTGTTTTATAAGTTGGAGCCTTAGCTGCATAAAACAAGAGCAGTGCCACTGGGATGTGGATTCTGGGTAGTTCCTAGGATGATTTGCTAAATGACTTTCTCCAATCTCAAAGTGCCCACTGCTCACATTCCTTCCTCCACCAAAGTCCATACTGTTGGATTCTATGGGCCTTCAGAGTAACTCAAGAAGACCCCCAATTCATCAATCTGAGTTAATAATAATAATGTGTTCCATTATCCATTCTGCAGAAAACTCCTGGAGGGCGAAGAGTGTCGGATTGGCTTTGGCCCCAGTCCTTTCTCCCTTCCAGAAGCACTCCCCAAAATCCCCTCTACATCCACTCACATAAAGGTCAAAAGTGAAGAGAAGATCAAGGTGGTAGAAAAGTCAGAGAAGGAAACCGTGATTTTGGAGGAGCAGACAGAGGAAATCCAAGTGACTGAAGAAGTGACTGAAGAAGAAGAGAAAGAGGTCAAAGAGGAGAAGGGCGCAGAGGAGGAAGCAGAAGGAGAAGAAGAAGAAACAAAATCTCCCTCAGCAGAAGAGGCTGCATCTCCAGAGAAGGAAGAGGCCAAGTCACCAGTTGGAGCCAAGTCCCCGGTGAAGGAAGAAGCTAAGTCCCCAGCCGAGGCCAAGTCCCCAGTGAAGGAAGAGGCTAAGTCACCAGAAAAGGCTAAGTCTCCCATGAAAGAAGAAGCAAAATCACCAGCTGAGGCCAAGTCCCCAGTGAAGGAAGAGGCCAAGTCTCCAGCTGAGGTGAAATCTCCTGAGAAAGCTAAATCCCCTGTGAAAGAAGAAGCAAAATCACCAACTGAGGTCAAGTCCCCAGAGAAGACCAAGTCCCCAGTTAAGGAAGAAGCAAAGTCCCCAGTGGAGACCAAGTCCCCAGAGAAGGCCAAGTCCCCAGTGAAGGAAGAGGCCAAGTCCCCTGAGAAGGCCAAGTCCCCTGTGAAGGAAGAGGCCAAGTCTCCTGAGAAGGCCAAGTCCCCTATGAAGGAAGAGACCAAGTCCCCTGAGAAGGCCAAGTCCCCCGTGAAGGAAGAGGCCAAGTCCCCCGTGAAGGAAGAGGCCAAGTCCCCAGAGAAGGCCAAGTCCCCTGTGAAGGAAGAGGCCAAGTCCCCTGAGAAGGCCAAGTCCCCTGAGAAGGCCAAGTCCCCTGTGAAGGAAGAGGCCAAATCCCCAGAGAAGGCCAAGTCTCCAGTGAAGGAAGAGGCCAAGTCCCCTGAGAAGGCCAAGTCCCCAGTGAAGGAAGAGGCCAAGTCCCCTGAGAAGGCCAAGTCCCCAGTGAAGGAAGAGGCCAAGTCCCCTGAGAAGGCCAAGTCCCCAGTGAAGGAAGAGGCCAAGTCCCCTGAGAAGGCCAAGTCCCCTGTGAAGGAAGAGGCCAAGTCCCCAGAGAAGGCCAAGTCCCCAGTGAAGGAAGAGGCCAAGTCCCCTGAGAAGGCTAAGACTCTTGATGTGAAGTCCCCAGAAGCCAAGACCCCAGCAAAGGAGGAAGTAAGGTCCCCTGCAGATATCAAATCTCCTGAAAAGGCAAAAAGCCCTGTCAAGGAGGAGGTCAAGTCCGCAGAGAAGGTGAAATCTCCTGTGAAGGAGGAGACCAAGGCTCCTGAGAAAGAGGTCACAAAGAAGGAAGAGGCAAAGTCCCCCGTGAAGGAGGAAGAGAAACCCCAGGAAGTGAAGGCCAAAGAGCCCCCAAAGAAGGTAGAGGAAGAGAAAGCTACAGCCACACCAAAACCTGAGGAGAAGAAGGACAGCAAGAAAGATGAGGTGCCCAAGAAGGAGACTCCAAAGACTGAGGTCCAGGAGAAGAAGGAACCTGCTGTGGAGAAGCCCAAAGAATCCAAGGTTGAAGCCAAGAAAGAGGCTGAAGATAAGAAAAAAGCAGTGACCCCAGAGAAGGAGGCTCCTGCCAAGGTCAAGGAGGAGGCCAAGCCCAAAGAGAAGGCTGAGGTGGCCAAGAAGGAGCCAGATGATGCCAAGGCCAAAGAACCCAGCAAAGCAGCAGAGAAGGAGACAGAAAAGCCAAAGAAGGAAGAGACACCAGCAGCACCTGAGAAAAAAGATGTCAAGGAGGAGAAGACCACAGAGGCCAAGAAGCCTGAGGAGAAACCCAAGGAGGAGCCCAGCAAGGAGGCCCCCACACCTGGCAAAGCCAAGACAGAAAAGGCTGAGAAATCCTCTAGCACAGACCAGAAAGACAGCAGGCCTCCAGAGAAGGCTACAGAAGACAAGGCCTCCAAGGGGGAGAAATAAGGCAGGGAGAAAGGACTATCCAGAACAGCCAAAGAAACTCAGGAGGGTCTGGGAGCTCAAGGGTTGACATAACAAATTTTCATTTTTTTCTCCCTTTTCTTTTTAAGAAACTCTGCTTAGACAATGGGGCCCTCCTTCACCAAACAGAAATTTCTATTAGCAATATGTTAGCCAGAGAGGGTATTCCTGACCCCAACTCCACACCCCAAACCCTCCCCAGGCGATGGACAATTATGTTATGATAGCTTATGTAGCAGAATGTGATATATGCCGAATGCCACATGTAAACACTTGAGTATAAAAACTGATCCCCTCCTTTCCAAATAAGTGCATTTATTTCCTGTATGTGCAACTGACAGGTGACCGCAATAATGAATGAGCAGTTAGAAACACATAATGCTTGAGATGTCTTAACTTATTCCTGAATGCCTTCTGTTTTCCAAAGGAGTGGCCGAGCCCTTGCCCAGAGCTCTCTGTCCTGGAAGAGCTGGAGCAGGTGGGGCTGTGCTCTGGCCACTGAATTATGCCAGGGCGCACTTTTCCACTGGAGTTCACTTTCAATTGCTTCTGTGCAATAAAACCAAGTGCTTATAAAGTGGAACTGTTTCTGCTGTTGTTTATTCTCTTTCCCCAGGCAGGTTGGGGGACAGGGCCAGGGGACACTCAAGACAGCAGAGGACTGAGTAAGCATCAGAGGTCTCATGCAGGTATGGGACCAGTTAATGTGGCCTCCCTTGGGCTATTTATTGGACACAAACCATGTGCCAGGCAATGTGCTTTATTTTTATGATCATGTAGATAAGTGGTCCTGTGTATGGTTTCACAGGGTGGTCCATGGATCACCTATATCAGCATCATCTGGGAGCCATATAAAAATGCAGATTCTGGATGGCTCAGTTGGTTGAGCATCCGAGTCTTGATTTCGGCTCAGGTAATGATCCAGGGTCATGGGATTAAGCCCCATGTCAGGCTCTCCCTCAGAGGGAGAGAGAATCCTCTCACCTATTTGCACGCCCACTCTCTCTAAAATTTAAAAAAAAAAGTAGATTCCTTGATTCCATTGTAGACCATTGAATCAAAATCTGAGGGGTAGGCCTGGGACAGTACATGCTTTACCCACTTGATTCTGATTCACACTGACACCTGAGAGTAGGTGAGGTCCTTTGAATATTAAAGTTTATTTATAGAGCTCTATGTCCTCTTTCGTAAAGAGAGATGAGCCTTCTGAATAAGGGGCCATATGTTGCCAATTCACCTGTAGTGAAGACTGTAGTCACCACCATTGGGAACAATCTTTCAGTAGTCCCTTAACCGGACTCCAACATACTTCTCCAGACACGATTTTGAAAGCTGTGTTGTTCTGGTGGACTAATGTGGGGTCTTTACTGTAAAATCCTTGGGTGTCCAACTTCAGCATGGCCACGACACCTTGCCTTTGCTTTTAGCGCCTCTCCCGGGAATTCTTTACCTGCCCCACCCAGGTGGTTCTCAGAGCCACCAAGTTTTCTAATTGCTCTATACCACTGGTCACTGGTGATTGGCCCAAGAATGGCCACCTGACTCCAGGTGAGCCAGTGAGAGCCCTTTACTGGGATTTCAAACTTGAGACCAGATTGGCTGGCAGTTTTCTCACTGTGGAAGGTTGGAAGATACAGGAATCAGTAGCAATGGGCTGCTGTTTTTCCAGCCTTGTGGAAAAGTTAGTCTGTTAGAAAGGGAGAGACAGATGGACAGAGATAAAATACCTAGAGTCATTATGGATTTCAGGTCCTTGATTCTGATGTTCCTTTCCATGGCTTGTTGGCTATTTTTTGAGCCAATAAAATTTTGCCAAAGTTCATTTAGGATTCTGTCATAAGCAACCAGAAGAGTTCTGAATGTAGTGACTGAAGGGGGCTGGTCACTGTGCTAGAAAACAAATGGTGATCTCTCAGGGGATGAGCAAGTAACTCCTCAAAGTTCTGCCCAAGGTCCACATCTCACTTTTGGCAGCCACTTTCATCTGTTGCAGGTCTCAATTTTTATTTTTTTAATTTACGTATTTTTTAAGGGTTTTATTTTTAAGTAATCTCCACACCCAGCATGGGGCTTGAACTCACAACCCCACGATCAAAAGGTGCATGCTCCACTAAATGAGCATCCAGGAGCCCCACAGGTCTGGAGTTTTAAAACAAAGAGTATCAAGGCAGCATAGGGTGGTCACATTTAAACAAAGGGTCTTTAAATGTCATTTCAGAAACAGTTTTGATTGGCTTTTCAAGTTATCAAACACATCCAAGGATTCTGTGAAACTGGAGTATTAATTTTCTGAGAAGCTCTGTCCTAGGGAAATCAGACCTCCACAGGCCCTGGCATATAGCAACACTATCTAAATATGAAGGTGGATCTAGGACCTAGGAAATCCCCTCGTGTCTTGTCTGAAAAAAGTCACGATTGGCTGGGTTCCCCAAATTGCTTATAATGATAACTACCATTGGTTGAAGTAATCATATTTTGCATTTTCCCATCCACATGGGAGTTTTTCAAGGTAGCTATTCTGTTGCCTATTTTGTATGCCGAGAAAACAGGCGAAGTGAGTTGCCCAGTCATATAGTTAGTAAGTGGTAAAGCCAGGATTTAAACCTAGAACTCCAGAGTCTGTATGTTTTCTGTAGCACCATGCCACAGAATCCTGAGCAAGTTGCTGGGATGTATCATTGGCTTAATTTTGGTCGTCAGAGGACTGCTGTGACAACTGTCCTAATTTGTCTGGGATGGATAAGTTTCCCAGGATATAGGGCTTTCAGTGTTTCAAACTAGGAAAGTCCTGGACAAATGAGAATGAACTGAAGGACAATAGCTGTGCAACCTGTATCCAGATTGGAGTGAGTCTGGGAGAGGTGGGGGGGTTCTAAGAAAAAAATTAAACTGATAAATTGCTTGACATGATCCATCATGTATAAAATTGAAAGCCTTTTACTGAACTATTGCAGAGTGTAGGAAGATTAAGTCAATTCAAGGAAAATAAAAAAATAATAAAATAAGTACAAGACAAAAATTATGTATAAGAGGAAGCGTAATACTGATAGTCAACCCAACAGGTAACAATATTTACATAAAGGTAACAAAAGCAATGAATGTGGATTACACCCAAAGGTGAGATAAATATAAGGAAAAGATGGAGAAAGGGAAACTGGAGTGTGTAACTGATCAAAAACACTCATCTCTCATACCAGGCTGGAGAAACTGCTTAAAATTGATAAATCAAAGGCCTGAGAAGCCATCAGACTAGAGGAGACTGAGGAGACATGATGACTTAATGCCATGTGGTACCCTGCATTGGATCCTGGAACATTAAAGGAAAAAGCAATGAATTCCAAATGCAGTCTGTCATTCAGTTAAGAGTAATGTATCAATATTAATCTCTTTGTTTTGACAAACGTACCATGATCACGCAGAGGTGACTATTACAAGAAACCAGTTCCTAAGGGTATTCAGGAACTAACAATGCTGTCTTTGCAACTTTTCAGTAAATTTAAAATTACTTCAAAATAAAGTTTAAAAAAATGATATATCAAGAAGTTGCACAGGGCTAAAAACCACAAAGGTAAAATATCAGACACCAGAACCTAAGACATGGAGTTGAAAATAAAGCAGATGAGGGTCATGGAGAGGAGACAAAGACCCCTATGTGTCATTATAAGCAGATCATAACCAGTCAAAGCCAACAGGGACCCAAACAGCTTCTAGCCCAATCTCCTTACTCTAAGATGAGGCCAGAGGGGCAGGAGCCTGCCTGAGGCCAAGTTGGTAGCAGAGATTTGCTTTCCTATTTGTTCTATAGTGAAAATATGAATTACCTGGCTATCAATTTTTTACAGTCTGATTTTTTTAAAAATTGCCCTCAGTGACCCTCATTTAGAAAATGTACTTAACTCAGTTTTGAAATTGCAGGGAAGACATGATTGGCGTTAGAGATACAAGGGCTCTTACAATCACTGACTCAGCCGATGTCCACAGGAGACAAGGAGAGGCTTGTCTAGATTAGAACCCCGGTTGTCAGCTTTGGTGCACCATCATGGTCACCACTTAGCACTTTCCAAGGACTCAGCGCTGGGCTACACATTTTATATCCATAGTCTAACAAGAGCCCGATGAAGTGAGCACTATTGAGCCTGCATTTCTCAGTTGAGAAAGTTGAGGCTCAGAGAAGTGACTTTGCCCCAAATCTCAGAGCCAGGAAGAGGTGGAGACTGGATTTAAATTTGATCCTGACCACACAGCCCAAACTCTTCCTTTCTTTGCCATTCTGTCTCCTTACATATTACATGACCACCCCAAACCAGATGCTGTAGGTATTCGGAATGCCAAAAGCTGTAGTCTTCTTGGGGATATCATTCTCATGGTGGCCCCAAGTGGCACAGGCAGGGCAGAAGGATCTGACCTGGCTGTTCCTCCTCTTTTACCCTAAGTGGATGTGTTCCCAATGCTGTAGGTAGGATTAGCCGGCCAGATACGAACTAGGACTAACTTTAACCATCTGCCAAACAAAATAATTCTCCTTCTGGGAGGGTAACAAAGCTTAGGAAAAACCAAGGGACTCAATTTGCTAAGAAATTTCTTGTCAGATGTCAAAGGCCTGGGGGACACAAATGATACATGGATAGAAGCTGATTGCTTTAGGATGTGCCCTTCCTGCTGGCTAGCTGTTGGCTTAGCAAACAAAGCTGGGTTGATAATAAAAACATCCTTCATTTTTTTCCCAGGGGAATTGTTTCAGCAGGGCTCAGTTCTGTTCTGTCTGTCATAATAAACAACTATACGTCAATGGCTTAACCCAAAGAAAGCCTCTTTCTCACTAATGCTACACATCCAATGTGGGTCAGTAGGGGTCTCTGTTCATAGTGGTCACTCAAGAACCAAGCTAATAAATGACCCATGTAGACCCAGGCTTTCCAAGTTCAGTGAGGCAGGAGAGAGAGAATGTGGCAAACCATGCACAGGCTCTTAAAATTCCTACTTGAAAGTGATATAGGTCTCTTCTGGCAACATTTCACTGGCCCAAGTAATTCACACAGTTATATCTAACATCAGAGGAGAAAGGCAGAGCAGTCCTACTAAGTGCTAGAGGGAGAAGAGGGAAAACTTTTTTAGGGGGCAGCACTGATAATTCCATAGCAATGTTCCAGAGAATTCTGACCAGCAGCTCCTGAGGGGATGCACTGGAGGTTTCCATATTCATCAGCATTATTTCTGTTGCCAGTGGTCAGACCAGAATCAAACTTATTTAAGCAAAATACCATTGCTACCAATAAATTAATAATAATAAATATATTACCTTACAGAACCAAGGAGTTTAAGAAAGTTGACTTGCCTCAGATAAAGCTAGATCCAGGGGAATTCTCAAATGATGTTCCCCAAGATGCTGTCATTTCTTTCTCCTTCTCTCAGTTGTTTTCTTTTGTGTAGGCAGAACCTCTCCATGTGGTCTCCTCCAGCTTCCGACTTATAACTCTTGTACAATATTTCAGGGAAAGCCCAAGGGTTGGTTCTCCTTGCGCTGGTAAGTTCACATGCTCCTCTCTGGGACACTGATGAGCTAGGCTATAGTCACTTGCTCATGCCTAGAGCTGGGGAAATATGTTAGGCCCTCAAACTGAAATTGAGAGTTTAGGAGGTGTGGTTCCTAAGGGAAATTGGAGCTACTGCTATTAAAAAGGAGTGGATGCTGGGCAGTAACAATGATAAATGCCCACAGTGCATGTAGCAGAAGATCCAAAGGAGCAGTATACTCAATGTTAGTGGGTATGCTGGGAAACCTGAATTTTCTGGAACTAATGGTTGGAATGGAAACTGACAAAATCTTCCTGGAAGGCAATCTCATGAGATATATCAGAAGCTTAAAACCTGAGATACTCTAATCAAAATATGCCACTTTGGGGAATGTATCCTAAATCAATAATCAGGTCTGTACAGAAATATTCAAATACAAAATATATTCACTTCAGCTTTGTTTATATTTTGGAAAAATGGAAAATACCCTGAATATACAATAATAGGAGAATGACTAAATAAATTAAATTACATTTACATTAGTAAACATTCTGCAGCAAAAAAGAAAACTGTTTAAAACATTTTTTAATGTTTATTTATTTTTGAGAGAGAGAGAGAGAGAGAGAGAGAACAAGTGGGGGAGGGGCAGAGAGAGAGGAAGACAAAGAATCTGAAGCAGGTTCCAGGCTCTGAGCTGTCAGCACAGAGGCTGACATGGGGTTTGAACCCATGAACCATGAGATCATGACCTGAGCTGAAGTCAGACCTTTAATCAACTGGACTACCCAGCTGCCCCAAAATAAAACTAATTTTTAATGTTACAAGTAATTTATATCAATTTATAGCAAACATCTCTAGAACACTCCATGTAAGCACACATGGAATGTTCTCCAGGACAGATCATATGGTAGGCCATAAAACAAGCTTCAACAAGTTTAAAAAGGATTGAAATAGGACAAAGTCTGTTCCCTGATCATAATAGAGTGAAATTAGAAGTAACAAAGAAATTTGTAAAACTCACAAATATATGTAAATTAAACAACACACTTCTAAATAACCAAAAGATCAAAGAAGAAACCATGGGGGTGCACCTAGGTGGCTCAGTCAATTGTGTCCAACTCTTGATTTTGGCTCAGATCATGATCTCATGGTTCAAAGGATCGAGCTCCGGATCAGGCTCTGCGTTGACAGCATGGAGCCTGTTAGGATTCTCTCTCTCCCTCTCTCTCTGTCCCCCTCCATGTGTGTGTGCACTCTCTCTCTCAAAATAAACTTTTTTTTTTAATGGAAAAAAACCATGGGGTAAGTTAGGAAATACTTTGAGGTGAATGCAAATAAAGACATATGGAAACTTATGGATGCAGTTAATGCAATGTTCAGAGGAAAATTTATAGTTGCAATTACCCACATTTAAAAAGGAAGAAAGTTTTCAAATTGATAACCTAATTTTCTACCTTAAGATTAATGATAGAAAAAGAAAACTAAACTCAAAGCAGGATTAGAGTGGAAATTAATGATTAAAGAATAAAAAATAAGACAAAAGTCAGCGAAACTAAAAGTTGGTTCTTGGAAAGATCAACCAAATCGACAAAGCTTTGCTAGACTGAGGAAGAAAAGAAAGAGCACTCAATTGCTAAAATCAGGAATGGAAGAGGGGACGTTAATACCAAACTTACAGAAATAAAAAGGATTATAAAGGGAACTGTCAACAACAACATTCCTGACAATTTAGGTTAACTGGAAAAATTCCTAAAAAGACACAAACTATTGAAACTGACTCAAGAAAAAATAGAAAATCTGAATATATCTACTGCAAATAGAGATTAAATTAGTAATTTCAGGGGCACCTGGGTGGTTCAGTTGGTTGAGCATCTGACTCTTGATTTTGGCTCAGGTCCATTCCAGGGTCATGAGATCGAGCCCCGTTGGGCATAGAGTTTACTTAATAAAAAATATACATCTATATTTTTTAAAAGTTTCTAGATACATGGGCACCCGGGTGATTCAGTTGATTAATCACCCGACTTTGGCTCAGGTTATGATATCCCAGTTCCTGAGTTTGAGCCCCACATCAGGCTCTCAAGCAGAGCCTGCTTTGGACCCTCTGTCTTTGTCTCTCTCTGTCCCTCCCCTGTTTATGCTTGCTCTCTCTCTCAAAAATAAACATTAAAGACTTAAAAAATAAAGTTTATTTATTTATTTATTTTGAGGGGGGATCCCAAGCAGGCCCCACACTATCAGAATGGAGCCCCACATGGGGCTTGAACCCACAAACTGTGAGATCATGACCTAAGCCGAAATCAAGTCAGATGCTAAACGGACTGAGACACCCAGGTGGCCCAGCCAACTAGCCATTAAAACTAAATTATGGAACATCCATTGAATGGAATACCATGCAGCTGTAAAGAAGGATGAGGCAGCTCTTTATATCCCTGCACTGATATGGAAAGATGTCTAAAATATTTAAAAAAAAAAAGAACAACAAATGCAAACCAGTGTATGCAGTATGGTATTTTGTGCAAAGATGGAAAATAGGGGTGCCTAGCTGGCTCAGTCGTTAGAGGATGCGACTCTTGATCTCAGGGTTGTGAGTTTCAAGCCCTGCATTGGGTGTGGAGCCTACTTAAAAATAAAATTTCTTAAAAAATAGAAAAATAATTTGTGTTTGTTTAAAGAATTTGAAAGGGTATAAAAGAAAGTAAGCAACTTGGTTGCTTATTTGTGAGAGATGGGAACTTGGAAGGTGGGGTATAAGATTGATGGTAAAACCTTTCACTGTACTTTCACTTCTTATGCTTTTTGGTTTCTGACTCATGTGAATGAATTACTTATTCTAAAAATCAAATTAAGAATTTTGCATACTATGCTTTTAGTAAGAAAACAAATAACTACGAAATTGGAAAATACAAAACACCCAGCCAAGAAGTGATTATTCTACATACAGTGGGAAATAAATATGGTAACTGGTCCTGTGGAATTTGACCCAATGGAATAAGAAAAGGAATAGTGTAATTTCAAAGTGTCTGCCAGTTCTCTGCATTGTCAGGGCAGATACTTCACTAGGCATTTTAAACCAGTTGCTCACTAAAACCACCACATATTTTCACTCAAGCATCCCAGTTCATGGGTGAGTGAGTGATTGGTTTTTATGTCCTTCATTAGGACTTTACATTTCAACTTGTTAGACTGGGTCCATCTTTGAAATATTTTGGGATGCCCCGACTGATTCACTCATTGCACAAATGTACTCTGAGGGTCCTCCACCAGCCCCACTGGGTAGTGCTGGAGTTTTCTTTCCCAGTTTAGGTCATCTGTGGAAGTAGTGAGAAAGCCAAGTGAGGAGTGGGTGTGGCAAAAGCTCAGGAAGTTCAGGTGATCCTCTGGTGGGAACCAGACACAGGTCCACAGACAGCAGGAGGCAGATGTGAGGCTAATGGGCTTTGGTTGGTCTGGTGACAGGTAATGAGAGGGCAGAGCCCAGCTTAGCCGTGACTCGTGGAAGTGCTGCTGGCAAGGAGTGACAGGACCAGAGACAGCTGGAATTCCAGCTGGGTTCCCTGGGAACCCTCTGCAGGGAATGGCACCTCTGGCAGGAAAGGCCTTCCTTACTCAAGAGGCCCCTTCTCGGGGCGCCTGGGTGGCTCAGTCAGTTAAGAGTCTGACTCTTGATTTCTGCTCAGGTCATGATCTCACGGTTTGTGAGTTCAAGCCCTGCGTTGGGATCTACACTGGCAGTGAGAGGCTACTTGGGATTCGCTCTCCCCTTCCCCTGCTTGTGTGCTTTCTCTCTCACTCTCTCCCTAAATAAGTAAATAAATAAATACTTTAAAAATATAATAAAGAAAAGAAAAGGGAAGCCTTCACAGCAGTTAGACGTGCTGAGATCTCACCCTGGGTGCACAGCTTGAGAAGGCCTCCAGGTACGGACACCTCATTTAACCCTCTGAGCCTTACTTTCCTCATCTGTAAAAATGAAGAGAACGTGTATTCTTGGTGGCCTTTTGTAATTAAATAGGACAGTGAATGTAAAATTGTGACTAGCACAGGGCCTGACCCAAAATAGATGTTTAACACCTGTTCTCAACAGAGAGACTGCTGAACGCCAGGGAAAGGACAGAGTTGGGGCTACAGACAGGGAGAAATTTCCTTTGGCAGTCTGGCAGCCCATGGGTAGGGCTTTTAGCTGTTTCCCCACAGTGATCAGTAAGAACACCCATAAAATAAAAAGGGTCTTTTGGATTTTATTTCCAAAATAAATCTCCAGGGGAGAGCAAGCTGAGAAGAAAATGGAGAGACTAAAATATACAAAGAAATCAAGAACATGGATGGTAGCTTTAAAAAAGCAAGGAGACAGGGCACCTGGGGGGCTCAGTCTGTTGTGTCCAACCTCAGCTCAGTCCCTGATCTCACAGTTTGTGAGTTCGAGCCCTGCATGGGGCTTGCTGCTGTCAGCACAGAGCCCGTTTCAGATCCCGTGTCTCCCTCTCTTTCAAAGATAAATCTTAAAAAAATAATTTAAAGGGGCGCCTGGGTGCCTCTGTTGATTAAGCATCCGACTTCGGCTCAGGTCATGATCTCGCGGTTCGTGGGTTTGAGCCCCGCGTCGGGCTCTGTGCTGACAGCTAGCTCAGAGCCTGGAGCCTGTCTTCGGATTCTGTGTCTCCCTCTCTCTGACCCTCCCCTGATCATGCTGTCTCTCTCTCAAAAATAAATAAAACATTAAAAAAAATAATTTAAAAATAAAAATAAAAAGGCAAGGAGGGGCATCTGGCTGGCTGTTGGTAGAGCATGTGACTCTTAATCCCAGGGTTGTGAATTTGAGTCCTGTGTTGGGCAGAGATTACTTTTTAAAAACTAAATTAAAAATAAATAAAAAGGTAAGGAACCTAGGCTGAGTCCCAGGTATGGTAGGATGACAGAGAGGGACTGCTGTCTGGGATGTGCTCCAGGGAAGGCCAAGACCAATTCTGGTTGAGGAGGAAGCTTTGAGGTCTTCCCAAACCAGGCCCTTCCCCTAACCTGCTGACTGAAAGCACAAGTAACTCAAAGGGGCTGGACTGTCCTGGGCTTCTCACTAGTTTTAAGACACTTCTCCTTACAGCCAAAGGATTCTTTTGTTCAGCCAGCTCCTTTGAAAAGGGAAAATCTCTTCTGGAGGGCGACAGGTTCTGACATCGTCTGCCCCAGGAAACAGCTTTTCCCCTGCACTCACAAACCGTCTTTGCAACCTTGTCCCAGCTATTGGAGACAAGCTTTTATGCTGAGTCAGTTTGGCTGCCTTCCAGCCAAGAACAGTGGAGGCTGCAATACGGGGGCCATTAAAGGAACTATTTTTAGGCCACATTTCAATCTTATTCAGCACAGGCGGTGAGATGCACGGCCTGAAGGTGGCCAGACCAAGGGGATGCCGGCAGGGACAGAGTCCAGGCAAGTAGGTCAGGGAAATGACAAGGAGATCTCACTACATGGAGAGAAAGCAGCACACGGAGGATCACTCTGCTGCCCAAGGTATGGAAGACAGAAGAGGGGGAGCTGATTGCAGAAAATCGGGCCTTCCTGCATCATAGGAGGAGTCACCAAGAAAAATGAAGGAAGGGAACGAAGTACAGCTACTTCCAAAAAGAGACTAGGGCAACATGCACCCAGGGAGCTCTTTAAAAATACATTTCCTGGGCCCATCTCAGGTCAACAGAGTCCGAATATTAGAGTGAGCATGGGAATCTGTTTTTCGAACGTCCTCTTGGGATGGGAGACACACACACACTGAAGTTTGAGGACCTCTGGGCAGAAGAGAATCTACCTTTGAATTCAAAGAATGATGCAAGCTGAGGGGAAGGAGAGGCACAGGTGGTGGCAGTCATTTAGCCACCAGAGATGACATTCTTCTTTCTTCAAGGGCTCAGGCTTCCATCTGTAAAAGGAAGGGCCCTGGAAAGGTCAGGAGTCTCCTGGTTCTTTCTCAGGAAATCCTTATTACTGGGATGCTCCGTGATCAGCTGAGAAGACAGGAGGAAAACAGCTTGTATACCAGAGGCCCATTTTATCCAAGGATATTCAGTCCACTGAGTGACAGATTCACGATAGGAAACAAAGTTCCAAGTATGTTCTGGGAGAAAAAAAGCCACTTTTTAAAAAAGTAATTAATTTATTTTTTATTTTAGAGAGAGAGAGAGAAAGCACAAGCAGGGAGAGGGGCAGACGGGGAGAGAGAGAGAGAATCCCAATCAGGGCCCAAGCTCAGCATGGAGCCCAATGTAGGGCTTGATACCACGACCCTGGGATCATGACCCAAGCAGAGATTAAGTTGGGACTCTCAACCGACTGAGCCACCCAGGAGAACCAGAAAAAAGCCACATGACTGGGACTGTCACAAAAAATAAAATTAATGTATATTGAAACTTGCTACAAGAGATTTTCATCTTGTAGCTGAAAAACCTTATAGATTATACTTGCAAGAATGTAATTCTTTTTTTTAAAGTTTATTATTATTATTTTTTTAGTAATCTTACACCCAAGGTGAGGCTTGAACTCACGGCGGTGAGATCAAGAGTTGCATGCTCGGGGTGACTGGGTGGCTCAGTTGGTTAAGCGTCTGACTTCAGCTCAGGTCATGATCTCGCAGTTTGTGGGTTTGAGCCCCATGTTGGGCTCTATGCTGACAGCTCAGAGCCTGGAGCCTGCTTCGGATTCTGTGTCTCCCTCTCTCTCTGCCCCTCCCCTGCTCACGTTCTATCTCTGTCTCAAAAATAAACATTAAAAAAAATTATATAAAAAAAGAAAAAAACTTAAAAAAAAAAGATGTTAAGCTTTCTTTCAGAGGCACCTGCCTGGGTGGCTCAGTCAGTTAAGCATCCAACTTTGGCTCAGGCCATGTTCTCATGGTTCGTGATTTCGAACCCCACATTGGGCTCTGCGCCGACAGTGTGGAGCCTGTTTGGGATTCTGTCTCCCTCTCTCTCTCTGCCCTTCCCCTGCTCACTCTCCATCTCTCTTTCTCAAAAATAAATAAATAAAACATTTAAAAAAAAAAAAAAAAGGGTTGCATGCTTTCAACTGAGCCAGCCAGGGTGCCCCAACTATGTAATAATTCTTAGATATTTTTCCATCCTTGTATCTTATTTCTTAAATAATGAATTGAATATGGATTTTTTTGAGGGAATGGGAATAATTGTTCTGACAAAACTGTCCAAGAACACTTCATGCCATCCTTCACTTTGACTTTTGCAAAATTACAAAAGAGATAACTTTGCAAACATTTTAGAGGGTTTTACCTGTTTCCCTAGGACTTTTTTTAATTTTTTTAATGTTTATTTTTGAGAGAGAGAGAGTGTGAGTGGGGCAGGGGCAGAGAGAGAGGGAGACACAGAATCTGAGGCAGGCTCCAGGCTGTGAGCTGTCAGCATTGAACCCAACGCGGGGCTCGAATTCATGAACCACGAGATCATGACCTGGGCCAAAGTCGGACACTTACCCGACTGAGCCACCCAGGCGCCCCTCCCTAGGACTCCTCTTAATTCTTTAAGAGGCAAACTGTTATTTTCTGAGGCACCTATCATGTCATCATCATGAAGATTCTCCTCAGATGTCACCCGGTCTCACTCTGACAGAGCCTCACTAGACAGTAGCTCTTCATACGACTCTCCAACACCATCCTCATCAACTTCAGGAAATCTTGCAATATTTAGAATTATTCGTCCTATTTGTCTTCTATGTGTGCTACACTGTCAGACGTTTATAACATCCAAAGAGAGAATGTGGCCCTTGGAGGCACTGACAAAATTAGTGGAGGGAGTGAGGAGAGGAGAAAGAACTTTTGCTTTTTGTGCTATGCTGACTTGGCCTTCCCCTGCCACCTCCTAAGAGCGAGGACCTGGGGTAATAACCACCAAGATAATGAGGCCCTCCCAAAGCAGGAACAAGAAAGGTAAATGGGGGCAAGAGGGCAGCATGCTTCTACAGAACCACAATCTTCTGCACTCTGCTTTTCTTGGTCACCTAGAGAAAGCCTATCCACAAAAGCTCTTTCACTCTGTGCCGTGGCCCCCAACTGCCCTTCCAGACTGCAAACCCGCCTCCCTCCTCTCCAAGGAGCCACAAGACAAAGGCTACTTGGTCAAGTGACACTTTAATAGGCTAGAAATAAAAAACCTGTCTTTGGAGAATATCAAGAGCCACATGTGAGCCAGAACAGAAAGCAGAGGCACAGCACTTAGGGCCTAGGGGGAACAACAGGCTGAGTAGGAGGTCAGCGATGGCTGAAGAATCCTTGAGGATGGTTATATTTAAATGGCTTCATCCTGCTGGGACCCCTAGAGAAACCGGAGAAGGGAGACCAGTTAATATCATGCCCTTTGGGCTGACAAAATAAATTACAATTCATGCACACAAGGGAAAACTATGCAGCTGCTGGGGGGAAAAAGAAACATTGTGAGAAAAGCAGACTGTAAAACATAAAAACATGCTTGCAAATGCATGAACACAAACCTGAAAGGGCCCATACTGACAACAGGCACAGGGCTTGGGTACCCTCACTTGTTAGTGTTTTTACAGAACTGCTTGTTATTGTCTGATGTTCAAAATATATTTTATTTCTATAATAAAAATAAAGGAAAAACTGTTAAAATCCTCCTTTGCAAGGAGATTCCCATGTAGGTAGGAGTCTAGGAGCGAAAAGAATCTGCACTAAGTGCCTGCTGAGAGCTATGTGCTTTATACTTACTACCTCTCTGATGCTATTTCTACCATTTTATAGGTTTTACAGATGAAGAAACAGGCTCAGGGAGGTAAACTGGCTGCCTGAGATTTTTTGGTCAGAAAGTACAGAGCCCAAATTCAAAACCAGGTCTGACACCAAAGGCTATTGGCCACAGGTTGATGACAACCATGGCCAAAGCCCCAGTGCTACAAAGCTAAGGTGTCAGATATAATCCTGGGCTCCCAGGCCAAACACACAGCGGCCTCTTCCACACAACTCCACAGTGAGTGATGTCCAGCTAAAGGACCTCTTTTGTTTGTCTGCCTGTGACTGACATTCAGTGGTAACTAGAAAGGTGACACCCTGGATCCTGGTCTGAAGGAGGGGTGTGTGGGTGTGATGGTAGAGATGAGGAGAAAGAAGGTTTTTACTCCAAAATCAATGCATCCACTTATTCATGTGAGGATTTACTCTACGTACATCATATTCGCCACTTTGCAAGCTACATCTGGTTTAACTTCATCCAACAACACCTGAGGTAGATGCTGTTTCACTGATGAGGAATCTAAAGCTCATGGGGCTACGTGTAGACCTCACCACACAGGAAGGAGCTGCAATTTGAACCTACATGTTTCTGGTCCCGAAGCCCTTGCTCATAACCACAATGACGGATACCTCCCAACACCAGAGGGGCACATTAGCATGTGGCTAATGGAGAACCCCCAGGTTGAAAGTAGCCAGCCACAGGCAGAGCCAGGCCTCGGGTCCCTGCTGCCAGGCCAGCGCTTTGCAGCCCAGCCCCTTGGTCCGATCCCAGGGGTCAGCTGGACTCCAGGCCAACAAACTCACATCTCACCAGTCATGGAGCTAATTGGATCTGAGTAGCCAGAGGAGCACCTTCCCAGCATGCCCTGATAGAGAAGCTCAGCTTGGGTGACGCACAAAGCGCTTCAGGAAACAGATCCTTCGGGAACCATTAGATAACAGAATATAAACACTGGCCCTGTGAAAGCTTCCACCTTGGAAATGTGCTACAGCAGCCTGAGAGGGTGGGAAGAATTGAGTTCTCACACAGACCCACCAGGGAGAGCAAGTCCTAGAAGCCACCACCACCTAGCCGCCGCTCCACCTCTCAGCAGCCCCTTGGGGGCTGGAACTGGCTATTATCAGGTAACAGGAAGAACCAGGCCAGGTGGCAGTGCCAGACAGAGGTAGGAGGATGCTAGCACAGCTTCTGGGGGCTGGCTATCTGAGAAGGTGAGGGGCAGGTAAGGCACCTTTAGACTGACAGGGAATGGGGGATGTGTCAATTAGAAACAGGTTATAGCCCTTCCCCTCTCTAGACACCATTCCTCCCCAGTCACTGGCTCAAAAGGGAGGGGATGCCTGAATAGTGTGGACTCTGGAGTTTTGAAACTAGCTCTTTAAAAACAAGAGAATGAGTCAGGGGATGAAAAGGAGAGAAAGGACCCAACCAAAGTGAAGTAGAAAATTGGCTAGAAGTGCCATGAGCACAGACAGGCTAAACACCAAGCTGTCAGGACCTAACAGCATTTTGTGATCCCCCATCTGTGCCAGGAATCATTATCTTAGCTGACATGAATTATCTGTAATTCCTCATGAGCCAGATTGTGTACTTCTACTTCAACCTTTAGGAAACAGGCCCAGAGCTGAAGTGACTCTGCCAAGGTCACGCAGTTGGTGAGCAGCAAAGCTGCTGATGTGCAAAGCGAAGAGATGTGCAACAAACCCTGTTGTTTTCCAGAAAACACACAGGAAGTTCAGCTAAACCTTCTTGGTCTGTGGTCTGGTGCTGCTCACTTAGTGGGCGGCCCACCTTCAGGGGTGCTGGTGAAGAACAACTGGGCCAGGATGGTGGGAAGTCAGCTGCAGGGCAACTTCCTTCAGGAAGGAGGGAGCAAGCTCTCTCCGGAAAATCCAGCTATGGAATTTTAATTTCCCCCATGAACAGAGACAAGCACACCTGGGAACACGCACACTCTCCATGCAAGGCTCTGATCTCTGCCCCGGATCCCCGTGAGAGGCAGGGCGAAAGGGACCCAGAAGTCCGGCACTCGCCCGTCTCCTCACCTGAAAAGCCGCAGACACATCTTCTCCTGGGGAAATTCCTTGGGCCCCTCCACGCTGTCGTCGTGGCTCTCCGTCTCCAGGTACACGTCCAGCAGCACACACAGGCGCTGCAGCTGGTTGGTCAAGAGCTGATGGCTGGGTCGGGGGCCGCACAGCTCCTTGTAGCACACGTTGACCTCACTCTCCATGGCCTACAGAGTGGGAAAGCCAGGAACCTAGCGCTACCTTTAGACTGACTGCGTCTGGCAGCTCCACAAGAACCGCAGACGGGCCCGTGCGGGAGCTGGGTCACGGCGGCTCAGGCCAGACGGGCTTGTCCTCAGGACAACAGCGTCTTCCTGATTCTGACCAAAGACTTTCCCTGCCCAATACAAGCACAGCCAATACATGCATGGAGGCATGTAGAGAGGTAAGATCTAAGTCAGAAGGTATTAGGGTTAAAAGCATGGTCCACGGCCAAAAGGCCACTGCAGAATCAAATGAGCAGGTATACGATAAATTAATCGCTGCAATGATCTTCTCATTGCATCTCATTCCATCACTTCTGTGCTCCCAAGTTTATTCACAGTTCTACAGAAGCCCAAGATAACAACCTTTCAAAGCAAGTATTTATATTATCTCCATTTTAATATGGGGTGACCCCAAACTAGGTAAGTGGTTAAGATGGGTCTAGGCTTTTTCTTCTACTATACCACACAGGCTCCAGCAAATTCTACAAAGCGCCGCAGGTCCCTCTGTCCCTGGAATTACGCCAACGGGCAAACTCTCAGCTGCAGTAGGTTCTGCCACCTCCCACCTCCCCAGGGAGGCTCTCCCTCTTCCTCCCGTCACCCCCATCAGGGTTTTACCCGAATGTTGTCATCGTTGCTATTGGTTTTCTCTCCTTTCCAGTTCAGACACAGCTGGAAAATAGGTGGGATGGAGGAGTAGCCAGGGTTCAGCACCACAGCAGCTTGGAGTTTGGCTGGGAAGGGAGGGGAAAGGAGGGAAAATCAGTTCTGAGACCCAGCTTGCGAGCCACAGACCTTCCCCAGTGGACCCCTGGGGCTAGCGCTTTGTCTTACATTAATCCAAGTACTGCACAGCACATTCTGGTACTGACTAACTTCTGTTTTTGTTCGAGAAAATTGCCAGGCTGCAGAATGTGAGGTCCTGTGACTTTGGTCCCTCTAAGGATGCAGAGGTGTGTGGACTCCCCAGGGTCTGGCCCACACTGGGTCTGCCCAAGAGTTTTATTTACTCCTTTGGCAGAAGTTTAACTGGCATTTCTTTCTTTGCCCACAAGTTACGGATTTTCCCACATGAAGACTTACTATTTTTTCTAACAATATTGTGTATTAGCTATTACATCAACATATTTTCTCTATTGTTTCTTTTCTTTTTATGTATTTCGTTATGTGAAACTTTTACGGAATACTTACTGTATTCCAAGCACTGTGCTAAGCCCTTCACGCACGTTTTATTTCATTCTACCAATGATTGTATGAGATGGGTACTGTTATTATCATCCCCATTTTACATATAAGGAAACTGAGGCTCTGATAGAAACTTCCTTAAGAACAACAGTTGCAAAGCAGCAGTGCTCAGTTTAACTAGAACTGTCTGATATCAAAGCTGTGTTCATAGTCCTTACAGGAAATTGCTGTATTTTTTACCATATTCACTTTTTCTCTGGCAGCAGCCTTTGCTTTTCTCCATAGGATGACATTTACTTTAACCGTCAATGGGCTAGGTATGCCAATTCCTTTCTCATTATTTATAGGGGGGAAAAAAGAACTATGACACATCACTAATTCAAATAACAGAAGACAAGAGAGTGGAGTTTAAGATAATTTTTCTCTGACAGTGGCAACCACATTTATTAAAAAGTGAGTCCTTTCTCTGCTGTATTGCTTCTGTCCTAACGTTGGCATATATTTCTGGATTTATCTCTTTTCAGTAATTTTTTGTTTTTAACCTATGCTATGTAAAGTTTTCAAACTGATCTGTTGTAAAACAACAAGGATTATTCATACACACACACACACACACACACACACACACACACACACACAACAGGTTTTGGGTTTTTTTTCTGGAATTGCTATGTACTTACTTAAATTTAAATTTCACTCTTACATTTTCAAATTCTATAATGCATCTTATGGAAATTTTAATTATCACATTCACTCTGTTGTGGATCTAGAACACTTACTACCTACACAAGCTTTCATCTGCTCAACAAGGAAGCAGAGTGATGTCTTCTAGTGACCTCCCCCACTTGGAGCTTTATAAATTTTTTGGACTACATATTTTGTGCCCTTTCAAAACAGTATTCTGGGTTACTTAGGAATGAGGTAAAAGTAATTTTTGAAAGAGAAAAAAACGGGAAGCAAATGTACAAATTCCAAATAGTAGTCACCGATCATGAGGAAGAGAATGAAAGAATAAGGTGGAAGTAGGGGACCTCAACTCTATCTAAAATATTTAATTTACTCAGAATTTTTTTTTTAATGGAATGCTTCACGAATTTGCATGTCATCCTTGTGCAGGGACCATGCTACTCTTCTCTGTATCGTTCCAATTTTAGTATATGTACTGCCGAAGCGAGCACTCAGAATATTTTTAAAACGCACAAAGAGGGGAGCCTGGGTGGCTCAGTCAGTTAAGGGTCTGACTTCGGCTCAGGTCATGATCTCACGGTTGGTGGGTTCGAGCCCCACGTTGGGCTCTGTGCTGACAGCTAGCTCAGAGCCTGGAGCCTGCTTCGGATTCTGTGTCTCGCTCTCTCTCTCTGATCCTCCCCTGCTCATGCTGTCTCTCTCTCTCTCTCTCTCTCTCAAAAATAAAAAACATTTAAAAACATTTAAAAAATAAATAAATAAAACACACAAAGCAAAAGAGAAGGCAAGAAGCCAAGGTAGAGAAACTCTAACATCACAGAACGCAACCTCTCCTTCTATTTCTCGCACTGTCTTAGAACCACAGCCAACTCCCTGAGTGCTGCAGCCACTCCCTGAGTGCTGCAGCCACAGCACCACACCCCAGGGGTCGGATTCTGTGGGCAGTGGCAGGCTTGCCAAAGTAGGAGCCAGAAAACAGCTCCACAGGCAGCACCTGGGTGGCTCCACAGAAAGCTTTGGCAAATGAGACTCCAGGACAGCCGTGAGGCAAAGTGAGTATAGGAACAGCAGATAGGGAGGAAGGTCCTACCGCCCTGCACTTTACAACCTGAGAGTGCTATGTCGGCCCTTCTGTGAAGAGGAGGAAGAACAGGTCTATCTGCTTTTAGAGAACAGTAAAGCAAAGGGCTAAGAGCTCAGGCTCAGACTGCATTTGTGATGAAGCCTCAATTTTCTCACCTATAGAATGGGAATATGGGTTTCTCCTGCTATCCCAAAGTCGAGTGTTCCTATGAAACCTTCCATAAGCCAAAATGGCATAAGGCGAGGAGCAACCTCCCTCTCCCCCACTTTCCGAGCATTAATGCCACTTTACTTTTACACAAGACCTACATTAGTACAGTAATGGCTTTTCTTGTAAAGGTGAACATCCTCCTTTCGTTTAGTTAGTGAAAACAGGTACTAAGGTAGGTTTTGTATAAAAGCAAAGTGGTGGAATGCAAACTTTAGGAGAGCAGGGGGTACTTGCATTACCACTCCCAGCACTGTCATGAGGATTAAATGAGATAAAACTTGTATGTGGCTGTGTTATACAACAAGTTCTCACTGAATGGTGGCTCTTATAATCATTACTATTTGCTAAGTCACCCCAGCAAGATTCTCGGATCTTTTGCTTTCTTTGGGCAACCCTTAGGAATGTTTTATTTTTACTAATTTCCCTTGCCTACCACTGTGATCAGAAGAGCAATTACCTGTGCCCCTTTCCACGAGTGCCATGTAGTAGAGATTGGTGTCCTCAGCCAGTCCTGCCTCCACAATGTCCTTGGTGAAATGCAGCTCCTAGAAGTCACCACAGAGGAGGGAATTCCTGGATCCTCCAGTCAAATCCCCTGCCCTTCTGGGAAAGATGATGTGGGTCTTTGGGACAGCAAGGGTCACCTGTCACTCCACTTACCATGTAATCCTCATGGGCAATTGTCACCCACTTGACCAGGCGGGAGACAACCTTTGCAGGGAAGAGGTACTGGCAATCACTGGTAACTGGTACAATGCCATGTTCTAAAAGAGAGCAAGACAGGTGGTATTACAGGTAGAAATCAGATGCCACAGCTGGGTAACTAGGATCATCTGGAGGGCTCAGATGGCCCTGCCAGCTGTCCAGGTACATGAAGCATTCAGTAGGTGCCCTGGTCAACAACATGTGCTAGGAATGCCGGCACACCAACCTGACCTTCACCCCTGCTATGTGCTTGTGGCTGGACCTAGCACCAGCATTCATGGTGCTTTATCTTTAATGCAAATGATGGCCAGCAAAACAAAACCCCCCTGGCAGCCAGAACCAGTGACAGTGCCTCTGCAGCAGTGACTGTTAATTAGATCAAACAGCCGAGAGGGCTGTGTTTTCACAGCTGACCTTGATGGAGGAAATGACTGAAGTGTTCTGTGTCAGTTCCTCTAAGGGAGAAGAGCAAGAGAACTGCTCCAAGGCAAATTCCTGCTGGTGTTTCAATCCACAAATATGCCAACACAGTAAATGCTATCCAGGATGACAATCATCCAACCTTGGGACAAAACAAGTTTAGCAATGGTGATGGGGAGCAAACCCACAGGCAAACAATGCTGCCCTGGAGAGATCACGGTCCACGTGGAATACATGAAGTGCCCCAGATGGGTAAGACCTCCAGATGGGTCCTGGAAACCTAATGCCTTTCCTGACAGTGCTTCTTTTCCATCAGAAAGATTTTAACCCTTACTACCCCTCAGCAAATATTTACTGAATGAATAAATGAAAAGGAACACCCATATGACCACCACCTTGGTCAACGGCTCATGGCTCAGAATCACCTGGGAGCTTATGAATAACACTGGGGTTCAGCCTCACCCTGGAGGATGTTAGCTCAGTAGGTCTCAAGGGAGGTATGAGGGGGTGGATCCCTGAATAGCTATAGTCAAAAAAGCTAAATAGAAGCTCTATAAAGCATGAAGTGGGTTTCTATTAAATATCTGTAGAACGTACACCAAAATTTGACATGCGCTAACCTAGAATAAGCCTTTCCTGACCAGTCAACTAACCTGGACCACCCAGAAGGCTCTTGGCCTCTTTTGTGAGCTAGGAAAGCCCTGATGGTCCTGAGGGGAGCTCAGATCCCTGCTTGGATGGGCCTGTAGCTCTCCCCAGTGGCCCTGCCAACACCTCTGCTCAATAAGAGCCAGGAAGTGTCATCAGGATTTAAGAAATGAGTGAAGGACTAAGTCATCTTTGTCCCTGTGTTGTCCAAATGCGCCTTAAGCCACAGCCCATGTTTGATCAGCTTACCCAGGGATGCAAACTGTTTGTGGAGGGCCAGGCGGGACTGTACCCTGGTCTTCAGTAGTTTCATGGTGGTCTCCATGTGGCTGGCACTCAGCGAGTGGTCAGCAATCACCGTGTGCTGTGAACGACAGCGAGAAGCACACTTGAGTCCTAGGCCTCTCTGGGCACCTTATAGGAACGGCAGCGTTTACCTGCTGTGACAGGCCAGATGCTGAGTTCCAGTAGGAACAATACAGGATGCTGGGTTCTCAAGAGGCCTGGCCAGCTCCTGAGAAAGGAAGGCTTCTGCTAAGGTGACAGATGCCAGATCCCCTCGGGTTCTGCTGAAGCCTCATTTTTGGCACCTTTACACACAAGCCTAAGGGGCGGTGGAGCCTGCAATCATGTAGCACCCAGAGCAAGGACTCAGGTTACTTTGATCTCAAGGGCTACTAGGCTCGGGGAGAACCAAAGGCACTTAAACATTTGTAGGCCTCAGACGTTTTAGTATCCTGAGTGGAGGGAGAACAGACCATAGCCCCGAGGAAAAGCATTCTGATATTCAAAGCCCCCAAAGGCCACCAGAAACCTTTCTGGAGTCTGTCCCGGGGATAAGGAAGTAGAGATCCTTAGCCAAGAAGACTAGATCAGTGTACAAACCTGGGGCTGCTCTTTGGGGAAGTGGAGGCCACCTAGCTTCTGTACCCACAAATAGGGGTGACCTAGGTCAAGTACGTAGTCTCTCAAAGTCAGGATGCTGCAGAAAAGAACACAGCATAAGATAATTTTATAAGTCCTTTCTGCAGTGGTCCCAGGATACAGCCTTCCTCCCATGCTCCTGAAATGGATTGGTCCCGCCAGCTCATAGCTGGGCTACCAGCAAAGCCTCTAAACTTCATCACTTTCCTACTCTCCCATGTTTCCTTTTCTCTTCCCCCCAACTCATAAGCAAGTGTGAATATAAAGGCAATGCCTTTGATTTCTTTACCAGTCCACCAATTTATAAAACGTTTTTTAAGTTTTTAATTCTCAGAGAATTAAATGTTAAACCATGTTATCCTCTCATGTGTTCTTATCATATCCTCCAAGTTTGATCCTTCCACCCTTCCTCACTATTCCATGACCTTCATTTGCCCCTTGTGTTCCCTTCTTTTGACATAGCACCCCTCCAGCTTCAGGGTCTCCCTTGCCCCCTGAGAGGCCTTTGGCCCTAACAGGTCTCTAATGCTTTAGGTGTCAGAGAAACTCCAAAGCAAAGAGGCTGGGAGAGGAGGAAACACTGCTGACTCACCCAACTTTATCAAACTGATACTGATTGGCTGGATTCGGAGTCTTCTTTCCATGATCCCCTGGATACAAACAACTGAGGACTGAGTCAGGAGACAGCAAGTCACTGGAAAAGGGAGAAGACCGTAGTGAGAACACTGGTCAATGCCTTGCCTTGAGGCAGACTTGGGCATCTGGGAATAGTAATGCTACCTATCACTGATGGTCATGCTACCATTTACGGAATGCTTCCTGTGGGCCAGGAAAGTGGAGGAGGGATAGACCATAACCCTTATACTTGAGGTCACCAGATCTCACACTCCATGAGGTATCACCATTTCCATTTTACAGAGGAGAAATTCAGGCTTTGAAAGATATAGCTTGTCTAAGAACACACTATTAATAAGTGCTGAAGTGCTGGAGCTGAGATTTGCACTGTCTGATCAAAGACAGTAGTACTCCTAAACACTAAATTTTCTGAAAACTAAATTTTTTGAAAACCCTATCCCTTTAAGAGAGGTATATGGTGACCAAGGCCTTATCTTCAAGGGAGACACTAGAGATAAAATAATCACTATTTTCATAAGAGCAGAAGAGATTCCTTTCTATCCTAAAAGAACAAGTACGCAGCTTTGATGGTGTGTCTACCTCACTTTGACCAAGTCTCATGCTACTCACAGAAAAAGGTCCCCTTTATGTCCCCAGAAAAAGACATTATCACATGCGCTGGACACAAGGTGACCCAGGACTATAAGCAGAGAGGCAGCATCACTGCCACCCATCTGGAATGGTTAGGGCACAGCCTGTAATTAAACGCTGACAAGTGGAGAAGGGATGGGGAGGGGAGAGGAGGAGGATAATGGAGTCATCTGATCACAAAGGACAAGGCTCAGTTTTCCTCTCAAGCAGCAGGGGTTCTCCTTCATCTTTCCAGGTCTGGAATCAGGAGCAACTCAGGCAGAATGGGCTAAATCTTACTGCTCAGAGCCCAGGCATGTCTTCAAGAATTTAGCAGTGGGGCGGTGGCAGCTCTGACTTTTCCCTCTTCTGTCTCTCCCAGTCTCCCTGCCCCACCTCACTGCCTTTCATGGAGCTCCCTTCACTGCCTTTCATGGAGAACTGGCTAGAAAAAAAAATAAGAATTGTCAGTCTTTCGGCCAATGTTATTTAGTGACAATTACTAATAAATAGAATGAGTCAGGAGTCAACAAAAATAATAAAGCAGAACAGCTAAAACTGCATGATAACGGTTTCCAATTAATAAAACCTGATGAAAGAATCAAATCTTGAAAAAGTCTGCATCAGTAATATGTGGTTCAGGACAACTGAACTTGGTGAAAATAATGGACACAAAAGGAGAGATTATATATGATCATAAAAATACAACACTGAAACGAAAAACTACTCAAATCTTCGTTGTAAAATAAAAATAGGTAAAAAAGCGTTAAGAATTTCGTAAAGTAAAAGTGGAAAATCATTAAAAATAGTTTAATGGTTTAATGAAAAACTGATTAGTGAGTCAAAATGCCCTAATGGAGATCATTCTGTAAAATGATTTCTTGAAGAAAATTCGGCATGGCTGGTTAAATGTTAAAATGTTTATATTAAGAACATTGATTCCCTAATGAATTAATAGATCCTGGCAACAGTCATCAATGCGGCTAATGTCACAAAAATAGAGACTGCCTGTGCCTCCTGATGGAAGCACTCAACGTTTATGACACCGTCCTGCTCCCTGGCCTCCTGCAAAAAAATCAAAATGGAATCTGACCAAACCTCTAAATCTAACAATAATTTACATGAAAACTCACTAAATTGTAATGCAGGGATGCAATCATCAAAATCCAGACTGGGGAAACCTATAAAGAACCCATTCTCCTTGACAAACAGATGGCACAGGGACATTCAGAGGAAAAGATGCTTAAGAGAAGCTTTACCCAATTGCAACATGTGGACCTTATAAAGATCCAGATTCAAAACCCAAACTGTAAAAACAACTAACGAAAAACACTTATGAGAAAATCAGTGAAATCTGAACTCGGACTGGATATTGAATGATATTAAGGAATTAGTGTGAGACTGTGATTATATTGGGAAGAAAAAAGTATCCTTATGTTGTAGTAGATGAATAAATAGAACCATACACCAGGCTGGTATCTCCAGGGGCCAAAGGAGCCTGTACTTGAGCCAAGGACTCTGAGCTGGGAGTTTGGAGCTCTAGGCCCAGAGCTCCCACAACTGGTCCTATACCACTCGGACCTCAGTTTCTCCATCTGGAAAATGGAGGATGAGCTAGACAACACCTGAAGGCCCATAAAGATACAATCCTGGTTTCAGGGTCGTGCTTCCTTTTGCATCTCCTCCCTCTTTTGGGGCCACGGATCATCATCTATCAATGATAGTCGCAGATTCCTCCCCTTGTAAAGTTATTGTGAAGAGTTAAGCAAATTCATGATGATAAACACAGCTGTCATTTACTAAGTGCTTTACCTATGCTAAGCACTAGACCTGATCCTTCATAATCACCCTGGAAGTGTACATTACAATTCATGATCAGAGTGAGGAAGCAGACTCAGAGGCCAGGAAACGTGGCTAAAAGTGCACACACAGCTATAAGTGGCAGACCCAGGACACACTGGAGCTCTGAGCCCAGCCGGTATCCACTCAGCAGTATTGCCCCCAGTACTGGCGTGTGCAAAGCTTAGGGAGAAGCTGGAGTTAAGATGCACTGAGGGCAGCCAGCAGCCCTGTCCTTAGTAGATACGGCATCTGAGAGGCGATCAGGCAGAATGCTGGTGACAAGGAGCTCCACCATGGCCAGGGCTCTCAAGCTGCCAACTAAGAGTTCTGGCTGGGCAGTGTAACGGCACTCTGAAGAAGCAAGCCCTGGGCTCCCTCTGCTGGGGTCAGGTAAGAATAGGGTCAATTTCATCCAGAGTGCCCTAGCATGATCAAGTAACTCTCTCAAGTGAAGGGACCAAGGCTGCAGCCTGAAGGGGGAACGGACTAAGTATAGGGTAGAGAATGCAGGGCCACCAGGCAGCCATGCGAAGAGCCCCACCCCATCAGGCACCAGACTTCTGTCTCCCTCAGTGGTCTCTGTATAGCCAACCGAAAGACTCAAGTGTGCAGGAATGCCAGGCCAGGGTAGTGCTCCTATGAGGGTATTTCAGGCGCATTTGGTCGTCTTCCCTTCCTCCTACTCCTAAAACAAGACTGCCACAGCCAGGAGCTTCCTGGGGATGCCCAACCTGTGGCCATCAATACCGTGCCTCCACTCACCATCCTCAAAACCTCTTCGCACTGCCAGATAAGGACAACCTGGGATTGAGCTGGGCTGTGAAGCAAAACTCCCAGTACCTTGGGAGACAAAGAGTAAAGGAAGGCCTAAAATTGTCAACCTCATAATGTCTGCCAAATTCCATTTCTACATTCACACCTTTCCACTTGTCAGAAAAAGCTGGTGCTCTGCCCTGCCTACTCGATTTTGCCATACACTGTAGTCATTTTATCATCTGCTGTGTAGTAAGAGGACCAAGTAAAGTCAGCAAGTCCTTTCTAAATACCAGTGAGGTGCCAGGATTTCTAGACAACATGGTCATGACAACAGAAGTCAATGGAGCAGTGCACCTCCTCAGAGCCAGTGCGTGAGGAACCAAAAGCAGCCCGCAGAGAGGCCCTCCTCACACCCAACCCCACACCCCACTCTCCACAGCACCTTCCCAGTACCCTGCACTGATGGGGATGATCAGCTCCGTGGCAGTCGTCACTTTGGCCTTTACCGTCATGATGTTGAGGTTCATGAGGTAGTAGAAAGTCAAGTGAAGCACACTGTCATCTGGAGGGGGAGGACGAAAAGAAGACCATGTACAAGTTGAACATCAGAGCAGAGTCTACAGTACCCTGGAACAGAAAGCAAGGCTTTTAAGACCTTTTACTGTAAAAACAAAAATTCAATGGCAATTTTATATTGAGTAAAAAATGTCTACAAATTCTTTGCAACTCCTGTCTCCAAGAGGGGGAGTTTCATTTCCCTCCCCTTGAGTGTCAGCTGGACTCAGCTGCTTCTAAACAGTAAAATATGGAAAGGGAGCAATCAAGAGATCACCAAGTGGATCCAGTAGTAAGATACATGACACCATATACCCCTGATACGATGGGACGGTGGAACCATGTCTACGGTATTCCTCCCCCAAACCCATAAGCTCAGACTCATAAGGAGAAAACACCAAAGCCAACTTGAATTTTTCTACATAATAAATAAACCTGGTCTTCAAAGATGTCAAGGTCATGAAAGATAAGCGAAGACTGAGGAGAAGACTGTCCTGCCTGCAGGGCATGACAACTAAAATGCAATGTGAGATCTTGGACTGGATCCTAAAATGGACAAAGGACATTAGTGGAAAAACCAGGGAAATCTGCATAAATTCTGTGGTTTAGTTAATTATACCAATAGAATTAACATTGGTTTTGATCACTGTACTATGCTTAGGTAAGATGCTGACATGAGGGGAAGCTGAATGAAGAGCATGAGAAGTCTCTTATTATGGCAACTCCTCTGAGTCTAAAATTATCTCAAAATAACAAGTCTTAAAAAAAAAAAAAGGTGAAGTGTGTAGAGTGTGTTTCCATTTGTGCAAAAACTAAAAGAATATATATTTTTATAAAAAAGCTTCCAAATACATAGACTAGCTCTAGAAAATATGTAAGAAATCTGTCACAAAGAGGTAAGACCTTGAAGGTAAGACCAAGGACCAGAATCTGGAAGTCGCAGGTGAGAGGGAAACTTACATGCGACGGTTAGCTCTTATACCGTGTGTATTGTTTTATCCCTACAAAACCAGTTTCAACACATCCTCTGCAGAACACAAACTTCTACTTATGTTTATGAAATTAGGCACACTGGTCATAGTACTTGAATCCTGCATACTCTTGCAACTTGTTCTGTGTATCTGACTTAACCAATTCAGAAATTGGTGTAATTTTATCAAGCATCCCATATGTGTCTAGTTTTGTTGCTATGTTGTTATGCTTAGGACTTAGAGAAAAAAAAAATCAAACTCCATGGCAAAACAATGAGGAAAAACAAAGAAATATAAAACCAGAATCTTTTCTTGGCCACATAGGACTTTGGCTTGCTGGCCCCTGTGCACCTGCAGCTAGCCAAACCCTTAAATGCTATGGATCCCCCAGAACAAGGGGAGCCAGACCTTTGCACTTCAGGTCCAGCATGACAGATAGTGGGTGCCTCTTCAGCATCTCCTTGCGCTTGTCATCCAACTGAACTCCCAGTGTGGGTCGCCGGCGTTTCTGGACAAATGATAGATCAAATGAGATGAGCGCTGGTCATACGAATTTCCCCTTCCTTCTCCCTATAGGCCAGGGCCTTGGCCTCACTGCCTGGGACCTGCTGCTTCAGCTATCCAGTTGCCAGACCCCCAGTGGCTCTTTCTTCTGCTTCTAGGGAGGATGGCACCTGCCAACCAGCAGGCCCTGTTGCAGCTGCCTGACACACTAGGAGGAGCAACAGCTCTCACCGTGGTCTGCTCCTCTTCAGCATCGGAGTCACTCTCATCATCTGCAACCACAGAGAGAAGGCATCGAGGTGAGGAAGCTCCCAATGCTCCTAGAGTGCCCCAACCCATGGGCATAAAGGGGCCAAGACTCTGTGTCATTTGTAAATGGGTTTCTTTAGAATACATGATCAACTAATTTGCTGCTGCTAATTCGATAACAGAAAACATGGTGATGTGAGAAAAAAAGGAGGAATGCCTCATAATCCCACCGCCTCTATTTTTGAAAGTGGTTTTTAATATAATCCTATGGACCACAAGCCCCCCCCCCCCCGCCTTGCTGGTAGTGGTGTTAGTGGCAGTAACCGTATTATAAATAGCAACAGCAGTAGCAGTTCATACAACTTGAGGGGTTGCTATGTGCCAAGAATGATGCTAAGAACTTTGCATGCATGACCTCACTTAATTGACACAACAGTTCTACATGAGGTATTACTATCCTGTTTTAACAAGAAGTAAACTGAGGCTCGGAAATGCTAAACAGGGGCTCCCAGGTGGCTCAGTCAGTTAAGTGTCCAACTTCAGCTCAGGTCATGATCTCATGGTTCATGAGTTTGGGCCCTGTGTTGCGCTTTGTGCTGATAGCTCAGAGCCTGGAGCCTGCTTCGGACTCTGTGTCTCCCTCTCTCTGCCCCTCCCCTGCTTATGCTCGCTCACTTGCTCTCTCTCTCAAAAATAAACATTAAAAAGAAAAAAGAAAGAAATAATAAAGAGCTTTCCCAGGATCAGTGAGCTAGTGAGTGGCAGGACCAAAATCCATAAGTAATGCTTTTCCCTGTCTACCCTTGAGCATTAAGACATTAAAGTCAAGCTCCCTGCTACTCAGAACTAGTACAGCTAACTTCCAAAGGACCAGCATTGCCCTGGAGCATTGACCTGGTGCCCCTGGACCTAGCTATGGAAGACATGGGGAAGGACCCCAACCACGTTACCTTGGGAGTCCTCAGGAGGCTTAAATAGAGCCTTGGCTTCATCCACACTGCCTTCGATCGCCACAGACAACGTCTTATCTGTGAGCAAGAAAAAGCTTCATATGACAGCAGCTGAGGGAAGGAGCTATGCTACACAACAGGCTAACTCTGGGACTGCATTTCTTCTGCGTTTGTCACAGCTCCTTACTGACTTGGGGTGGAAGGGGGTGGAAGGGCAAAAGCCCTTTCTCCAGATGAGGAGGAAAAAGGTGGGAAACTTAAGGCTTTTTTCCATTATTTACTGAGAACAAAGAATGCAAAGTGCAGACTTTAGACAAGCACCACCAGAGACTATGGTGAACGCCTCTCTTTTCAGGCTTACACCAACGCATAATCCCACCCTAGCGCCTAAAGCCATGGGATACTCTTCTGCCAATTGTCTTAAAGGTTCTCATCCAGAAACCCGTAACTGTCCACATCCCAGAAACAATGGTTCTCATCTAAGTGCTTACTTACTCTCTATTCTGTACCATGCCAAGCAGCTGGCTAGCACTGTCACATTTAACTGGGAGGTAGGACAATGCATAGGAACTTAGACCCTGAAGTCTAGCCCAATTCTGAGTCCCTGCCCCACCAATTCTAAACACCTGGAAAGTTATGTCACTGCTCTGAGCCCCACTTTCTGCATCTATGAAAGAAATCCCATCTTGACAAATGGTAGCTGTCTGGTTAGGTGGCGAGAACCAAATGAGCTGATGCTTATAATTCTAACTTTTTTTTTTTTCAAATTAATGTTTAACCTTCACAACAACCCTATGAGAGCCATGCTATTACTATAGCCATGAGATGAAAAAATTAAGGCTCGGAGAAGTTAGACACAATAGCTAGGAAGTAGCTAAGCCAGGATTCAAGACTAGGTCTATTCAACTTGAGCCTGGTGTCTTAAACAGGAAGATAACAGGGCTGTTCCATGCACCAGGACTGACACTTTCTCAGGGTGACACCTGGCCTGCCTTTGTGGAACTCCGTATGTCTACTGGGAGATCAGATAGGCCGCCACCCCTCTTGCTCCGTTCAAAAGGGTATACAGGTTACAGACAGTCACAGGAGCCTGAAATGGCTTACCCAAACTGCACTAAGGAGGGATGGCAAACTTCCTCTATCTGGCAAGGTCACTGAGATAATACTTCCAGGTGATCGGCCACTGCTCTCTGACAGCCTGCATGACCAACATACCTCACCCCAAACGAGCTGGCTGCCCCCACCAACCATTGGCAAATGCCAAACTGTTCTTTTTTTGGGTAGCTTAATCCTGAAATTCCATAGTAAAATGGGAAAGGAAACCGGTTGGGTTTAAACACAAAAGAAAAGAAAATTACTCACCCTGTCTAGGGGGCTGGGAGGATTTCATATGAGCTGATGATGGAAACAAGAAGGAGAACGAAAGGGAAGGAGAGGACCAGGAGGACCAGGAAGACACAAGAAGAGAGACAGTAATGTGTCGGTGCCCATGGCTGGGAGGACAGGCATGCACTGATGCGGTACAGGTCTGTCTGATGCGGTGGGGTGAAGAAGAAAAGTTTAGGTGCTGGGTGAAAGCTGCAGTAGGGCAAAAGGCACGGTCTCCAATATCTTTTCAAAACCCTATGAAGTAAAGCGCCGCCCATAAGCTTAAAGTGGACACATCTTCCCACTTGGTAATTCACTTTAACGACATGCAGCCTGCTTGGGTGTCATGAAAGCCTGAGAAGGCTGCCTGGGACCTGTGTTCACCAAGTCCTCTCTCTGAAGCGGAATGAGAAGTGCCGATCCACCTGCCAAGCGTGCCTTGATGGGGTGAGTATCTGGGAGCCCAGGCAGCCAGGCTGCCGGGGCACTGCACCCACTAACTGACCAGCCAGGCTCATCGAAGATTCAAAGCCATCCATTCTGAAATGCCCACCAGGTTAGTCTAGCCTCAGGCCAGCTGGTCAAAGCAGCCATGCTGGGCAGTACAGGGGGGAGGCCGCGTCTGTCACCTGTGGGCTTCTGAGCAGGAACAGGGAGCTTTCCTCAGCAGGCAGGGCTTCCAAATGACTCAATCAGCCACGGCTGCTGCTCCCACAGCCCCTCTTCCTCACCCAGCCCCCATACTCACCACAGGCCTGCCCATACGCAGTGGCCTGGACAAAGAGGACATAGAGAGGCGGTGGCAGGTGTCTAGCTGTCTCATATTGCTTGTGAGCCTGGTCGAATGGCATGAACAGGTACTCTTGCACTGGGAGGGAAGCCTGCGTGCACAAAAGAAGGATTTTTGTCTTCCCTCTGTAGGCAGTCCACATGTGAAGAGGTGGCTGCTGAGTTACCACGATAGTTTTCCTATCTATTAAAAATACATAAGTTAACAGAATAGGTAGATAAAAGGTCAATACAAAAAAATCAATTTATACAAGCAACAAACAGTATGAAAATGAAAAAAAAAAAAAGAACTATTCCCAAGAGCATCAAGAAAACTTAAATTACCTAAGAATAAATAAGTCAAAGGTGTATAAGCCTCTATACAAAGGCTTGAGAACTGAAAGGCCATTTGAATGGCCCAAAAGACTCAACACTGCCCTGAAATCAATTCACTCCAAACTGATCTACAGATTCAGTGCAACCCCAGCCTGTATCCCAGCAGGTGAAAATAGACTAGCTGATTCTGAAATTTGTATGTTAAATGCAAAGGGCCAAGAACAAAGACGATCCTGAAAAATTAAGTTAGAGGACATACACTACTGGACATCAAGACTTCTTTTAAACCATTGTTTTTAAATAAAAATTTTTAACTTTTTTTTTTTTTTTTTTTGAAAGAGAGAGAGCATGATTGGGGGAAGGGCAGAGAGAGAGATAGAGACAGAGACAGACAGACAGACACAGAATGCAAAGCAGGCTCCAGGGTCTGAGTTGTCAGCCTAAAGCCCAATGCAGGGCTTAAACCCACAAACTGTGAGATCATGACCTGAGCCAAAGTTGGTCGCTTAACCAACTGAGACACTCAGGCGCCCCTGGGCATCAAGGCTTCTGATAAAGCTACCGTAAATAAGCTATTGTAATACTGGTGCATGGATAGACAATAGATCACACATAAACCTACACAGACATTCGATGTATGACAAAAGTGGCACTGAAGAACAGTGGGGAAAGCATGGCCTTTTCAATAAATGACCCAGCTGAATACCTACATGAAAAAAAAAAAATGAAACTGATCCTGACATCACACTATGTACAACATTTCCTTCCAGGAATCCTAGAGTTCTAAGTGTGAAAGATAAACAATAGAGGTTCTATAAGAAAACACAAGAATATCTCAATGACGTTGGGAGAGAGAGATTTCTTAAACAGGACATGAAAGCAGTAACCATAAAGGAAAATACTGATAATCAGATCATATAAAAATTAAGAACATCTGCTCACTAAAAGATACTATGAGAGTGAAAGTGAAAATCATAAAATGGGAAAAAGATCTGCAAAAGACACATCTCTGGAATATGTAAAGAAGTCCAAGCAATCCAACAGAAAAATGAACCGAAGACTGGAATAAGCCTTTCACAAATGAGATAATCCAAAAGCAAAGAAGCACACAAAAGGGGCTGTGCTCAACATCACTGGTCTCCAGAGAAAGGCAATGCCCTCCAGAATGGCTAAAATGAAGAAGGCTGACAATATGAAGAAGGCTGATAATATCCAATGAGAATGTGGAGCAATTACAACTTTCATATAGTGCTAGGGGGAATTTTGTAAATCAGTGCAATCACATTAGAAAACTGTTTCAGTGTCTGCCAAAGCTAAATATATGCCTAGCATATTCTATGACCCAGCAATGTCATTCCTGGGTATGTATTCCACAGAAATATGTACACATGGCACCAAAGGACAAAGAATGCTTTTGGGAGTATTATTCATAATAGCCCCAAACCGGAAGTACCCATAATCAAATACTAAGTATCAATGAAAATAAATGAACTCCTGGTGCTCACAACAGTACAGATGAATCTCATAAACATAATGTTGAGCAAAAGAAGTCAGACACAAGAGTATATACTATATGATACTGTTTGTATAAGTTCAAAAACAGGCCAAACTAACTTATGACATTACGTATCAAGATGATAGTTACTGAAGGGTGAGAGGAGATAGTAGCTGGGAGGGGGAATAAAATAGCTTCTAGAAAGTTGGTAATGTTCTTTTTCTTGATGTAGGTGCCAGTTACACAGATGTGTAGTGAATATTCACTGAGCTATACAGTTATGAGCTCTATGCTTTTCTTTTGTAAAAACTATGTTTTTAAAATGTAATAAATGTACATTGTTTTAGACAGTTTTGATTTAGGGGCGCTGGGGTGGCTCAGTTGGCTAAGCATCCAACTTCAGCTGAGGTCATGATCTCATAGTGGATTTGACCTCACGTTGGGGCCCGTGCTGACAGCTCGGAGCCTGGAGCCTGCTTCAGATTCTGTGTCTCCCTCTCTGTCTGCTCCTCCCCAACTTGTGCTCTCTCAAAAAATAAACATTAAAAAAAATTTTTTTAAACAGTTGTGTTTTAGTTTATAAAATAAAAACTCCCAGGGAGTACCTGACTGGCTCAGTTGTAGAGCATGTGACTCTTAATCTTGGGGTTGTGAATTCAAGCCCCATGTTGGACATAGAGTTTACTTTAAAAAAAAAAAAAAAAAAAAAGTTAAAAAAAAACCGATAAGGATTTAGAACAATCTGCCTCATAGAGCAAACAAAAATCAGGTTGCCTATATAGAAAGACATTACAAGGGCATCTGGGCGGCTCAGTCAGTTAAGCGTCCAACTTCGGCTCAGGTCATGATCTCATGGCTCCTGAGCTTGAGCCCCATGTTGGGCTGTGCTGACAGCTCAGAACCTGGAGCCTGCTTTCAATACTGCATCTCCTTCTCTGCCCCTCTCCCCCTTGTGCTCTGTCTCTCTCTCTCTCAAAAATAAACATTTAAAAAAAAATAAAAGACATTACATTCTACATAATATTCTAAAGTGGGGACTTTTCCTCCTAAAGGACCTAACGGCTTTCAAATAGGAGTAAAGTTCTTTTCAGAAGAGAATACCTCTACTGAACATCTACCCCCAAGGTGCAGTCAGGGAGTCTAACAGACATCCACAGAAGCATGCTTAGATGCCTGGAGACTGTGGGGCTGATGGAAACCATTCTGGGGTGATTTAAATCTAGGGTTTGCAAAAGTATTTTACCTAGAAGCGGCTCTGGGTGAAAAGAAAACATCCCAGGTAAATGTGTGTATATGTTCCTGATCTCACCTGGCAGCCATCTCTTCCACCCAGGACACAACCTTACTGTACTGGCTGGGTAGAAACTACAGACAAGACCATTTTTGCAATGGGCTCTGACATCCGTTAGGTAACAGACCTGGCAAAACCCAAAGGGAGATGTGGCTGCTGGAGGTCTCAGGTCAGCAAGGTCTCAGGTCAGCAAGGTCTCACTGGGTGCTGAAGACAAAGCAAAAGGCCAAGGTTGGGGAGTATGTGGGGAAGAGCCTCACCTGCATGATGCTATTGAGGCGAGGCTGGAGGCTGCTCAGATACTCCTTCTTCACCTCAATCTCCTTGAGGATCTTCTCCTTGTTGGACAGGCACTCTCGGTACTTCTCTGCCAGCCTATTGGGAGAGGACAGACCACTGTCACTTGAAGCTGCTCGGAGATCCCCCGATACATCTATTCACTGTCACAATCCACCTATGATAGCAGTCATGATTAACTAATGTTTACCTACCACTTACTATGTGCAAGGCACTTGGAGAACTCTTCATAAGCATTGTTGCATTTAATCCTTATAAAAATCCTGGAAGAGGGGAGCCTGGGTGGCTTAGTTGGTTAAGCGGCCGACTTCGGCTCAGGTCATGATCTCACATTTCGTGAGTTCGAGCCCCACGTCGGGCACTGTGCTGACAGCTCAGAGCCTGGAGCCTGCTTGGGATTCTGTGTCTCCCTCTCTCTCTGTGCCCCTCCCCTACTCACACTCTGTCTCTCAAAAATAAATAAACGTTAAAAAAAAAATTAAAAAAAAGAAAAGAAAAAAAAATCCTGGAAGATAGGGACTCTTCTTTTCTCCAAAGAAGGAAACAAAGGCTCAAGGAGGTAGGTAACTTACCCAAGGTCACCCAGCTAAGAGCAAGTACAAAGCTGGGCTTTGAATCCATGCCTGTCTGGCTCCAGAGGCTCTGCCCATTAACACCAGGGGATATCCTTGTGTCATTTCCTGCTCCATTTTTTGCCTCTAGGGTCTAGACCCAAAACTTTCACAAATATGTGGATTTAGCAACTATAGGACCCAAATGAGGCCCACAGACTGGCCTGAATGGGGCAGGGTGGGGATGGATTATGGACCACAGGAATACAACACTCATGGTTTAGCCTATGCCCAAGGCAAGCAGTGTACTGGACAGAGGAGTGATGGGCCAGCCCGAGCTGTGAAAATCCGGCACCAATTCCATAAGAACCAGACTTAGTGCTTATTAAATTCATTAACATAGACTAAAGGAATAGAATACGTTCTATAACAGAACAAAAAAGGGAAATAAAACACCTACTTCTCCAATGGAAAACAGATGCTCAACCAAATGCTCTAGAATTCTTGTACAAATACCGAGGAAGAAAGTCACCATAACGAAAAGGATGCAGCCATGAAAAATCCAGTATGAAAAAAATATATGCTATATTCTAAAAAAGACCTAGATTAAATTATATGGTAGAAATGTGTTTTTTAGTAAGTAAAAGATCTTTATTAGTATGGGAAATTTTTATGTGTAAAAGTGTTCCTTGAAGCATAATTTATGACAGCAAAAAATGATAAAGGTTTAATCCAATAAAGACTATATAAATTATAATTTGTCTATACACAAGATGTTGTATAACCTTCTAAAATAATGTTTGCAAACCTTTAAAGTACCACAGGGATAGTCTCAGAGGCAGGAGGAGAAAGCAAAAAACAAAATGAGACTTACCGTACAAAAGGTATTTAGCTCTCAGGTATTAAAATTTTAAAGAAAAAGTTACTCCAATTTTCTATTAACAGCCTTAATCAATTCCAACCCCACCCATGATGCGGTTGGTCAAGTTTGAATTAGAAGATGTGAATGAATCACAAAATGAGATTTGGTCGTAAGAAATCATTCTGCTGGTTCCACAGAACTGCACTGTCTGATTGTGGGTCATGACAAAGCACTGTCCCCATGGGTAAAGGTCCGTGTTGCCCAGGTTTACAAGGTCAGGAAGGGAGAAACACAACCTTTTCCGTTGCTCCAGCTCCCAGTCCAGACGTGCAAGGGTTTGCTGGTGAGGGTCTCCCATGGTGACTTCAGCCTTGCTAATATCAGGAGGAGCCTCCTTATAAAACTCCTCTAAACTGACCAGATCAATTTCTTCATGCTTTGACCTGCAGGCAAAAACTAGATGTCAAGCTGCTGTTCTCAAGACTCCAAACCGTGGATTAAGCAGGCCTACAGTTCCCCCCATAGATGCCCCCTTAGCCCTGGTGTACAACTACCCAGGAACCTGGAATCCATCCAGTCTTTTCAGCAAATGCTCATTAGTAAATATCTCACTCTGAAGAGAGGTAGACGGTTACATACCACAGGATCCTTATCCATGGTGCTCAACCTTTTATCCATGAATTAGATAAAGACTGGGAAGGGATGCTGATCAAATTTACAGATATCTCCAAGCTTAGGAAGAAAGCTAAGAGCTGAAAAAGTCAATAAAAACACTACAGTCTAGACCTAGACTGCCAGGTTGAAACAAAGAAATTACATTTAACAGGAAAAAAACATAAGGGTCTGCACTTACGTTTAAAACATTAATCACATAAGCAAGGAATGGGGGAAGATCCAGGATGGCATAACCAGGTGTGAAAACGATCTAGAGGCTTCAATTGTTGTATGTATAGTGATTCACATGTATAAAAGAAGAGAACTCCAAAACTCTTTCCTGCATTAACATAGTGCACAAGTCATGGACAGATGATGGTAATAATGGAAGCTACCAGATATTAAACACCCACTGTATGACAGCCTCACCTAATTCTCAGGATAACTCTATCAAATGGGATTTCTATCTCCCTATTTCAAATGAGATGGAGACTCCTACACATGAGCAGCTTGCCCAAGGTCACATAGCTGGTGAGTGGCAGAGCTGGGATTTGAACCCAGGCTTGTCTGACCAGGGCCAATGGTGGTCACCTGCCCCTCCATACACTAGAGTTCCACTGTATTCTGCATTAGTTAGCTTTCATCTGAGTGACGGTTATAGATTGGGGCATCCCATTCTTCTGTTTTTACTATCTCTTTATTTTTAAGCAGTTTAAGATACATAAGAAGTTTCAAAAATAGTACTGAGAGTTTACCTTCCCCTGGGTTCCCCCAATAGTATCTATGCATAGTACATAGTCAAAACTGACAATGACTCCATACTATTAACTCAAGTATGAACCTGATATGAATTTCGCCTCTATTAATATTTAACTATTATTACGTGATGAATGTATAGAGCAAATAAAGATGCCTCTCAAAACTCAGTGGGGTGCCTGGGTGATTTAGTAGGGTAAGTGTCCAACTCTTGATCTCGGCTCAGATCTCAGTCATGATCTCATGGTTTGTGAGCTCGAGCCCACAGAGCCTGCTTGGGATTCTGTCTCTCCCTCTCTCTGCCCCTCGCTCGCTCGCTTGTGAGCTCTCTCTCCCTCAAAATAAATAAGCTTTAAAAATCAGCACAATTATCAGAAATACACCAGACCTAATGACTGATGTGCCCCTCTCATCCCAAGTTTATTACAATAAAACCTGCCTCTTTCCAGTTTGCACAAATAGATCTGACTAAGTAAGAATATGTTCCCTTTTCTCCATCTCCTCTTTCTTCCTCATCTCTCAGCTTGGATTTGCCAAGAGGCATTACATTTTAAAATGGACATTGACAAACTATAGTTTGTTAACCTGAAGGCAAGTAAGCGGCAAGAAGTTCAGGTTCCAAAGAATGGCTGGAACTTTAGAGAGAAAAAGTGGGCCAAAAGGTTAAAAGGATTTGACTGGAACGGAGTTACTCCCATGCAAGGTGCCCAGGAGTCAAACTGGTAATGTAAAGGCTGCTGCTGGAGAAAGACAACTGTTTTTAACCAGGTACAGAGCTCAAAACTTGCAAAAGTCAGACAGGCTTCTAAGGTTCTTTGTGCAGCTTGAAAACACCGCTTCCAATTTCCCCAAAGTGATCCATTCACTCTTGTCCCAGATCCTGCAGTCTCTAAGTTCATCTGATTTCTTTTTAAGGAGACTAGCTCACCCTGAGCTATGTAGAAAAAAGCAGTTACCAATATACAATTTTGCCAAAGTTTGTTCTCCAAAACTCACTTAAACTCCAGACATTTGGTGATCTCTTTCTGCAGGTGCATCACCTCATACAACAAGTTCTGGAGCTGCAGGTGATAGGCATCGACTTTCTGCTTGGCCTGAAAGGAGGACAAGGTCAGAGGTGAGTGGGACAAGTCAGGTCAAACAGAGCAGCAGCAAACTCAGAGAAGAGGGAGGAGGAGGATTAAACCTCTCGATTCCTACCTCATGGGTCTGATCTCTTCCTTTCTTCAACCTGATATGGGCTAATCGATTAAGCTTCTTTAGAGTCATGAAATGCACACAGCTCTGGATCCTCCGGTCTTCTATCTCGACTGCCTGCAGGCAACGAAAACTGGTGAAGACCTTGACAACAGGTGCTGGCTCAGCTTCCTTCAGCCCCTCACTGCTGACCCATCCCCATCCAGAGCCAAAAACAGATACTGGAAGGAGCTCAGAACCATGACAAGGGTCAATGGAAAATGGAGCAAGTATAGCCAATGCACAATTAGTATCTGTCCCAGGGCACCTGGGTGGCTGAGTCGGTTGAGTGTCTGACTCTTGATCTTGGTTCAGGTCATGATCTCACGCACGGTTCATGGGATCAAGCCCCACATTGGGCTCTATGCTGACAGAGTGGAGCCTGCTTGGGATTTTCTCTCTCCCTGTCTCTCTTTGCCTCTCCTCCACTCTGTCTTTCAAAATAAACTTTAAAGAAGTAAATATGAAAAAATAAAACCAATTAATATCTGTTCCTATATACTGTCTACAGAGATCCTAACAATAGCAACATCCTGCCATACAATTTGATCTCATGAATAACATTACAGAATAACTTAAATGAACACACCAGAATTACAGCTGGAAAACTTGGCAACAGTAAAATATGATGTAATAATCATAACAATATTGGCCAGGATAAGCACAAATAAGTGAGAATCTTGGAAATACATGGGTTTTGTTTCTAGTCACACTGTTTAGTTTCTTTGCCTCAACGTCTGGTTCATTTAATACTAGTACTTTCATTTTTGGTCTCTATAATATACCTGTACATATCCATCCTTAAAACAGCCAAGGAATTTACACATATCATCATTTCCCAACACCTAGCAAAATGCCTAGCATGTAATAAATATTAGTTGGATGAACTGTCAAATCACAGTTAGGAGAAAAATTAATTATCCTGTACTTTATTACTCCACTGGGTGGTGATGAAATGTTCCAATAAATTTATAAGCACATCTTTGGAGCCCCCAGACTCCAACTACCTGATCATGGCTAAGCCAGAAGACCAAGATCAGGAAGGACTTTGGTGGGTGCAAAACAAGTCCATCCGTGCAAACCCACCAGATTCATGTCTGCCCCAAATCACTCCTACTCCTTACCACATCCTTGCCTCCTCGGCTCTTCAGGTCCTGGATCTCAGCCATGAGCCTCTGCAACTCTTGGCATGTGTACTTGTACAGCTCATAGTCTCTGCCAGGGTCCCGCAGGTCCACCTCAGCCTCTTCGCTGTAGTATTTACCTTCCTGTGGAGGCAAGGATACATGCCTTGGGTGGGGAATAAAAGTCTCCCAGTTGGGAACAGGGATGCTTGGCTGAAATCAGTAGCAATGAAACCCCAAATCAGGTCTCTAAAAAAAATCTGGTCTTCAAGGTGCACCCGGCTGGCTCAGTCGGTAGAGCATGCGACTCTTGATATCAGGGTTGTGAGTTCAAACCACCATGTTGGGTGTGGAGATTACTTAAAAATAAAATCTTAAGAAAAAAAATATGGTCCTCAAATCAAATGTTTTCCTTCTTCTCAAAATGGAAAAGAATCCATCTTTTTTTCTAATTATAAACTAATGCATGCTTGGTGTCAAGAGACTCAGAATATAGTGAGGAGTATCAAAAACAAAATGAAAAGATGCCTGTAATCTCACCTCCAAACCTGAAACAACTATTTTTAATACTGTGGATAAACACAAATTTTATTTTTAAACAAAATGGAATCACACTGTCCATGCTATTTAATGCAGTTTCTCATCCCAATAAATTAAATATCCATCAAAATGGCTGTGTGATAATCCACTAAAGAGATGAACCAGAATTCATTTAAGCAAATTCTTACTGATGGTGTTTAGATGGTCAAATCAAGCTTTAGCAGAGACTAAAATATCATAATTGGTCACCCAGCCTTTGGAGTAAATGGGACACATCTCTTGAAGAGAGTTAGCAGTACAAATATGTACTGCATATTTGAAAGTGACTAAGACAGTAGGTCTTAAAAATTATCACAAGAAAAATAACTGTAACTACAAATGGTTAACTAGACTTTCGCAATGATCATTTTACAATATATACAGATATCGAATCATTATACACCTTAAATTAATATGATGTTGCATGTCAATTATATCTCAATAAAAAAAGAATTAATGCCTGCAAAATGGATAAAGTTCTTTCTTAATCTAGATTTCCTAAATCTGAGAAAAACATCATTTTCTACTTAAATTCAAGCTCTTATGTTTCTCTAATCTAGTTTAAAACAAAAGTAACCAATCAACCAATCAAAATATTTAGGTCATAAATTACCTTGACAGGGGCTACTGGGCAGCTCAGTCAGTTATGCGTCTGACTTTTGATTTTGGCTCAGGTCATGATCTCTTGGTTCGTGGGATTGAGCCCCGAGCTAAAAAGGGCAGAGCCTACTTGGGATTTTCTCTCCCCCGCCTCTCTCTGCCTCATCCCCACTCACACACACATGCATGTGCTCTCCCGCTCTCAAAATAAATAAACTTAAAAAAAAAATTAGCTTGAGAGATTTAAAGACAGAGAAATAGTAAAAGGAAAAACCTCCTGACCACATGAGTTCTTAGGCCACAGAAGAGATTCTGTGGGGATGTTCTGGTACTTTCTCAGTGGCTGACCAGGAATGCCACACCTCCAGTTTCTGGTGGTGTGCTGCAAATACTGGCTTCTTCTGACTACCAGGAAACTTGGGAGACACACACCATACTAGAATGCATTGTCTGTTCAGGCACTATTCATGTCTGATACAGGCTGGCTGGTTCTTGAAATGCTGCCGCTAAACCAAATGTCGGTCAATACTCAGGTTTTATGGAACCAAGGGAATTCCAGGCACCTGGTCAAGCACAGGCCACCTGGGAGGTTGTCACTGTGACCCTCAGCTGCTGCAAAGCCATAGCCAGGCGCTTGGCCACAAGGTGAAATTTCTCAGCAGCCTGGCAGCACTGGCAGATCTCACCTGTTCTGTATCAGAACGGTTACGCTTGCCTTCAGATGGAGCTCCATCACTTCGGATCACTTTGGGCTTCCGTTTCTTGCTTGATTCGGATGACATGGTTGTTTGGTAAGGTCAGGAGGAGATAGTAGAGACCTGTTAAAAGGAGAAAACTTTTGCGATTTTCCAGAGTTGGAATTGGGAGATTTTCCTGGAGTCAGAATACTGAAGTCTAACTAGTAGGTCTGGCCACTTATAACCTTGGTAACTCAAAAAAAAGATCACCCAACCCTCCAAAACTTCAGTTTAATCTTCTGTGTAAAAAGGGGAATCAACCCTCAGCCTGTCCAAAATTCATCTTCTCCACCTCTTTTAAAGGCCCCAAAACCGCATCACTGACTAAACGCCTAAACTTAGCATATATACCCATTCCCAATACTGTCGATTGATCACTGCGTGCTGACCTGATCTAAGTTCTTTATGGGTATATCCTCGTTTGATCCTTGTAACAAACCTTTCAGATAAGAACAAGTACCATTTTATAGATGAGAACACTGAGGCTCAGAAAGGCGAATGAGCTGCCCAAGACTACACGGCTAGTATGCTAAAGCTTGGTTCCATCTGATGCCACCTCAGTGCTCTTAACTACATTATTGTAACACCAATGTGTCTCGCTACCATCTCATCTGGCAATGCCATCAACTCTCTGCTTAACCCTAAAATTTAAAAGAATAGAACCTACATTTCATGGGGCTCTAGGGTCACAAGGCATCCTCCCCCTCTGCTACCTCTCCTGGATGTCACCACAGCCCCTGTGGTGGGCAGCACTATCCCTCTTACCCCAACAAATATGCCACCAGCATTTACCAAAGGAGCCAATGGCTCATGGTAGTGAGTCAGTCTCCACTCTATTAAACAGTTATGAGTCTTGAGACAAGTCACTTCACTGTTTTCTGGGCCTGTTTCCTCACAGAGGAAATGAGAATAACCGTCCCTACCTCAGGGGCTGTTGTGGACATTGACACAGGAGGCATTGCTGGGGAAGGTGATTAAGATGACCTAGGAGTGGGACTGTAATGGCACATGGGTGATCTGAAATAATGTTGAACACCTAAGGAGGTCAGTCCCTTTTCAGATTCTTAGAAACTTCTGATTGCTTCAAGAACATCTCATTTCCCCAATTTGTCTCTAGCATCTGGGAACATCAATATTCCTTTGTTAGCAAAAGCACTCTTGTCTCAGAGCCTTAGACAATGAAATCTAGCCAGAATTAACAATCTGTTTGCATGTTAAGTATATTAATTTTTATCATTACCTTCTACATATTGCAAGTCTCCATTTATGGAAGACAACGGAAATTTTCTCCTGAAAGCAATTTAGAAGAAAAGTAAAAAGAAGTACTTCGAGAAGTAAAAAGTGACTCGATTAAAAAGGCTTTAGCCACAGTCCTAAACGGGAAATTGGGCAAAACCCAAAAAGGTGGGATGCGAAAGGCTGAAACGTGAGAAATCCTGCCTTGGCTACACAGTAAAGAGAGCCTGGCACACGTAAGCACACAATAAATGTGAGCTGTTATCACCACCACCATGGACACCAACGTCGTCGTCGTCGTCACCTAGAGGATTCATAGTGGGGCCCCACGCTGCTGCAGCCAACATTTTCACCTGAAGAGACTGGGCGTGCGGCGCCAAGCGGCCGGGGACCCCGAAGAGTGAGCACTGAGAACTCGGGTCGCACTCCAGCCTGGGGACGCCCTCCGGAAGGTCCGCACCTCGGTACCGGGGCGCCCTGCCCGGCCCTTCCAACCAGCGCCGCGGTCCCGGTCCAGTCCTCGCCGCGTGCAGCCCCAAACCTGTCCCGGCCAGCGAGCCACTTCCGGCGGCGGAAAGAGGCCTTCCTAGGCACCATAGAGAAACGGAAGGAAAGAGCGGCCTGCCGGAAGCGAGGCGCGGAGGCCGGAAGCGAAGCGCGGAGAACCTGGCCGGCCGCTGGCTCCCGGCGCAGGGGGCTCCTGGGTGGCCCTGAAGCTATCCGGCTTGGGACCAGTATTGTCAGGGCGGGTCCCCGCCGCCAACACCCCCACGCTGCTCTCCAAAACCAGGAAACTGAGGCTGCAAAGGCAGATTCTTAGGGCCCTGTTTACTCTTATTCCAGAGCCTAAAGCAACGGCCCCCAACTCGTACACGCTCTGCCTCCGACTAGTTGAGTAAATGAGTTCGTTGTAGGTCTAAGATAACACGAAAGCATAGTAGTGCCAAGATTTGAAACTGTGGATTTGCCTCCATAACCTAGATTCTTAACCACTGTCACATTCACCCAAACATCCCACACTAGTGAGAGCAGCAAGCCAGGGAAGGCATTCATTCTCTTAACACTTTTTTCCCCAAGGGCGCATCAGTAATTTCCTCACTTTAGGCCTGGCTCACCTACTAATGCAGCATTTGACCGTTTCAAGTGTTTTCTGCCGCTGATGACTTCTACGGACAGGGTTCAGGACTTTTGGTGTAAATCCCGATCTGGAGGTAGAAACACTGATGTCCTGAATGCCTGGTTATGAAGGGCAGTCCCTTCTGCC
>CM053566.1:21080209-21152611 GCA_028646485.1 Cryptoprocta ferox | reverse complement strand
AAAAAAGACACCATGGTTTATAGTAAATATTTAATTGGTTCCATCAGTGACTCCAGCATAAGTTTTCCTGAAAGGGGGACAGAATCAAGCTACCTAGAGGTTCATGAGGTGTGGGGGGATCACTGAAGTCACTGATCCCACTCCACATACCCAGTGGCCCAGTAGAATGAGGGTTGGGCTAATAGAATATGAAGAGAGAAGAGGAATTGCAGGGTGAGGGAAATACAAGCCCTGGCCCTCTCCTTAGCCTGCAGCAGTGAGAAGGGGGAGGAGATTCTCCCTACACAGCAGCACTGGAGCTACACAGTCAAGTTCTCAATCTCATTACAAAGGGAGAAAGAGATGAGCCTCTTTCCAACTGTCTTGTATTAGGAACCCCTCCCCAGGTGGCCTTCTCTAACCTCTGTTCTATCTTCCTGATTCTGTATTCCAAATTCTGCAGTTCAAATCCAAGTTCTGAATTCTATGTTCTACCTTCCAGGTTCATGTTCCATTCCATGACCCAGATCCTTCCCAGCTCCATCCCTTTTCCCAGCCTTTCTGAATGGAATATGTAGGACCTCACATTGATTTTGCTAACTTTAGGGTTTCCCCCTTTACTTCTTGAGGCAATTTTAGGCTTTTCCCTGACAGGAGGGACTTGGCTCAGACTATCCAGCAAGTGGGTGGCCCAGTGGAGACCAGGGAATTCCAGAGAGCCAGGCCTGGTCTGACCTCCTCCCTCCCCAACCCACCTCTAACCCCTGGACACACTACCTTTTGTCCAACTTCCATGGTGATAACTAGGCACTGGTGGCCTTGAGATAAGGAATCTTAGGAGGCAATGTGAGGAGACATAAAAGGTTGCTGTTCTTCATCAGAGAAACTAAAAACTGCTTCCAGCACAGGGGAAGGAGCGGAAAGGGAAAGTGGGAAGGGCCTGGGCGAGCTGCAAGTCCTCAGAACCCTGTCATCCTTCAGCTTCCCCTTGTCTGAGCTTAGCACGAACCCCCAAAGTCCTCCCAGATCTGAGAGAAAACCAAGACAGCAGGACTGGGATCTCCTCTGTCCATTGGCTGCCCTGAGGGAGAAGGGGAAGAAGGCAGCGGCAGCATCACTGGAGAGGTGAGATCTTCAAAGGGATCATGATCCGAGACTCCATGTGTCGCACCAGTGGGACTGTGGAGAGAGAGGCAGAGGTCACAGAGTGGGCAGAGGCAAGCCAACCCCCAAAACTGGACTTTGAAGGAGGAGAAGCCTGGGATGCTGAGACAGAGAAAGCTCCACTGCCTTCCTGGAATGGAGAGCGCCCAATTGTGGGATAAGAGGGGACTTGTGTGATGCTGAGATGTAACATTTTTTAATTTTCATAATTATGTATTTATGTTCCTGTGTAGGTGAGAGAATAAGGAGCAGAGAAAAAAGTGATTTTGGAGATATTGGTTAGGACAAAAGCTAGGTGTAGAAGTAGGGGAATTTAAAGAAAAAAATCAGGGGCGCCTAGGTGGTTCAGTCAGTTAAGCATCTGACTTTGGCTCAGGTCATGATCTCATGGTTTGTGGGTTCGAGCCCTGCATCGGGCTCTGTGCTAACAGTTCAGAGCCTGGAGCCTGCTTCGGATTCTGTGTCTCCCTCCCTCTCTGCCCCTCCCCTGCTCATGCGCGCTCTCTCTCTCTCTCTCTCTCTCTCACAGAAATAAACATTAAACAAAAATTTTTAAGAAAAATATCGAGAAAATAATTATTGCCATAGTATACCAGGAGGATAAAAGCTATGAGGGTGTCCTCAAGTGGCTAAAGTTTGTAAAACACTGATTTGGTTCAACAGATTCATTTTACAGATGGGGAGGCTGCAGTCCACAGGTCAGCCCAAGGTCACCTAGGAGGTCAGACTCTTCTTGCTCAGAGCTGTTCAAACTTTACCAATTACCTCCAGTTCTTGTTAAGTGAAGATTCTGATTCAGCAGCCGGGGGTGGGGGTTGAGATTAGGCATTTTTAACAAGCTTCCAGGAGATACTGATACTGTCATTCAGCACCACACTTTCAAGACTGAGGCTCCCACTAACTGCTTCAGGAGATGCATTTTCCCCCACACCAGCTGGTAAGTGTAGATGCTTAATTGTAAGCTCCTCAAAGCTGGGGGGGGGGGGAGACAGGCTTCTGTTCATTCTGTGTGTCCCCCCAGCCAGCCACCCACTGCGGTCCCTGGCACACAATCAACACCTGCTGACATCAAGTGGTTCTCAGGGATACCAGCAAGGTAGCAAACACGGAGAACAAAAAACTTGCTCAAAAAATTTGCACTTCCTCTGTGCCAGTCTGGATGAAGCACTTTCCAGAAATTAGCTCCTAGAATATTTCATCCTGCCCTCTGAGGGAGGCACTATCACCATCACCATCTTACAGATGAGCCCTCAGTGTGGTGAAGAACCATACCTGAGGTCACCGTGCATTGGGACCACCTGTGATTTCGTCCCCTGTAGCACTCACCTAGACCCAGTGCCTAAATCACATGGAGTGTGCCACCAAGATCGAAACCTACTCACTGTCTTAAAAGTAAACTTCCCAGCACTAGAGGTAATCAAGTGAGGCTTGATCTCTTTGCAGAGGGGATTCCACCCTCAGATTGGGCTCTTGGCAGATGATCTCCAAGGGCTAGGCCGATGCCCCGGCGGAAGCACGCACCTGTATAGTAGACATTTTCGTCCCAGCCCCTCTTCCTCCAGGCAGCATTTCGAGTCTCCTCCCGAGACTGTAGGTCTTTATAGGCTGTAGGAAAGGCATTGGCTCATTCCGTGGTCACAGAGGATCTGATTCTATACCTAGCACAGGGCCCTCCTCCCATTGCCCCAAACCCTATCCTCCTGTCTCTCCCCAGTGCCTTGGACTGTTACCACACACTGTCTGCTCTGACGATCTCATCCAATTGTACATTTGTTGACAACATTCACCTTTCTATTTCCAGGCCAGAACTCTCCCTTGGGCTCCGGACCCATGTATCTGGTGCCCACTTGTGTCTCCACTTGGATGTGACAGCATCTCAAAGGCAACATTTCTAAGGGCCAAAATTCCACTCCTGACTCCCTCAACCTGCCCTTCCTAGGGTGTCAGTAAGAGACACACAGCTGAAGCAGGAATCTGGAGTTCTCTCCCTGCCTCACCCCACACAGACAATCCATCCACAAAGCCACTGGCCTCACCTCCAGACTAATGAATCTGTAGCCTTTTCGGCATCCTCACTGCCAGCACATTAGGCCAGGCCACCATCCTGAACTCGTCTGCCTGAACTAGTATAACCATCTCCTGATGCCCCACTTCCTCTCTTGCTTCCCTACAAAGCACTCTCCAGCAAAGCACATGGCAACCAGAGCAGTCATAGTGGAATACAGGTGAGGTCATGTCATGTGCTTAAATGCTGCAGCAGCCTCCCACTGCATTTAGAATAAATCCCAACTCGTCCCCACAGCCTGCAAGGCCCAGCCTGATCTGGTCTGCCCCTACCTCCTCACACCCATCACTATCTCCACACTGGCCTCCTCTACACTCTTCAAAACCCTGAAGGCCTTTTCCCCACCACAGGGCCCTTGCATGTGTTGTCTCCCCTACTTAGAATGCCTTTCCCTGGCAATTCACAAGCTGGCTCCTTCTCACCCTTTACTGAGCTAATATTTTACCTCCTCAGAGAGAGACCTTCTTTGTCTATCCAAGCCGTTCCTGTATGTTTCTTCATTTTTCCCTGAATCTTTATTATTTGTAATAATCCAAAATGATGTTTCTGCGTTAGTTTATGTCTGAGGTGGTGTCCCCCTCTGCTGAAACGTAAGCTCAAAAAGGGGCACTGATGTATCTGCATTTGTCTATACAGAGTGATAACGGAGAAAAGGGACTAGCAGAGGGCCCCTGGAGGGTCCCCAGCCTACCCCAGAGATGGTGCACGACGTAGAGTTCTCCTATCTGCGAGAAGAAGCCGCCCACCGCCTCCTGGTTCTCTTGCCGGTACTTGATGGCCCGAGCCCTGGGGACAGCAGAGGAGTGTGGAACAGGGGCCAGGGTGAGTGCAAAGGGCCCTCTGAGGTATCCCCAGGCTGATTTCTCAGCCATACCTCAATGAAGGAGCCTGAGGGTAGGACCTCCAGTTCTCTGAGATGATGGGGAATGGGGTGATAGAGGTACAGCTGTGGGCTGGGTATTCTGCTAGGGGAGGGCTCACATCCTGGTTGGATCCTTCTGGATCCACAAGGAGCAGAGGATACCAGACGCCCTGCCACATGACCCTGGGAAAGGTGGCATGACAGGGAACTAGGCAGGATCCCCCCAACCACAGGCACTGCCACTCACCAGTTGTTCCCCCACTCGATCATAGTTCCTGGCTGAAAGAGAACCAGGGGAAAGAATAGAAATGAGCCCCATCTCCAATTCCAAAGGTCACAGCTGGGTGGAGAGGGGAAACTGTCATGTCTCTCCAACTCCAGGGGCCACTTGGCCTCATTCAGAGGCCTGGGTGTGCATGTGTGCCCATATGTGTACACACATCTATTCTGAACCCACAGGGAGGGAGAGGCCAGAAGCCCCAGTCTGGGTGCTGGGGCACAGGACCCACCCACGTTGGTATATCTGTAAAGCACCACCACAGCAGGGAAGGTGGGAGGCAGGCAGGGATCTGGTTGGGAGGAGGCACCTTGAGCTTGTATGTCCTCAGCTCATAGATGTTGGGGCCTGCTCTGGGCTGTGGCTCGTTCCAGAAGCTGAACTCAAGGAGCATCTGGTTTCTCCTGGACAGCAGCATCTGGCTCCGCTCCTTTCGGAACTCCAGGTACTCCTGTGGGTGTGGCAGTCTGGGCATGGCGGCCAAGAAAAGCTCCCCAACCTGGTGGTGTATCTCACGGGGCAGTGGTAGCAGCCCCCAGCATGGGGCTGAGCCAGAACCCATATTCAGAGAGGTTTGTGGAGCAGATGCCGACATACCTTGTTGTTCTTGAGCTTGTTCATGCAGTCCATGAGGGCTGGGTAGCCGCCTGAGAATCGCCACAGGTGTACTGTCGGGGGGTGAGGAAAACGGGAGGTATAGGTCAGGGGGCTGCTTACCCTAAGGCTGGCTAAATGTGTATGAAACGCGGCAGTGCCCAGTTGGGTTCCCTTAGCATTAGGACTCTCTGAGTTCCCTTTGTCTTGGTAAGGGACAGCGCTAGACAGGGGATTACCCCAGACATAAGCCCAGGAGGCCTAGGATTGAGCTCCAGGTCTGCCAGGTGGCCTTTGACCCCTCTAGCCCTTGATGTCCTCATCTTGAAAATGCGAATAATGTTTCCACCCAGCCTTCCTTAAATAGCACAAGAGAATCAGATGTGTCCTTGTGCCCAAGGTGCAAGAGCACAGCAGGCCTGTGAGCGACAAGGCTGGACAAAAAGAGAGAGTTGGCCTGATGGGCTGAGATGGAACATTCTTAGACAGTGAATAAAAAAAAAAGAAAAAGAAAAAGAAATGAAACCAAGGAACAGAACGGCATGCACAGTATGCTAGCACATGTGTTTAGGGGTGGGGAGACATATCCAGAGATGCTGGTCTATGTACCATCTCTCAATGGAGACCCAAGAGATAGGGACAGGAGATGTCCCTGCAGCAGAGAACTGAGGCCTGGGGATTGTGGGCAGGAGGGAGGCTTGCTTTTCACTGAAAACTCTTTGTACTGTTTGAATTCTTTTATCACAGCCCCTGAGCTAGGTCAAATAGTGTCCCCTTCCCCCTATGTTCATGCCTACCCAGAACCTCAGAATAAGACCTTATTTGGAAATAGGGTGTTTGTAGATGTAATCAAGCTAAGATGCTGGCATACTGATGGGCCCTAAATTCAAAGACTGGTGCCCTCATACGAAGAGGGAGACTTGGGCACAGACAGAAAAAGGGCACCATGTGAAGACAGAGGTACACAGGGAGAATGTTATGTGGTAACGGAGGCAGAGACCGGAGTGATGCATCTACAAGCCAAGGAAAGCTACGGATTTCTAGCAAAAACCAGAAGCTGGAAAAGGCAAGTAAAGCCTTTAGAGAGAATACGGCCCTGCCAACACCTAGACCTCTGGGCTCCAGAACTTGAGAGAATAAATTTCTGTTCTCTTAAGCCACCTAGTAGTTGGCACTTTGTTACAACAGCCGTAGGAAACTACTACACCTTCCAATAATAAAGTTAGAAGAGAAAAAAAGGAAACAGTCTTGTCACCCTTGGGAGCATGGCTGAGGCCGAAGGAAGAAGGTTTCCAAAGGGAGACTAGAGCTGAGGGCAGTTGGCTGACCAGTGGTTTGGAAGCTAAGACTTTTGTTCCCTCCCATCCACAGCCTGTCCCTTACCTGCCTTCTGACTCCATCTGTACCTTGATTTTCCTATCTGCAAAATGGTCTGACCTGAGAGTTTAAAGGCCTCTCTCCCAAGGGAAACAGCAAAAATACTGTATGGATGGAAGTCTACCAAGCCCAGGAACACTGACCAGCAGAAGAGGGATAAAGACATATTGGGAAAGTTACAGGAAAGGAATCCTAGGCCCACAAGAAGAAAGTCTTCTAACCATTATAGTGGTCCCTCTAGAGGATAGGTCAATGGTTCTTCTACATTCATTAAAATGTAGATTCTTGAACCCTACTTCTAGGGGATGGCTGTGGGTGGGGATGGGGGGCCCTGCTCCCCAGCTGATTCTACAGCTTCCAGGGCTCCCAGGATACACCTCAAGATACACAAAATTTAGGACATGCTTTAAAAGTTCGGGATCTCATCCCTCAAAGTTCATTTCCCAACTAGCAAATAATTAAGAGAATCCAAGGACTATAGTTAGAGCTGATGAAGTTGTACCTAAAATGGGAAAACTGTTGGGTATGAAGCTGAAGACAGTTTGCTTTTCTCTTATCCACCTAGCAACGTGTCAATGTCTGTTACAGAAACAGAATGAATTAAGAGAATCTGTCTGCAAGACACAAAAATTTTTTTTACGACACATACAATTATTAAGGCTGTGGAAGGATGAGAGATAGGTTTGCTTATTAGAGAGTGAGCTCCCCATTTCTAGGAGTGTTCAAGGGAAGCTTAGAGGACCCTTTATCAGGGCTGTTGTAGAAGAGCTCCCTTTGCTGTACAGAGTCTAAATTAGCATGTTCAAAAGGACTTTTTACTACAATAGAAATGTCCTATGGGTGTGCTAACACAGTAGCCACGAGCCACATGGGTCTATCAGTGGACACTTGAAAGATGGCTACTGTGATTGAGGAACTGAAGTTTTCCTTTTCTTTAATTTTAACTAATTAAAAATATTGTAACACTGATTCATTTTTGAGAGACAAAGAGAGACAAAGCACAAGTGGGGGAGGGGCAGAGAGAGAGAGGGAGTCACAGACATAGGATCTGAAGCAGGCTCCAGGCTCTGAGCTGTCAGCACAGAACCCGATGTGGGGTTTGAACCCACGAACCACGAGATCATGACCTGAGCCGAAGTAGGATGCTTAACCAACCGAGCCACCCAGGTGTCCCTAATTTTAACTAATTTAAATTTAAGTAGCTGTATGTGGTTAGTGGCTACTGCCCTGACAGCGTAGTCTAAATACCAAGGACCCTTTGAGGGAATGAGAGGCTGTGAGTTAAATTCATGTGTGCCAGCCTAGCCACTGGTGCCAAGGGCAGGGTGGGTCTGTGGGGGTGGGATAGGGCATGCTGTGGGACCCCTGGGAGGCTGTAAGGAACCAGCTCAAACGAGAGCCTCTGTGAATTCCATAAATATGTGCTGCATATAGGAGATTCAGTGGTAAAGACAGACAGGGAACCCTCTGTCCCAGAACTCACCACCTATATGGGCAAACAAACAAGTACAATATGGGGTGCACGATCGGGGCTGTGAAGAGGGAAGTCAGGGGAGGTGCCTGAGTGGAGGGGCTCAGGGAAGGCCTCTAGGAGGAGGTGAGGTCTACACCAAAACAAAAGATGAGCAGAGGAGCGAGCCAGGTAAAGCGGGCAAGGGAAAATGAATGCTTCAGGCAGAAAAGAAATAGGAACGAGAGTCTGGAAGTGGAGGGTGAAATGGTCAATCTGAAGAACTGCAAGAAGTCCTGGGTGAGAGAGCACGGTAAGAAAAGCAAAGAGGATGTGGCAAGATGAGGCCTGAGACTGGGCAGGGAAGGGTTCACAGAGCCTCGGGGGCCACCCTGAGGGCAGACAGGAGCCATAACAGGTGTCTGAACAGTGGAGTGAGCTGAGGAAGACTGCATTATGAAAGATCCCTCTGGGTGCCACTGTGGAGGGTGGCCAGGCATGAGAGGTGCCAGAGACCCGGCACCTGGGCGGCAGTGGTACTGGGGGGGTGGGCACCTCACCTGCCTGGTCCTGCTCCCCGTACCATGTGTTCCAGTTGCCCACGAGCGAGCAGGGGTAGTCCTCATCCAGGTGCAGCTTGGGCAGCACAGCCTCCCTGGGATGGAGGGGGGGGACAGAGAGAGGGAGGAGGGCTCACACCAGCCACCAGGGCCCCTGAGATAAGGGTTCCAACTCGGGCCCTCAGGGCTGAGCCTCAGTCTCCCCATCTCTAAGATGCAGAGGCTGGACAATACGTCCTTAGGACTTCTGGCTCTGAAATCTACATCTCCTAGATTGCTGCAAGGAGAATGGGGCTGGGATGGAGTCTCCAACCCAAGCAGGGAGGGACGAGCAGATGGAGGAGGATGCTCACGTCAGGGTGTTGTAGGCATCCAGACACTCAGGCTTCACATTGTGAACTGCAACAGAGGAGAGAAAATGGGAGGTGAAGCAGGGGGTATGTGTGTCTGTGGGGAACTGGGATGGGGGGACATCCCACAGGGCCAGGGCTCCCAGGATAGCTCAGGATGTCCCAGCCCCTCTAATGTCCCAGCTAAAGCCTCGCAGGCCCCCAGAGCTCCCGGGAGGGCTGGCGGGCTGGCTCAGGAGCCACTCACACTGGATCTTGTAGAGGTTGCTTGTTTCCTTTTTGGACAGCAGGGTGGAGTGGGCATCCTTCCGGGGATCCACCTTGTGCACAAAGAGGGAGCGGAACCAGCTACCTTCATTGTCCTTGGAATAGAAGCTGCAGGACAGAGGAGTTCAGGGGGACAAGCAGAGGTGGGGGGAGCCCTGGCTCTTCCATCTGCTCAGATATCCTGCTCCCCCATCCCTCAGATATCCTGATGAACCCCCATTTCTGGGAATGGAGCCATAGAATCCAGATGTAGCCCCAGGGTTTAAAATGTCACTGGAGTCAGCTGAGTAGACCTAGTCCCTTTTACAGAGGTTATGGCTGCCCACTTTGTTTCTTAAAGCTTTGCAAAGCCTCAGGAGGGCAGGGGAAGCAGTCCCCCTCCCACCTCTCTCCTCCCTCCCTCCACTTTTCCCCTTCTAAGACGCTCCTTGGAGCACACATCTGCTCTACTTGCCAAGAAGATCAGCCCCAAAACCACCTTGCCTGATGTCCAAAACCCCTGACAGCCCAACCTATCTTGCCAGCCTTCCTTGCTGCCCCCTCCCCCCAACCTGCGTACCCCACTCTCCAGATGTGCTCCTCCCTGAACATACCAGGTTCTTTTACTCGGTGCTTTCTTTGCAATTTCTGTCCCCTCTGACAGAAGGCTACATTCATTGTGCTCCCCAGTACTCACACTACACTTGACCTGTGCCCCTTCCCAGCCCCCACAAATGGAGAGCCAAAGAAAAAGATGCTTAGTCCTTGAGGAAGTCACAGTCCACTGGAAGAAACAGGCTTTGGAACATAATTATAGCCAGAGGTATCTGGGAGAGCCTAGGTCAGCAAGCCTCTGGCAGTTTGGTCAAACCCTCCAGGGGAGGTGATCCAACCAATCTGAATCTCTAGGGCTGATCTGGTAGATAACAGCAGATAGAGAGGGTAAAAAGGCATTGCAAGGCAAACTCAATCATTCATCCAGGCAACACTCACTTGACAATATCTACCCTGCGCCTGGCTCAGGTGCCTTGAAAATGAACAAATGAATGAAGAAAGGAAGTACTCTGTTCAGAGCAGGGGACCTGCCACCTGGTCCTGCCATACCCTAACTATACTTCCCACACAAGGTCCCAGCAGGGGTGGGGCTTTTTTTTTTTTTTAGGTGGCCAGAGGCTATCAATCTTTTTGCTTAACAGCAGTGGTACAACTTGTAGTCAGGCCTGAAAAGCAGGTCCCCTGTTGGATGATTTCTAGCCATAGAGTTTGGCCCATAAGTGCCAGCAAATCTGCTTTTTTGATCTTTTTCTATGGCTAGAATAAATGTCTTGCAAATCAAAGTATTATTTTTTTCTGAAATATGGAGCAGCCACTAAGCCTGATGAAATTAAAAGAACATCTTAAAGTAGTAGACCATTTATATGAACACAGAGAAAGATAAGTGAGGATTTGTCTCAAACCTAATACTGCTTACCTGGGAGAGGGGGGAAGAAGATGGTTAAAATTTTCCTTATTCACTATAGTTTTTTGTGCTAAAAAATAAATTGCTTAAAGTGTTTCTGAATTCATAGCTTTTCTGTCATCGTGCATGTATTTGTTTCATTAAAGAAAAAAACAAAAGGATGATTATCATCGGGGCGCCTGGGTAGCTCAATTGGTTGAGTATCCAACTCTTGATTTCAACTCAGGTCATGATCTCATCTCATGGTCGTGAGATGGAACCCATGTTCAGCTCTGCACTGAGTGAAGCCTGCTTCAGATTCTCTCTCTCCCTCTCTCTGCCCCTTCCCTGCTTGTGTGCGCACTCTCAAAATAAATAAATAAACAATAAAAAAAGAAAAGATGGGCATCAGATGGGCAGTGAAGTTCTATGAAATTTGGGGACCAAAATAAGGGAGCTTCGCTATAGATACTTTAGCTGAGGACATCCTCTGTGTCAGGGATCTGTGATCAACTTGTCAGAAGCATGATCCTGCTGCATCTACATGATATTGATACAGTGTTGACACTATTAGTGTCCCCATTTCTGAGATGAGAAATTAGTCAGGGGGTTTAACTTGCCCAAGGTCATATGGTAAATCAGGGGCAGAGACAAGGCAAGAACCAACCCAGAGCTCTTTCCTCCAAAGTCAGCTCCCACCTCCACTTTGAGCACTGACTTGGGGAGCATCCGGCAGATACTGTGAAGAACCAGGTGTTTCAACAAAGCGACTGGCAGAAAGATCCAAACTTTGGTTTGAACATAGAGGGGATGCTTCCCTTGGAAGGGGTGGTGGCAGGGTAAACAGTGGCTCCTACTCACTGTCAACCAAGACCTTTGCTCTAGGACTGGGCTTTGAGTAATTTATTAACATCAGTACTGACCAAGATAAACAACCAGGAGGCCAGCCCTTAGAGCTGGGTGCTAGAATGCTCTCCACTCCAGGGGAATAGCAGGGGAATCCAGGAGCTCTGATGGGCTCCCATCTCTTCCCCCAACTCTCTCATCTTGTATGCCTTCAGGCCTCAGTTTCCCCGTGTGTCAAATGAGCAGGCTAGAGCAGCCTATCTCTAAAGATGTTTTCTACAGGTAAAACCCAAGATGGGACCTGTCCAAGATCCCAGGATAGGGTCTGAACTCCAAGCCAGTGTCCATACGCTCACATTTTCAAGAATTCAAATTTCACTTTCTCAAGTGAAATCATGACGTTCTCCTACCCCTGAACTCCCCAACTCCTCTCACCCTGCTCTGTTTCTGTAGCTCCTTCTATCACATTATACCTTTTTTTTCCTTTGCTTATTATATGCCTTATTTATTGTCTGCCCCACTAGAAGCAGCCCCACATGGACAGGAATCTTGTCTGTCCCTTGTATCCCCACTGCCTGGAATGGTGCTGGGCACCTGGCACATGCTCAGTCTATGTCTGGGAAACAAATGAAGGAGTGGGGGGACACTACGACAGAGCCGCTTGAAGATGATGAAAGAGGGAAGGTAGGAAATTAAAGGAACGGTGGTTCAGAGTGTGGAGGCGGGGCTCAGGGTCCCTTTCCCTCCCCCCCACCACCTGAATTAGTGCTTAAGAGCACAGGTTCTAGATGAATCCAGGCTCCAATCTCAGTTCAGCGTCATCTCTCTGAGCTTTACATTCCTTGTCTGTAAAATAGGGGCATTAGGATGGATCTTTTAGAGAAAGGGCCAGACAAGGTAGTGCAACTAACATCACTGTTTCTACCAAACTTCCTAAGTGATCTCCCAGCTCCCACCCCCTCCCCACTTTTCCTAATCTGTCCATCCATCTTTGTAAAGCACCATTTGGGTGATGCTATTGTTCTGCTCTAAAGTCTTCTGTGGCTCCCCACTGTGCACAAAACAAAGGCTGGATGTCTCCCCTTGGAATTCTAGCCCTCATGTACTTTGCCAAGCTTTCCACAGACCCAAGATTCCCTATCCCAGTGGTTCTGAAACCCACAGCACTAATGATGTCACCTGAGAAATTCTCAGGCCCCATCCTAGACATACAGTGGCAAAAACTCTGGGGGTGGGCCTAGCAATCTGGGTTTTAACAAGCCCACCAGGGGATTGTGATGCATGCTCAAGTTTAAGGATCACTGCTCTAGAGCAGTCTTAATTTCTTTCCTCTCCCCCACCCCCCATGTAATCTCAGAAATGCCAAAGATTCTGGTATCTAAACTATATTAAGAATGCCTCTTAGGCCTAGAAAAACACAATGCAGCTTTGTCTACTCTACGGGAAGAGTCTGCCCCTGATGGACCAGTTTTAGCCCCTTCCATAAAAACACCTCTCTTATTTCCCCATGGGCCCTTTCATCGTTTTCATAGAAGTATGTCTTATTTCCCCAGCCACACCAGAAACCACTAGCTAATGTCCTCCCACCCCCCACCCCCAGGGTACACAGCACAGTGCTTTGGCATGGGAGTTGCTCAACAAATATTTGTCTCAGATGAGAACTTTTCAGTAGATGTCACATTTGCATTCTCAACAGTAATCAACAATCTGACACCCTGCAAAATGAAATTGCTCCAGAATGTTTTCTAGATTCATATGCTTGGAAGCTCAGCCCTGTGCACATTCTGAAACACTCTTGTGTTTTGAGTTGGCTGCTTTATTTATTTATTAATGTTTATTTATTTCTGAGAGAGAGAGAGAGAGAGAGAGAGAAAATGCGTGCACAAGCAGGGGAGGGGCAGAGAGAAAGGGAGACACAGAATCCGAAGCAGGCTCTAGGCTCCGAGCTGTCAGCACAGAGCCTACTGCATGGCTCGAATTCAGGAATCGTGAGATCATGACCTCAGCCGTGAGATCATCGACTGAGCCACCCAGGTACCCATAAGTTGGCTGACTTTAGAAAGGACCATGTATCTGCTTGATTGTTCCAGAAGTATATGTTTAGAAAACACACAAGAAGAGCTAAAAGAATTGAAGTTCTAGGGGCGCCTGGGTGGCTCAGTCAGTTAAGTGGCCAACTTCAGCCCAGGTCATGATCTCATGGTTTGTGAGACTGAGACTCATGTTGGGCTCTCTGCTGTCAGCGCGGAGCCTGGTTTAGATCCTCTGTGCCCCTCTCTCTCTGCCCCTCCCCCGCTTGCGTGCACATGCTCTCTCTCTCTCAAAAATAAATAAACATTAAAAAAAATAAAAGAACTGAAGTTCTGGAGCACCTGGCTGGCTGAATCAATAGAGCATGTGACTCTTGATCTTGGGATAGTGAGTTCATGTGCCCCATGTTGAGTGTAGAGCTTACTTAAATAAAGAATAATAATAATAGTAATAAAAACAAAAGAACTAAAGTTCTGTTGACAGGATTACTGGTGCAGCAGTAGTAACAACTGCTGTTTATTGAGCAATTACTATGTGTTAATCCTCCTGATATGTGTTAGAGAAAAATGAAGCTCAAGGATGGTTAATTAATGGCCAAGAGGATTCCAATCCACATCCATCTGACTTCAAAGCCCACACTCTTATCTCCATCCCAGCAGCCCCCAAACCTCAGAGGTCAGAAAGGCTGCTACCTGTCCCTCTAGTGACTTTAGAGAGACATGGGGTGGCCTAAATCAACAGGAAGGATGTTCCCATGTATCTAAAGGGCATAGGTAACTGAAGAGCAGTCCCTCAGCGACTTGGGAAGTATTAATCCAAGAGCCTTCACAGCAAGCCTGCAAAATCGCCCAGCAGAGATCATCATCGCCACTTTACAGAGAAGGAAACCAAGGTTCACAGAGGTTCAGTTCCCCGTCCAAGTGCGTAAGTCAGGAGCAGCAGGCTGCCTTATGTCCCATGCTCCTTTTCTGTTCTCTGGATATTTGCCACACAAATGGTGCCACCACCTACCAATTCTGGTACCCTGGGGAAGTGAGGTCGCACTCCCAGCCTCGATTTCCTCCTCTGGAAAACAAGGAGCTCAGAGAAGATGATCTCCCCAAGGCCATTTTCAGCCCTGATATTATGAGGAGTTCATGCAGAAATTGCTTAAACAAGGGCAGTATCTGTTGCATGTTTACTAGGGGCTAGAAGCCTCACATACATGGCCTTTTCACCCACAACAACTCTATGAGATACATACTATTTTTATTGCCCCTATTTTGCAGATGAGGAACCTGAGAATTCAAGAGACCAAATGACTGACCCCACTAAGAAAGGCTGAGATAGATATGCTGGCGCTAAACTCCAGGCTCTTTCCATGATACCAGCTTTCTCCCCAATTAGTGGGCAGTCAGGGCAGGGAAACATGCTCATCTCCTCTTTCCCAACGGCCCACGAGCCACACTGCACAGGGCTCTGAGATCTCATGGCAAGGTCTCACAGAACTCTGCAACTTCATGCCTAGGCTGCTGGGGAGGAGGGCCCCCTGCTTCTTTTCCACAGGTGGGGAGACAGGTATCTTCACTTCCTTAGCAATATGTTCTTGAGCACACTGTCCTGAACCCTGTGCTGGGGGCTGGATTAACATAAAAATGACATGACAGGCTAGTGGGGGAGACAGGCGAGTGTGTATAGAGGGTGATGAGGGGTTGGGGAAAGTACAGGACGCTGGAGACGCAGGAGGGAGGGGCCGCCCAGGGAGGCCAAGCCCTGTCTCAGTCCAGAGCAGGGAGGCTGAGAGCACTGCCAAGCCAGCCTCCCTCTCCCCAGAGGCCACCAGTTGTGGTGCAAAGAGCACTGACTGTCAGGAGACCTGGGTCCAGACCCAATGCCACCTCCGGACACCAGAGGGAGTGACCTTGGGCAATTCCCATGCCTTCCCAGGCCTCCTTTGCCCCACCTGTACTGTTCAGCATTGGGGAGCAAAGGGTCTGTGTAGCCATGGCCCTTGGAGGTTCCCTATTGCTATCCGTATCTCTTCCCCCCAGAACTTCTCGAGGGAGGAGCTGCCACTCCTAGAAGCCCCTAGAAGACAGTAGGTGTCATTTCACAATCACCTCAAAGGCCTAGAGAAAGAGCCACTCCTGCCCTCTGCCCGGCTCCCTCTCTCCAGGGCCCAGGGCATGTCCCTCTCATTCACTCCATCTTTCATTCTGTGCCCAGAGCCAGGTATCCACCAGGACAAAGACCCTGCGCATACTTTTCCGTCTCCCCCATTCTTTGCTGAGAGCTTTCCCCCAGGCCTACATCTTGCTCCCGCCTCTAACCCATATAGATTCCAAGCCGGAGTCGGCCCGTTCCCCAGACCAAGCCTCTGCCCCCGCCCCGGCACCCCCCGCGCGCGCGAGACGCTCCCCCACCCTCGGCCCGGCCCTCACCGCGCGGCAGCCGCAAGGTCCCCGGCTCGGGGCTTCGGGCCCCCCAGCCACCGCCGCGCCGCCGCAGAGATGCTGCACAGGCGCGGAGCCATGTTGGAGCGGCGCAGGTTGAAAGAAGCCCCCGCCCCGAACCCGGCGGCGGGGCGGGGCGTGAGTAAGCCCCGCCCCACGCGTAGCCCGCTTCCCTGCAAATAGCCAGATGGGCGTTGCCGCCGGGCATCCCCCAATTCCACACAGGCAGAGCTGAAGTCAAGAGTTTTTGTCTTCAGAGTCTCTGCAACTCTGGTATTGACTTACTCTGTGACCTTGACCAAGGCCTTTTTCCTACTCTGGGCCTCAGTGTCCACCTCGGTAAAATGGGAGCGTCGAACAATGATACTAGGGATTCTTAATTGGGCACTCAAGGCTATTAGCGGCAGAGGGTCGGTAGGGCCCCTGAAATTGTGCGTTTTGCTGGAGAGGAGGGATCCACAGGCTGTATTTAGAACATTTGTCAAAGGAGCAAACCCCTAACAATTGAAGACAGTTGGACCAGGCTCTGGACCATAGGTACATTTTCTCCACATCTTCTTTTCTATTTTCATCCTGTTTTACCAGCTCTGCCTGGGCATCCTGGAGCCCCATGCCCTCTTCTGGCCCTGCCCAGCTCTTTTGCCAGCTTTCCAAACTAATCCCTTCTCAGTCTACAATCCCCCAGGTCACAGACCTCAGCAGGAGCGGAGAACCTGCAGACCCCATGAGGGGCCCAAGGGTCCAAAGGGACATGGATATTTGCATGCACACCTCTCCAAAGAATATCCACCCACTGGCTGCAGATCGGTGGCTTCCTCCTGGTATGTTTGGCAAGGGGGAGTGGAGGGGAGGCGTTAATTTTGTTAACCATTCAGCAAATACTGAGTCTACCTTGCTATTGCCTGTGCTAAGCTCTGAAACACTAAAGGTAGACAGGCCAACAAGCCCCCAGCGCTTTTGGGACTTGAAGTCTGGCAGGGGAGACAAAATCAAATCAGCACTGACTTTGAGCCCCTTTAGGGAAGATGCCTTAGGCTGTTCTCCTCTCATTTCTCCTGCATGATACATTAAATATTTACTGAATAAGTGAAAAATACACACAAAAGTATTTTTGCCAATTACAATACAGACTTATGAAGAAGTACAAGGAGCTCTGAGGACTTAAAATGGGTGGGGAAGAGAAAAAGGGAGGTCCTATATAGACCTGAGGGTCAGTGATGACTTCTATAAGAAACTGAGGCTTGCACTATGATTTTTTCCCTGTGTTTTCTAACTGAACATGTATTATATGTGTGACTTATTTAAAAAGGAAATGATAGGGGCACCTGGGTGGCTCAGTTGATTGAACATCTGACCCTTGATTTTGGCTCAGGTCATGATCCCAGGGTGGTGTGATTGAGCCCTTCGTCAGGCTCTGTGCTAAGTGTGGAGACTGCTTAAGATTCTCTCTCTCTCTTCCTCTGCCTCTCTCCCCAGCTTGCATGCGCGCTCTTTCTAAAATATAAATAGATAGATAGATAATAAAAAGGAAGCCATATCCTCATGATAAATGGAAAACCTGGATCAATTGTTCATAAATAGGTAGAACCATCCAAATAAGTGCACTGGAAATAATACTGCAGCCACTGCATTGTAGCTAAGACAGAAAACTGTGAGCCTGATGCCTGCTCTTTGTGTTAAAGAACAAAGAGAGGTGTTGGAGAAACAGCTAGGCCCAGTGGCTCCTTGGGGTTATCAGAGGGACCAAAAGGGAATAAGCTCCCCCTTCTGGAAGTTGGTGTGATCAGAGGCTCCCCAGTCACAGCCACTCAGGAAAAGCCCAGATGGGTAGATGGAGATGTCTCTGGTGTCATGCCATAGAGCTGCCCTTCCCTTAGGCTCCGAGTGTGGCAGACCTGGAGAGGCTCCACTGGCCCTCCCAGGAGGCCTGATTTTGGACCTAAACTTGAAAGGATAAGCAGAAAGTGTTTGCCAGGAGAAGGGAGCAGGGCAAAGGGAACCTGAGGCAGAGAAAGCAATGTGTGAATAATATGTGAAAAGGCTGCCATGAAGAAACAGGTTAGAGATTTTAGCACATGGGGAGCCTCGGTGGCTCGCTCAGTTGAGCAACCAACTCTTGATTTCCACTCAGGTCATGATCTTGTGATCGTGAAATCAAGCCTTGCATCAGGCTCCTTGTTAAGTGTGGAGCCTGCTTGAGATTCTCTCTCTCCCTCTCCCTCTGCCCCTCCCCCATCTCTAAAATAAAAAAAAAAATTAGCGCAAACATAATCAAAGGGTGGAGGCTATTTGGAAGTAGCTTCTCACTCAGTATGAGGAATACCTCTCTAACAATGGAGCAGGCAGCCTTGGTGACCTGTCACTGAATTATGCCAACAGAAGCTGCAGAGCAACTCATTGGCTATGTGGTAGAAGGCGTTTGGTAATGAAACCACAGGAAGCCAGGACCCATGGACAGAGAGAGGCTGGCCCTCCTGGTCTAGGGTGAGAGTCTTCACCAAATTCTTGATGTTTCTGGCCCCCTCTGCTGAGGAGGAGGGAGGGCTGGCCTGCAGCCTCCTTATACTGGCTTGACACTTGTAAGAGGGTTTTTCCATCTCCCTCCACTTAAGTGGGCCAAGAGGATGAAGCTAGGCAGCTCCAGGAGCAGGCTCCCACCTCTGACCAGGAGAGATGGGAAATAGATTTCCCTTCCCATATCATATGAACCACAGTGTGGCAGCTTACCAGAAGTACAGCTTTGAAACTCCAACCCCACCCCAACCCTAGCTAGGGTAACCAACTCATTTCAGCTTCCCCTAGACTTTCCCAGTTTTAGTACTGAAAGTCCTCCATTCAGAAAACCCCTCTCTCCCAGGGAAACCAGGAGATTTGATCATCCTAATCGTGGCCCCGTCCCTCTCCTCACAACACATACCCACTACATCCCAGAATCATCTCCTTGCTTAGCTAACTCCATTTACCCTGCTTGAGTAAGTAGGGCACAGGGGTTCTCTTTGTGGCACTCAGTGACATGCAGTGCTGGTTAAATGAGCCCTGTTAGGAATGGGTCCCTGTCTCATGGGTGGTGCATTCTGGGCAGCAAACCATAGAGATGCTGGATGACAGTTCTATAAATAAGGAATTAGACCATTTCCAATTACTGTAGAATAAATTACCCCCAAAAATCTAGCAGCTTGAAACAATAAACAATTATTATCTCACATGGTTCCAAATAGGCCAGAAATTCAGGACTAAGTGGTTAGCTGGACTGGTTCTGGCTCAAGGTCTCCCACATGCTGCAGCCAAAATGTCAGCTTGGCGGGGCACCTGGCTGACTCAGTCACTAGAGCGTGCAACTCTTGATCATGGAGTTGTGAGTTTGAGCCCCATGTTGGCTGTAGAGATTAAATAAATAAACAAACAAAAATAAAAAAGATGTCAGCTTGGGCTGTGGTCATCTGACGGCTTGACTGGGGCTGTCGGACCTACTTCCAAGGTAGATTGCTCATACACCTGGCAAGTGAATGCTCTGTATTGGTTTGGGCCTCAGTTCCTTGCCCCATGGACTTTTCCAGGTACTTCTTAGGTGTCTTTGCCACATAGCAGTGGGCTTACCCCAGAGCAAGTGATCCAAGAGAGAATAGAGTGGAATCTCCAAGGACTTTTATGACCTGGCCTTGGAAATCATACTTTGTCATTTCTGCACATCCCATTGGTTACACACGTCGGCCCTGCTCAGTGTGGGAGGAGGCTTCACACGAGTATGAATACCAACATGAGTCCTGGTGGCCATCTGGGAGGATGGCTACCACAGTTAGGTTTTACACTAGTCCCAACTTAATTATTGGGGCTGGACTCAGCATTCCAAGCCATCTTCTGTGAGCAGGCCTCCCCAGCATCATTGTCTTCTACCCTAGGATCTCTCCCTCTGCTTCCTAAGGCCCCTTCCCACCCACCACTGAGTCTGTGACATCTCTTTCTCCTGAATCTTTCCATCCCTCCCTTCTCTACAGGGAGCTGACCCATCTCTTCTCCCTCCCTCCCTTCTCAAAGCTGCCCTCACAGAATCCACCTTCATAACTCATGGCCAAGGTCTGCTGCCCAATCTGTGAAATGAAATGAGAGGAGCCAGGGACAAAGACAGATGGGCAGAGCCGGGCGGAGAGGAACAGGCAGGTTCATAAGTGTAAAATATGAACAAACCTGCCATCATCTATTCTCTGGGACAAATACATCATCACCAAACGGGCTGCAGAAGAGCAAAGAGACAAATTACCCAGCTGTGGCAGCGTCACCTGCTCCTTATTGATGGGCTTTATGCTCAGGCCCAACTGCTCTCTGAGAATTGCACCCCCTAACTCCTACAGGACCCCAAACAGGAGTGACAGGGACAAGAAAGGTTTTATGTTTCGGCTAGCGCATGAGCCATACTGCCAAGTTCCAGCCTTTCTGTAGTATGTATCATATGCAGATATGACTTATGCGACTTTGATACAGTGCCACAAAAATGTTAACAAAATGCCACTCCATGTGTACATCGGAAATCACACAAACACCAGGAAAAGAAAACAATTTTCCTCCTTAGGTATTGAACAACTTCAAAGCCATGGAGGAGATGGAATGAATTAAAAACTGCTTATGCTATTGCCACAAGGTGGCGCTACGGTAGCGGGAAAACAAATGACCACCTGCGTCATTATTGAGCAACTCACACTTGTTAACCTGCTTTCGACTCTAGCAACGGCTTTCTGTGCCCATTAAGCTGCTATTTTGTCATTCAATGTCATTACAAACCACTTAAAAGCTATAACAACATCATTCAAACATTTACAAAGTAGAGATGCTAGTGCTGAAAAACACACCCCCAAATCAATACCTTTGGAGTAGATACTGGACATGATAAAACACTACAAAGAAGACTGAATCACCTCCTCGACGGGTGGTGCTGTTAATTTTGGTAGAGTACCTGCCCATAGAGATAATGCTGTAAAGATACAAAGCAGCACCAAAAGCAAAAATATGGTAAGACGATTGTAGACTTATGAGCTGTGCGAGCACATTTCATCACCTACTTTACGTTCATTCCTAGGGGGAAAACGAATCTTGGAATACAAAGTTTTGAATCATGCAAAGTTTACAGAAGGCATCCTTCCTGAAAAATGTGACTTTCCTGGAACTTCCCAGCCATACTGGCATAAATATAGCTCCTGAAGCTGCTCTTGGAAAGAGAATGATATGGGTTGAATTGTGTCCTGTGAATTAATAGAAAAAATATATTTCATCTATGCCCTCAGTTTCTGGCACAAAGCTCCTAGAACCCTTGTCGTTTTTTAAGTGATAAGAGAGTGCTACCAGCACCTTTGGTTCAAATATTTGATCTTTGACCCTGGTTCCTGACACAGAGCTCCAAAATCCCTTGGTATTTCCTGCGTGATAGGAACATCTTTTGTTCTGACGAGGCAATGCCTGGTGGGATCCTGGATGGGGTGGGTTATCAGAAAGATGAAACCATCATTAGAAGCTTGGAACTTTGAGCCCGAACCCCCTTCCTCCTGGAAGGGGAGAGGGACTGGAGGTTGAGTTAATGACGGATCATGTGTACCAACAAGGTGAAGTCACCATAAAAATCCCAACAGTAGGGGATTTGGAGAGGCTCTATGTTGGTGAACACATCCATATGTTTGGAAAGTGGTGTATCCCCAACTCTACAAAGACAAAAACTCTTGCTCCCTAGACCCTTCCTGACCTCGCCCTATATACCTCTTCATTTTGCTGTTCATCTGTGTCCTTTATTATGTAATAAACCAGTAAATCCAAGTGTTTCCCTGAATTCTGCAAGCATTCTAGAAAATTATCAAGTCCAAGGAGAAGGTCACGGGAACCCCAATTTGTAGCCAGTAGGTCAGAAGTACAAAAGACAACCAGTACTTATAATTGGTATCTGAAGGAGAAGCAGTCTCATGGGACTGTATCCTTAACCTGTAGAGTCTGCACTAATTCAGACTTGAGTGTTGGTGTCAGAATTGAATTGAATTGTAGGACATCCAGCTGGTGTCTCAGAAAATTGCTTGGTGTAAAAAAGCTGCAGACTTTGTGTCAGAAGTATAGGGAGTGTGACAGTAAAGGAGAAACACGGGAGTGTTTGCTCATTTGGTTCCTTAAACAAGAGATATTGAAGTCCCAATCCCAGTCCCTCAGAATGTGACCGATTTAGAAACAGGGTCTTCTTTGCAGAGTTAATCAGGTTAAAATGAGGTCATTGGGGTGGGTTCCAATCCAACATATCTGGTATCCTCATGGAAAAAGGAAATCTGGAAACTGGACAGGCACACAGAGAGGGAAGATGTGAAGACCAGGGAGACACCATATGCAGGCTGCAGTATTGATGTCATAAGCCAGTGAATATCTGGGGACACCAGGAGCTATAAGAGGCAAAGAAGGAGCCTTCCCTCCAGGCTTCAGAGGGAGCATGGCACTGGTGACTTCTGGATCTTGGACCTTCAGCCTCCAGAGCTGTGAGATGATGCATTTCTCTTGTTCCAAGTCACCCAGTTTGTGTCACTTTGTTACAGCAGCCCAAGGAAGCTAACACAGAATGTTAGCTTGAGATTCAAAAGTATGAACCACAGTAAGGGACACAGAAACAGTATCAAATTGCAAATTAAGCCAGATTATACATTTTAGCCCAGAAAACAGTTATTTTTCAGTTCCTGCTGCTGACAAAGGCATGCTTGCTGCTTCAGGCACGCTATCTTTGGAAGACCATGGGCCCAGAGTTAGAAATCTGGGTTGAGGATCCAGCCTCTATCTCTGTTAGGCTCTGTGGTCTTTGGCCAGGAAGTTAGCTTTGGGCGCTTTAGTTTTCTTAACTGACTGATGGGCATAATAACCTACTTAATCATGAGAATTCAATGAGAATGCATGTGTATGAAAATCATCGCTCAGTACAGTGCAATAAATGTGTACTTTTAGGTTTTGCTATTTGCAATCCCATGTCCTATTCCCCCCATTTAAGCAATGAGGAGATGGAGGCCCAGAGATAACAAAAACCTTTGCAAGGTTTTTCACACAGCACCTTAGACACAGAGGGTGTTCAATAAATATCAATTCTTATTTTAAAAAGGGCTCTTAAACATGTCACACAATTTGTTATTAATGCCCATTTTTACAGATAAGATAACTGAAGCTCAGAGAAGCTGTTGCCAAGGTCACAGAAATGTAGAAATTCCAACTCAGGTCTGCCTGCCTCTAACACCGTGAGGGATATTCTGGGAAAATCAAAGATCTTCAATTCTAGGCCCAAAGGGAACGGGGTGAGTACTAGTGATTTCCTAAAGTGTTTTAGGTTCCTTTCCTGCTGTTATTTCAGATAGTTGTTACCTGCAGGATGCCTTCCTTCAGGGTCAGTGCCTTAGGAACTGGTTCCTTGGAACCTTGGAAACACTGGTTCCTGGCCATGGCCTCAGAAGTCTTAGGTCCCAGATCCCCTGGGCCAGGTGATATTAATGAATCAAATCACCTCCCTGAGCCTCAGGCTGGAGACAGGTCAGAACCTCTTAGTTTGTTCGGTTTTTAATCTCCACCCTGCTTCAAAAATAATGTGGTGTATTTACAGAAATACATCTGGAACATCAGTCTGATTATGAGAAAACTTGAGACAAACCTGAACTGGGAGACATTCAACAGATACTTGACCAATACTCTTTAAAAGGTCAAGGTCAGGGGTTCTGGGTGGCTCAGTCGGTTAAGCATCTGACTTCGGCTCAGGTCATGATCTCATGGTTTTGTGAGTTCGTGCCCCATGTCGGGCTCTGTGCTGACAGCTCAGAGCCTGGAGCCTGTTTCAGATTCTGTGTCTCCCTCTCTCTCTGCCCCTTCCCTGCTCACACTCTGTCTCTCTCTCTCTCAAAAATAAATAAAACACTAAAAAGATTACAAAAATTGTTTTTGTTTCTCTCTGTTGGTATCAGTTTTCCATCGCTGTGTTTACAAATTACCACAAATTTGGTGGTAATTACATTTATTATCTGACACTGTTGGTAGGTCTGGAATCCAGTCATGGCTTAGTATGATCTTCTGCTTAGGGTTTCACAAGACTGCAATCAAATTATCAGCCATTGCATGGTTCTCCCCTGGAGGTCAGCATACTCACTCTAGCTCACTCAGGTTGTTGGCAGAACTTAGCTCCTTGTGGTTATGGGACTGAAGTCCCTGATTTCTTGCTACCTTTCAGATGGGGACCACTCTCCAGTCCAGAGGCCACCCAGAGTTCCTTGCTCTGAGGCGCTATAGGCAGCTCACCATGTGAATGTTTGCTTTCTCCAAGTCAGAAGGAGCTCATTTCTTGGACTTCCTTTATCTCTGATCCTAAATTTCCTTTTAAGAGTTCACCTTAGGGGGCTCCTGAGGGGCTCAGTCGATTAAACGTCCGACTCTTGATCTTGGCTCATGCCATGATCTCACAGACTGTGAGATCCAGCCCTTGGGCTCTGCACTGACAGTGTGGAGACTGCTTGGGATTCTCTCTCCCTTTTTCTCTGCCCCTCCCCTGCTTGTGCTTTCTCTCTCTCTCTCTCAAAATAAATACACAAAAATAAAAAATAAAAATAAAAAGCATTCATGTGGGTGTGCCTGGGTGGCTAAGTCTGTCTCTTGATTACAGCTTGGGTCATGATCTCAAGGCTTGAACCCCACATTGGAACTTGCTCAGGATTCTCTCTCTCCCTCTCTCTCTTTACTCTATCATGTGTACACACGCACACTCGCGCTCTCTCAAAATAAATAAAACCTAAAAAAAATCTCACATGACACTACATTATACATCTAAAATTAATATAACACTGTATGTTAACTATACTGGAATTAAAAACAAAAAGAGTTCACCTCAATAAGTCAGTGTTCACCTGGGATAATCTCCATTTTGATGAACAAAACTGATTAGGGCATTATATCTGCAAAAAAATCCCTTTTGCCATATAAAGCAACATAATCACAGGAATAATATACCATCATATCTATTGATCTTGCCGCCCAAGGGGGCAGATTGTATAAGGCTGTAGATGAATAAGGGACATTTTAGAATTATGCCTACACACTACTTATGTGCAGTTTCCATTTGTTTTAAAGTTTATTCTGTGCACACACGTGCACGCACAAGAGAGAGAGGCAGAGAGAAAGGGAGAGAGAGAATCCCAAGCAGGCTTTGCCCTCTCAGCGTAGAGCCTGACATGGGGCTTGATCTTGTAAACTGTGAGATCATGACCTGAGCCAAAATCAAGAGTTGGAAGCTTAACTGACTGAGCCACCCAGGTGTCCCTCCATTTCTTTTTTTTTTTTTATAATGCATATGGATTACTTATAAGGAAAACACAATAAAAGTTATTTAAAAAGAGAAAGCAAACCAGTCTCCCATGAGAAATATAAGTGCTGGAGTAAGAGATATTTCTTTTGTGGGACTTCATAGAAAGAGAGCTGTGGTACCTTTGTCAGCTAAATCTCTACTGTAAAGACAGAGTTCCACACAATTGTTTCTTATCACATCCATAGTGTGGGATACTGGTTTCATGCCAATGTATAGTAAAAGTAATTCCAAAAATAACAAAATCCAGTTTTTTGGCAGACAGGTTCTAATATAGAATTCACATGCAGCATCTGGTACAGGTTGATTTAAATCTTGGCGATGACTTGGTTTAATCTGGAGCTCATAGATATGCTTTGGAGGAGTCTTCCCATGAACCTTCTAAAACCACATGCAAAATGTTGTGCATGTATGTGTGTGCATGTATTCCTCTGTGGAGAAAATCCACTGGTTTCATCAGATTCTTGAGAGTGTGAACAAACCAAAACAAAAACAATTAAAAGAATCCTTGCTCTAGAGCAGGATTTCTTTAGCATGGGAGGTTGTGGGAGGTTGTCCTGCGCACTGTGAGATGTTTAACAGAATCCTTAGCCTCTGCCACAGAGTACAGGAACATTCCTGAGTTGTGATAACCAAAAATACAGCAACAACAACAAAAAATCTCTAAACATCGCCAAATATCTCCTGGAGGGAATGGATGTCACTTTGAGAGCCACTGATCTTCTGGAAGAATGGAGGAATGAAATGTAATTAAGGTGACATCTAGTTTAAAACAGTCCTGAATACAAATTGCACCTCTGCCATTAGGATCTTGGGTAAATTAGCTCATTTCAGCCTTAGCCGATTTCCTCATGTGTAAACTGGGGCTACAGTACCTACCAAATAGGGTTTTGATAAAGATCAAAAGAAATAAAGCATGCAAAGCTCTTTGCAGGGCATCTTATATGGTAAGCACTTAATAGGTTGTAGCAATTAATATTGTTCCCAGGGTTGAGACCATTAAGTATTCATTCAACAGGTATTTACTAACTGGTATCAATGTGTCAGATCTTTCTTTCTTTCTTTCTTTCTTTTTAAAAAGATTTTATTTTTTTAAGTAATGTCTACCCCCAACATAGGGCTCAAACTCATGACCCTAAGATCAGGCGTCACAAGTTCTCCTGACTGAGCCAGCCAGATGCCCCTTAATATATATATATATATATATATATATATATATATATATTTTTTTTTTTTTAAGTACAATCTACCTACCAATGTGGACTTGAACTCACGACCCCAAGATCAAGAGTTGCATGCTGGGGTGCCTGGGTGGCTCAGTTGGTTAAATGTCCGACTTTAGCTCAGGTCATGATCTCACAGTTCATGAGTTCAAGCCCTACATCTGCTATCAGCACAGAGCCCACTTTGGATCCTCTGCCTCCCTCTCTCTGCCCCTCCCCACTTGTTCCTTTTCTCTCTCTCTCTTTCTCAAAATAATAGTGAAATAAACTTAAAAAAAAAAAAAAGAGTTGCATGCTATACTGACTGAGCCAGCCAGGCACCCCCACATCTTTCTTAATGAGCTCTGCTTGAATTATTCCTTCTCACACTCTTACCTGGTAGGTACTGTTATCATCTGTGTTTATCTTTGTGAATGCCACTTTTAATGTCAGCATAATATTCCATTACATCTCTTTTTTATTCCTGGTCCTGGCCTTCCTTCTGAGATCCAGACCCATGTATCTACCTGGCTGTCCCCACAAGAATATTTAAATTTGGCATCTTTGGCCAATTAGCCCAGTGCTTAGCACCTAGTAACCCTTCCATAAAAACGAGCTATTACTGGCCATCAATGTCATTTTTACCCCTGCTGTCTGATCTCCATCCTCTTTCTAGGATCCAGAATCACCTATTTTCTGTCAGCAGTCTTGGCCCTGGGTCAAAGCCCTGATTTGTTGTCCTTGTGGGGAGCCCTTAGGAGAATCCACCCTGGTTCTCCCACCTGCAGAGAAGAACTGAAGCAATAAAAATGAAGACACTCTTCCAAGACCACACTGCCTTGAACAATCATCTTGGTGGGGAGAATTTATTTGTGGTAGACAGGACATAAAGTTCCCCCACAGCAGCTTTGCTGGGTGTGCCAGCAAATGCCAGTGATTCATGGCACCACAGGGGCCTGTGGGGAAGAGCGAGATTTATGCTATTGTATAGTTACAGCAACAGTGTCTGCTGAGTGCTCCGGAACTGTGGTTCATGGTTCTTAGGGCTATAACAGGAGCAACTTGGCAGCCACAATCATGGAAGCAGGGCAGCACAATGGTATTGCCATCAGGCTCTGGGTGGAATAAATCTGGGTTTGAGTCCCATCTTTGCGTCTTCTCACTATCTAGGTATTAGTTAGCAGGTGTCTCTGTCATGTAGTGGCTCTTTCCCCATCTGTAGGGGAGGTGATGCTAATGATGGTTAATATTTATGGACTGCTTACTGTTCAGTCAAAACAGAATATTGTCTCTACGTAACCATTATGAGCTATTTAAAAATAGGATTTATTTTTTTAATACAGAAAGCTATATTCTCCCGCCTCACTACACCAGTTATAACTTCATGACATCTAAAAAATAAAAACATATATTTGGTTCGAAAATGGAAATCAGAGTACAAAATTAGAAATGTTTCATTTTACGTATTTTGTATCTACAAAAAGAGCAATTCCATAGGATTCAACCTATTATGTGCCAGCCCGTTCTAAAGCTTTATATAGTATTAACTTCCTTAAATTCCTCAACAACCCCACGAGGTAGATAAACTTATTACCCTTCCTTAGTAATAATGCTATTTCTCTCAAAGAGACGCAGAAGGATCTGGGGGAGTGCGCCGGCAATCTAAGTGGCCTCCACGTGATTGAAAAGTTTGAGAAACACAGAGGTCAGTCTATGCAAGTAAGTGCCAAGCAGGATTATCCGTCGGGTGTCCGAAACACGATTCCCTGGGGCGCCACACTAGGCGCGCATTTGGTTCAAAGTGCAGTCCCTTACAGACCTAACCGCACCTAGGGACCAGCCTTTTACGTGGTTCCCCAGGAAAGGCACGCCGGACTCCGGTTCCTCAACCAGTCTTGCTAGAGTAGGCGTACTCCTTGAGAACAAAAGCGCTCGGAGTGACTGCCGCTATGGCCACTGAACGCCGAGCCCAGGCCCGCGCCTCCAATCACAGCGGAACTTCCAATTGGTGGAGTCGTTCTGAAGCAGGGCGAACGGGGGAAGATTCCCGCCCCCCTACGAGTGCTCAGCCAACCGCGGCGTCCGGGCGGCAGCCGCTGTGTTCGGTTGCGCTGTATGTAATGATCTGGAGGCCTGAGGGCGGGGCGGGGAGCAGGCTGGGGTCTGTGGGGAGGGGACGCTTCCCGCGGGCGCGCGGAGCGAGGACGGTGACAGCCACGCGCGCACGTGCGCGCCCGGCCGCAGCGCGGCCCCGAGACCTCCATCGGCCGCTGAGAGGCGTGCGGGGGCTGGCCAGCTGCCGTCTAGGGGCCTCGTCCCGGGCGTCCCCAGCGTCCCCGGCCGTGTCCACCCCGTTGGTCCTGGCTCGTGTTTCGTCCCCGTGGCCGTAAGGGCCCGCCCCCCAACTCCCCTTTACGCTCCCGGGGCAGGGTCCTCACGGCCCATGCTGGCCGCTGGGGGCCCGCGCCGCCCAGACAGTTCCCCGGCCGGCCAGCCGGCCACCATGGTGGCCCTGAGGCCTGTGCTGCTCCTCCAGGGGGGCTAACCGGTCCAGAGCGCAGGCCTCGGGGCGCGAGGGTCCCGGGTCTGAGCCCCGCGCCATGGCTGGGGCCATCGCTTCCCGTATGAGCTTCAGCTCGCTCAAGAGGAAGCAGCCTAAGACGTTCACCGTGCGGATCGTCACCATGGACGCCGAGATGGAGTTCAATTGCGAGGTAACCCGCTGGCAGCCCCGACGGGGTGCGGTAAGGGGGAGCCGGGGGGAATCCCGTGGAATCCCCGCTCGCCGAGCCCTGCCACGGGTCCGGTGCCGATCGGGGCGCCCCTGCCGCGGTGACAGTCCAGGTGGAAGCTTGAGGGATTCAGTTTGTATCATCTCCGAGCATAGACAGAGTCGACCAGAACCGGAAGGAGCCATCTAGGCCCAAATCCTCATGTTAAGGATAATTGCTGCTGCTTTTTCCGTAGGGTTTTTGGGTTTGGAAGTACTTCCTGAAGGTTCTCATTCATTGTTACTGCAAGAGGCTGGAACCATCCTTAGTGGAGAATTCTGGTTTTTAGTGTCAGGCTTAAGCCCAGCTTTATGGTCTTTTTTACTTCTTTAGATATTATTATGTGCTCCAGGTATTAAAAGTTGCATTTTGTATAGTAGAAAGTCTATACTTATTTCCCTTTTCCAAAGCTTACATTTTCTGGGGAAAAAAACTCTTTAAGAAAAGAGTTGATGTCTCACACTTATTTTTCAGGCAGTTTACATCACGATGGTAACAGTTATCATTTGTTGAATACATTCTAAATGTCAGACATTCAGACATTTAATTCTCACAACAATCCGATGAGGTAGGTACTCCAAACCATAGTAAGTGGCAGAGTGGGATTTTAAGTCAAACTTTAAGCCAAAACAATACTACCTTTCAAGTAGTGTAAGTCCTTGCTTGTCCAAAGTGTGTTCTGTGAACCAGCAGCATTGGCAACAGCGACCTAAGTCAGGGGTTGGCAAACTTTTTCTGTAAAGGGCCACATAGTAAATATTTTCAGCATTGCAGGCCATAGGATCTCTGTTAAAACTACTCAGCCCTTCAGCTCTACTATTGTAGCCCAAAAGGAGCCTTAGGATTGACTTCCAGCTTGGCAGCGTGAGGGGCCCCATTGACCTTCCCTGCAAGACTGGTGAAAATTACTTTAAAAAACTCAACCATTTAAACCCTCTGGAAATGGTCCTAAGGGCAAACATCCGTCACATGAATAAACATCTATTCAAGAAAATCTATGAAAATTTGCTAAGAAAGGAGAGACTCTATGGTATTTGAACCAAGGCTACTACCTCCCTGCCCACTTCCAACTCAGCAAGGGGGAAATCGACTCCAGACTGCTGCAGCACAGAACACAGGGCTCCCTCTTCCCCTAGCTCCCTGTCAGACCACTTTCTTCCCAGGAGGAGCAGGACTGAAGTGTTCTTATCCTGCGCAAGGCTTCTTGCTGCCAAGATTAAGTCCCAGGTGTGTATAGTTGAAAGATGGAGCTTCCTTCTTTTATCCAGCCCCTACTTAAGGAATGGGAGCTGTGCCTTGTGTATGGCACACTGAGGCTGCTGGGACCCCAGTTGCTCTTTCCAAGCCCCAGCTTATGCGATGGTGGTTCTGTGCCGGGAGAGGCAAAATGACAAAACCTCTGGCCGGTGCCCCCCCTCCCGCCCCCCTTCAGAGATTTTACCTGGAGGGAGAAGAAGTCTTTAAAACCTGTAGCTCTTGCTCTCTTTCCAAAGGTAGTTAGTTCATTTGCAACAAAATGTGGAGAAGTTTATGCCTAAGGGAACTCCTAAAAACAGTAGAGGTTTTAGTGAAGGGCAACTAGGAGGAGATTGTGGATTTAATGAAGATGCTACCTAGACTATAGGCCAGCTAGTTTGCAGGAGAAAATCAGAATAAGACAGCTGGGAAGAGTCAGTTTGGGATTGAATAAACTATCCCCTCAGAAGAGCCACCTTTGATTGAATTACTTTGTAGAGCAAATTATGCCCCAGGGCATGGTTGAAAATAATAGAACAGTAAAACACAATTAATGGAGTTTAACAGCTGGGGGCAATCAGGGGAAGGAGAAGGAGCCCTACTATACACTGTCACCCCAGGATGACAGTGGTCATAACCAAATTTGTGCTTTCCTGAGGAACAGCATCATAGGCCTTGACGCTGTGTGAAGGAAATAGATTTCACCAAAACATTCCAGCCCATCACTAAAGAAACAAGCAAATAACAATAATAATAAGCCTTGGGGCTGGGGTGGGGAGAAACAATCCAGTGTCTGTATTATTTAGATAATATATTATCTAAGATGTCTAGTTTCTAACAAAAAATTATGAGGCATGCAAAGAAATAGGGAAGTATGACCTTTACAATGGAAAAAGACTAGCAACAGAAATTGCCTAAAGAGTGACCAGATGTCAGATTTAGCTGAAACGGTTTCAAATAACTGTTACAAGTATGTTCACAGAACTAAAGGAAAACATGATTAAAGAAGGAAGGCATAATGACATTTTTGCATCAAGTAGAGAATATCAGTAAAGAGATAGGGATTATAGAAAAGAAGCAAATGAAAATCGTGGATTTGAAAAGTACCATAACTGAACTAAAAAATTCACTAGAGGGGTTCAAAGTAGATTCAAACTGGCAGAAGAAAGAATTCTCCTGTTTGAAGAGAAAATTACAGAGATTATGCAAGCTGAAGAACTGAGGGAAAAAATGAAGAAAAATGTACAGATCCTCAGAGAAATCATTAAGTGCATATGTGAAAGAGGAATACCAGGAGAGGAGAGAGAAGAATATATTTTTAAAAATAATGGCTGAAACTTTCTGAATTTATGGAAAAACAATAGTCTGGATATCCAGGAAGTTCAATAAACTCCAAAGAGGATAAATACAAAGAGATCCACATACAGAAACATCATGGTAAAAATGCTGAAAGTCAAAGACAAGGAGAAAATTTGAAAGCCGCAAGAGAAAAATGACTCGTCACGTAAAACGAAACCCCAATAAGATTAACAGCTATCTTCTTTGCAGAAATTGTGGAGGCCAGAGGCTGTGGGATAACATATTCGAAGTGCTCAAAGAAAAATACTTGTCAGCTTAGAATCCTATATCCAGCACAGCTGGATATCTCAAAATGGCTATTTCACATATGAAGGTGAAATACTTTCCCAGATAAACACAAACTGGAGATGTTGCTCAAAGACCTGTCTTACAAGAAATATGAAAGGAAGTTCTTCAGGCTGAAAACAAGTTGCCTCAGATATTAATTCATATCTACATGAAAGAAAAAAAAGACCCCAGGAAAGATAATTATATAATTATAAAAGACAGTAGAAATGCATATTTTCTCTTCTTATAACTGATTTGTTTATTTTAATTTTAGAGAGAGAGAGTGCATGTGCCAGTTGGGGAGAGGGGCAGAGGGAGAGAGAATCCCAAGCAGGCTCCACACTCAGCATGGAGCCCAATACAAGGCTTGATCCCACGACCCTGAGAGAAAATCAAGAGTTGGTTGCTCAACCGACTGAGCCATCCAGGCGCCCCTTCTTATAATGGATTTAAAGAACAATTGTATAAAATAATATGTATATAATGTTCTGTTGGGCCCATTACATACAAACGTAATATATGTGTGGTATACTTGTCAATAAACAGCACAAAGGAGGTGGATCGGAGCAAAGCTGTAATGGTTACAGCTAAGGAAATGGCCACATATGGTAAAGTAATAACTATAACAATGTATTGTTGGGTTTGTAATTTTAACAGATGTCATATATATATACGCACATATGAATAATATATGTTGTATATATATAATAATATGTGTATATTATATATAATTATATATGTAATTTTAATAGATGTCATGTACATATGTGTGTGTATATATATATATATATATATATATGAACAATAGTCTACAAAAAAGAGGGAAAGGGAAAGGACCTATATAGGAGTAATATTTGTATATATCACTGGAATTAAGCAAGTATAATCTGAAGCTGATTTTGGTAAGTCAAGATTATCTGGTAAACCCTAGAGCAACCACTAAAAACAGAAAACAAAACAAGCCCTGAAACACTTAAAAAGTATAGTGAAGGAATCATTAAATAAATTTAAATGCTTCATTAGAAATTATTCACTTAATGAAAAAGCAAGTAGCAAAGGAGGAATAGAGAAACAAAAAAGACATGAAACACATAGAAAACTAAATTCAAATGGCAATTGTACACCAAATAATTAGATAATTTAATGAAATGGACCATTTCCTGAAAAGATACTACCTACCATGATGGACTCAAGAAGAAACAAACAATCTGAATAGACCTATAACAAGTGAAGAGATTAAATCAGTAATAAAAATACCCACAAAGAAAGGTCCAGGCTCTAGGTAGTAAAGGCCCAAGTAGCTTCGCTACCGAATTCCACCAAACACTTCAAGAACAATTAATACGAATTCTTAACATATTCTTTCAAAAAAATAAAAGAGGTGGGGCGCCTGGGTGGCTCAGTTGGTTGAGCATCCGACTTCGGCTCAGGTCATGATCTCACAGTCTGTGGGTTCGAGCCCCGCATTGGGCTCTGTGCTGACAGCTCAGAGCCTGGAGCCTGCTTCAGATTCTGTGTCTCCCTCTCTCTCTATCCTTTTCCCACTCACACTCTGTCTCTCTCTAAATAAGATAAAGACAAAAAAATCAAAAAAAATAAAAGGAGGGAATACTTCCCAACTCATTTTATGAGGCTGGCATTACCCTGATACCAGAACCCAACAAAGCTATCACAAGAAAACTAGAGACTGAGATCTCTTATGAATATGGAAGCAAAATGGGACACCTGGCTGGCTCAGAAATTACTTTAAAAATGTATGGAATGGGGCACCTGGGTGGCTGAGTTGTTTAAGTGTCTGATTCTTGATTTCAGCTCAGGTCATGATCTCCATTTCATGGGATCGAGCCCTGCATTGGGCTCTGCGCTGGAAGCGTGGAGCCTGCTTGGGTCTCTCTCTCTCTCTCTCTCTCTCTCTCACACACACACACACACACACCCCTTGCTGGCTCTCTCTCTCTGTCTTTCTAAAAAACAAAATACATGGAAGCAAAAATCCTTAACAAAACTATTAGCAAACTGAATCCAACAACAAAAAGAATTCTACATCATAATAACAGGGGAAATGTATTCCAGGAATTCAAGGTTGGTTTAACATCTGAAAATCAATTAATGTGATACATCATATCAATAGAATAAAAAATAAAAATCACATGATTATCTCCATAGATGCAGAAAAAGCACTGACAAAATCCAGCAGCATATCATGATAAAAAACACTCAACAAAATAGGAATAGAAGGGAGCTTCCTCAGCGTGATAAGGAGTATCTATAAAGAACCCACAGCTAACTTAGTGAAAGACAGGATGCTTACCTGCTAAGATCAGGAACAAGACAAGGTATCTTGCCACTTCTATTCAATATTGTTTTGGAGGTTCTAGCCAGGACAGTTAGACAAGAAAATGAAATAAAAGGTGTCCATATTGGAAAGGAAGAAATAAAAATATATTCACAGGTAACATGATCTTGTATATAAACTAAGGAATCCCCTAAAAAACTATTTGAACTAATAAACGAGTTCAGCAAGATTGCAGGATACAAGAGCAATATACAAAAATCACTTGTAATTCTATATACTTGCAATGAACAATATGAAAATTAAGAAATTTCTATTTACAATAACATCAAAAAGCATAAAATACTAGGAGCAAATTTAACAAAAGAAGTGTAAAACGTATACTCTGAAAGTTGTAAAACATTGTTGATGGAAATTAAAGATGATCTAAATAAACGGAAAGACATCCTTTGTCCATAGATCACAACATCTATGTTAAAATGGCAGTATTCCCCAAACTGATCTACTCATTCAATACCATCCCTACCAGAATTTCCGTTTATTGCTTTGTAGAAATTGATAAACATTCTAAAGTTTATATGAAATTGCAAGGGATCTAGAATAGCTAAAACAATCTTGAAACAGAAGAGCAAAGTAGGAAGACTCATACTTCCTTATTTCAAAACTTAGTACAAAACAACCGTAACATGACAGTGTAGTACTGGCATAAAGATAGACAGAGTGATCAATGGAATAAAACTGAGTGTCCAGAAATTGACCCATACTTCTACGGTTACCTGATTTTCGACAGGGGTGCCCCGACCATTCAATGGAGGAATCAATAGACTTACCAACAAAGAGTGCTGAGACTGGACAGCCACATGCAAAAAATTGAAGTTGAACCCTTATTTTACACCACATACAAAAATTAACTCCAAAGACCCAAACGTAAGAACTAAAACTGAATACTCTTACAAGAAAATGGGGATAAATCTTGATGACTTTGGATTTGGCATAGCATAGGATCCTTAGATATGACAACAAAAGCATGAGCAACAAAATAAAAAGTAGGTAAACTTCACTGAGCTTAAAAACCTTTGTGCTTTGAAGGACACTATCAAGAACATGAAAAATTATTAGCAAATCATGGATCTCATAAGGGTCTTATATCTAACATATAAAGAACTCTTATTGCTCAGTAATGAGAAGGCAGATAATTCAAAAGTGGGCAAAGGAGGGGTGTCTGGTTGGCTCAGTCAGTAGAGCATGTGACTCTTGATCTTGGGATTGTGAATTCAAGCTCCAAGTTGGGTGTAGAGTTTACTTAAAAAGATGGGCAAAGGATCTGAATAGACATTTCTCCAAGGAAGATATACAAATGGCCAATAAGCACATGAAAAAATACTCACCTTCATTAATCATCAGGGAAATGAAAATAAAAAACACAATGAGATAACCACTTTACCACAATGAGAGCCAACCACTAGGATGACTAGAATCAAAAACGGCATATAATAACAAATGGTAGCGAGAATATGGAGAAATTGGAACCTTATACACTGCTGGTGGGAATGTAAAATGGTGCAGCCACTTTGGGAAACTGTCTGGCAGTTCCTCAAACTGTTGAATGTAGCGTACCAGTACCATATGACTCAGCAGTTCGCTACTAGGTATCTAGGCAAGAGAAATGAAAACATATGCCTACAGAAAAACTTGTACATAAATGTCCGTAGCAACAGTATTCATAATAGCCAAAAGGTGGAAACAACCCAAATGTCTCTCAACTGATGAAAGGGTAAACAAAAGGTGGTATATCAATATAATGGAATGTTATTTGGCACTAAGAAGGAATGAAATACCAATACATGCTACAACATGGATGAACCTTGAAAACATGCTAAGTGAAAGAGCAGTTACAAACAAACATGTATTATTTCATTCATAAGCGAGTCTAGGGTAGGAATATCTAGGGAAATAGAAAGTAGTTTTGTGGTTGCTTAGGGCTGGGTAAAGAGTGCAGGGATACAGGAATGATAGCCAAGGGGTACAAGGTTTCTTTTTGAGGTAATGAAAATATTCTAAAACTTACAGTTTTGATGGTTGCCCAACTCTGTGAATATGCCAGAAACCATTGAATTGCGCACTTTATATAGGTGGATTTTAAGGTACGTGAATTATATCTCAGGCTATATTAAGGAAACTGCAGCCTTCTGCAAAATGGAAACAAAAGGCATGACTTTATTCCAAAAAACTATTTGTGAACATTGAAATTTGAATTTCATATAACTTTCACAAGTGATGAAATGTTATTTAAAAACCTACATTTTGTTAAAAATGTAAAAATCACTCTTAGCTCTCAAGATTGCACAATTAACGGGTGGCAAATTAGGTTTGTGTTGTGGACTGTAGTTTGCTGATCCCTAATCTAAGTTTCCTTTTTTTCTTTAATTTTTTAATTTAAAACCTTTTTAAGTAATCTCTACACTCAGTGTGGGGCTCAAACTCACAACTCTTGAGATCAAGTGTCACATGCTCTACCGACTGGGCCAGCCAGGCAACCCCGATCTAAGTTTCTATATGATAAATATTGTGAAAGGAGCTGGGTGGCTCAGTCCGTTAAGCATCTGACTCTTGATTTTGGCTCAGGTCATGAAATTGCGGTTTGTGGGTTTGAGCCCCGCATCTGTCTCTGTGCTGTCAGCGTGAAGATTCTCTTTTGGGATTCTCTCTCTCCCTCTCTGCCCTTTCTAGTGCGAGCTCTCTCTCTCTCTCAAAAATAAATAAACTTAAAAAAAAATGTTGTGAGAGGTTGTGAGAGACTGACCAGTAGGGAAAGGGATTTTGTATGAGATTTCTTCAGCCATAGTTATACCATGAAAATCACTTCATTTTTCTTTAAACAGACCCCAGACCCAAAGAGGATGTACAATATTATCAGCTATAGCAGGGTTTCTAAACCTTGGCACTGTTGACATTTTGGTTGGATAATTCTTTGCTGTGGTGAGGGCTGTCCTGTGCATTGTAGGATGTTTAGAAGCATCTCTGGACCTTAGCCACTAGATGCCAGTAGCACCTCCCCATACTCCCCGTCATGTCAACCAAAAATGTCTTCAGACATTGTCAAGTGTCCCTGGGAAAAAAACACCCTTCTTTCTGTCCCTCTCCCTGCCACCATATAGAAGAAGAGTAGTGATATTCAGAGAGACAGAATGGTATAGTATAGTCTGTCAAACTTAAATGTACCAGCAAATGGCCTAGGATCTTGGTAAAGTGAGAAGTCTGATTCTGTACTTCTGCAGTAGGACTGAGAATGCTGCATTTCTAACACGTTCTCAACTCTCAAATGATGATGATGTTGCTGGTCCAGGGAGTCGCAAAGCATTGGTAGAAAGTGAAATAAGTCAGAGCCTGGACTTGAATTCCAGCTAAACTTCTAGCTTGGATAAGATACTGAAGCTCTTTGGACCTCAGTTTCCACATCAGTAAAATGGAACTACCGACCCTGCAAGGTTTTATTTTTTATTTTTTACTTTAGGATTCCTGGAATACATAGTGCCAGGCAGAAAGGAAGAACTAGAAGGGAGTATAATTGGCATATAGTAGGAGGCGCAGGTCACCGTGGTCACTGCCCTGTTGCTGTTTGTCAAGCCATTGCATCTCATTGACTTTCCAGTGGAAATGCCTGTTTGTAAATGAAGATGTTCAAATATTCTGTTGAAGGTTACGGTAGTTTGACCTACGATGATAGAGCTCTGAGAAACGATTAGACTTTCTCCTGCCCTATTTTTATGTTGTACATTAACTGAGCAGGGTGCTGATACAAGGAGATGGCAGATGCATTTCGGAAAAAAAAAAGAAGACAGATGGTACTTGAGGAATTCTTTATTGAGGTGAAAGGTACGTGGTGGTCCAAGGAAGACTCCATTTCAGAACCAGTGGTAGTTAACATATGAATCATGTTACCTTATGCTAATAATAAGTTCAGACTTTTTTGCTGTAGGGATAGGGAATAAATCTCTTTCTTGCACTACTTGCTGCATTGCACAATTGGCTTGATGTTTTAGAGGATTTTTCCACTTGAAAGATTTGATATTTGTCATTTTGAGAAAGTGAGTGCTGAACGTAATTTGCCAGGAGGCTAAACGGTTATGTTATTTCTTATCTAGGCTGGAATTTTACTCTAATAATTCAATCTATCAGTGAGAAGAGCCAAATATGAAAAATTTCTCAAAATTGAGTTGTGAGAGATTCTAATAACATCTTATATTGGAAACAAAACCTCCTTCTCCTGTTGGTTGACATCCCGGATGTTTTCACATACCCAAATGGGATTATGATTGGATTAAACACCAACATTACAGATCATTCCAACATACAAATGGACATAAAGTAGAAACTTTGGAAAGAGGAAAACAGAAAGAACGAACTCTGGTATTTTCAGTAAGATGTTACATCCCAGACACCCCAAGATTTAGGCAAATGCTTCTCTTCTAGGATGTAAATCCCCAAAGGGCAGTGGTGGTCATTTCATTGCTTAGTTGTATGTAGTAATGGAACTCTTTATGAGGGCCCTGAGAAACTTTCTTCTTATTTTCAGAAGAAAGGTTGTTTCTGCCTTTTCTGTGGGTTCTCCGATGGGATTTAAGTACTGCTCATGGATGGCAGGGGTGCCGCACATCTAGGACATGGGCAGTCAGGGGTGAATGATGGAGGCAGTGTGCAGAAGGGTGAAAGAAGCAGGGTACACACTGGCTAGTGCTGCCACCTGCTGGACCCCGTGTCTGCTCTTTTGTAGGAGGAAGGGTAGGGAATAGCAGCTACCTGTGTGCCACGTGCCGTGCTAAATGCTTTAAAATGTACTATCTCATTTGACACTTGCGATAGATTCACTTATTCACTCAATGGATATTTACTGAGTACCAATGTGGACCTAGCAGTGATCAAGACCTGCTTAGGATGGAGGTCATTGGCTTCATTTTCAGACTGGGAATTGGAGGCTCCAACAGTGTAAATAGCCTGCATAATGTCCCGGCGCAGCCACTGTCTATTCTGAGAAAGAGGACAGTGGGAGAATCTCAGTAACGAACCAATGGGGGGCACGTGGGTGGTTCAGTGGGGTAAGTGCTGGGTTTTAATTTCAGCTCAGATCATGATCTCACAGTTCATGAGTTCGAGTTTTGGGCTTAGGAACCTGCTTGGGATTTTCTTTCTCCCTCGATCTCTGCCCCTCCCCTGCTCACGTGTGGGCTCAAGTCAGTTGGGAAGGTCTTAGCTCAAGTTCCAGGTTCCTGTCAGGGCTCTGAAAGAGCACAGCCTAGAGGTTATGAGTGTTGTCTCAGGAGAGCATGGTCTTGGGATCCTGATCCCTGGTTCTGCCCTAATCAGTTCAGCGCCCTCAGACAGTTTCCTTAATCCTTTCAGATGCCTGTTTCCTCATCTGTAAAATGGAGGGCATAATAATTCTTCCTGTGTGGAATATTGTTACTGGGATTAAAACTGAGTCATTATTGGTAAAGTACTTAGACTAGCACCTGCCACAGGTAAGTTCCATAGACAGGTTATTACATAAAGGGAAGTAAATCCAGGGCCTTTCAGCATTTGGCTGCCTTTTCCAGTCTCTCCCACACTTCGTCACTTACCCTTTTTGCTCTTGGCCTGTTGTCCTGGTTGCTGTTTCTGGAAAGTACCTCTTTTCATACTGGTGTGCCTTTGCATAGAATGTCCTTCTCACTTGTTTGCTGGCACAGATGTTCTTATTCTCCTTCTAGGCTCTGCTCAAGTGTTCCCCCCTCTTTTATTTTTTAATGTTTATTTTTGAGAGACCAAGAGAGACAGAGTGCAAGTGGGGCAGGGGCAGAAAGAGAGGGAAACACAGAATCCAAAGCAGGCTCCAGGCTCTGAGCTATCACCACAGAGCCTGACATGGGGCTCAAACTCATGAACCATGAGATCATGACCCGAGCCAAAGTCGGAAGCTTAACTGCCTGAGCTACCCAGGCACCCTGAGTGTTCCCCCATCTTCTGCCCAAGACCACCACATAGCTACCAGTGATGGGGCTGAGATTCAAACCCAGGTCATCTCTCTTCCAGGCTGGCTCTCTGTTAAGCTATGCCACCCATGTAGGAAGCTCCAAGTAGAAACAGGAAAGAAACCATTAGAAATCTGGAGAGAACTTTGGTATTTGGTAAACAGGATAAAGAAAATAGAAATAAGAGATCTTACAAAGAACTTCCTACTATTTGCCTATGGTATTATTTTATTTATTGCAATTGGTTTAAGATACCATTTCAAAACCATTTTGTGAACTTGCCAGTGGGCTTAAGTTTTTGGCTGGTGGATGATGTGACTGACAGCCTCTGCTAAATTGCCTCAGTGTCTGGTTTGTCTTTGAATCAAATGGACCTTTTCCATAAGTGAATGCTTTTCACTTGCCATGATCTACTTGGAATTCCTTGCCTGTGGCTTAAAATGAAGCTTATTTTGCAACAGTTAAATATTTTCTAGTTGCATATTTAACAAGCTTTGCGGTTCTTCCCTATATTCAACCTGATGCCTTCTCTTAATATTTAGTGTGTCCACATGAATAGCAATTGGTTAACCTCTCTATCCTGAGGCCTTTTCATCTACTTCGAAAAGTTATCTAACTTCTTTGAAGTCCACCTCCTTCTCCATCCCCTTTCCCCTGTGCAGTTCAGTTTTGGAGTACCTAATATTTAAGGCATTGGAGCACACAGAAAGATATTTAAGAGGGAGGGTCCCAGACTTCCAGGATGCTCATAGTCGAGTTAGAGAAACAGGATACACATGAAAAGATAATGCAAATAAGTCTGTCTGTCTATCTATCTATCTATCTATCTATCTATCTGTCAAATGAGGATGTGTTCCTGTTGAGAGAAAGAAGAAAACCATGCAGTGGAGTAAATAGGGGAAGGCAGGGATTGAAGGCAGGTCTGTGTCCAGAGATGAAGGGGAAGAGTGTTCCTGTCAGTGGATCAGTGGATGTAGCCTGAGCAAAGGCAATGGTATTATTTTATTTATTGCAATTGGTGTAAGATGCAATCCTGTGGCTTGAGGTGGAAGAGGAGAGAGGTGTGTTTGAATTCCTAGGTTCACTACAGATATTAGAGGCCTCTGAAGGCCAGGTTAAGGAGCTTGTATTCATCAAATGCAGTGGGGGAGCTTTGAGGTTTTTACTAAGAGAGTGATTTGGGTGGTTCAATCAGTTAAGAATCTGATTTTGGCTCAGGTCATGATCTCACTGCTCATGGATTTGAGCCCTGCGTCAGGCTCTGTGCTGACAACTCAGCCTGGAGCCTACTTTGGATTCTGTGTCTCCCTCTCTCTCTGCCCCTCCCCCACTCACACTCTCTCTCTCTCAAAAATAAACATTAAAAAAATAATAAATAAAGTGGTCTCTATGCAGAATGATTTCAAATGTTTGGGGGTGGAGTTGGGAAGAATTTGGAAACAAGGAGCCCAATTAGAAGACAACCTCTCTGGGCTAGGTGTCACATGGAAACCTGAACTAGCTGGGGCCTGGGACAAAACTAGGCTGAATCTAAAGGTGTGGGCACCAGGAGGATGAAGCCAGGGATCAGGGTCTTCTGTTGACCAAGAATGAGCAGGAGACCTACCAGGCCCAAAATTCAGGAGGTACTGAGGTCTAGAGCCAGTCCTCAATTGGCAAGGCCAGCCAAGCAGGAGGAAGTTCTTGGGTGAGACCTGGCCAGCATTGGGTTCAGGAGGTCAGTGCACTTACCTGTATCCGGTCCGGGGCTGCAGTCAGGGTGTTACTTGTGTAAAACCAGCAAGAGCCCTGAACTGGTGTTTGAACCCCTGGCTTCTAGGCAGAGCTCCTCACTAGGCAGAGCTCCTCAGTGTGATCTTGGGCATGCCTCTTCTTTCCCCCATCCCAGATCTTAGTTCTTAGTGGGAAAAATGAGAGGAAAGAACTTTATTTCAAAGGCCCTCTGCTTTAACATCCTATTTTAAGTGATCTGGGCAGAAGCAACTCATTGCGCACCTCCCCCTTTCATACTTCCTTCTTAGGTAGGAAGCCATCTCAGGACTTGAGCATGTAGGTGTGAGAAAAATCTGCTGGAGGACGGGAAGAGTATTGCTTAGGGAACAAGAGCTGGCATCCTGATAGAAGGGGTAAGTTGGTGTGGGTGCAAGCCCTGCCACTACCACCTGCTGCTTGAGTGATCTTGAACTCCCTTCTCTAAGCTTCAGTTGCCACATCGGTAATATGAGGAGAATAATAGTATTTTTCTTACAGGATTGTTTGAAGGCACTGATGCGGTGGACCTTTATAGGCCCTTCGCCCAGGGCCTGACGGTAGTAAGCACTTGGTAGACCTTAGCTTCTCATGTAATGAGTTGGGGGTATGGGAGTAAAGAGGAAAGGTCCCACGCTGGAGGCACTGCAGATTTTCTCCTTTTCATCTTCATTTTCTTTGAATCTTCTTCAGGTTATCCATGCCTTTGGGAATTGTAGGCTCACTGGACTCTAGAATTAGTCTAAATATAATGAGCTTTATCTTACACCATATTTCTGTTTAAGGATCTTCTTTTTGTAATGTGCTACATGATTGATCTCTGTTGAGCTTGATGTCCACTGTGATAGCAGGATTCTTTTCTGATTTCTGCCATATTTGTTCTCTGTTCTTTTGTCCCCCAGTGTGTTGTTTTTCTCTGTTTTTTGTTTTGGACGACTTCTCTAATTATTCATGCTACTTTTGCATTCTTGTCCAAGAACATTTTTGGTGCTTGTTTATTTTTAATTTCAGAAGTTAAAGGCATTTGAGGTCTTAAAAACCCAGAATTGAGTTTTCTCAGAGCTGCTAATCTTTTTAGCCAGCTGGTGATGAGGCTTCTCTGGTGTGTTACAGGATGATGTGTGCCATCCTCCTGTCTGTGCTTTGTCTAATTTAGATTCTGAATCCACATGTTTTAGTACATTTTTAGCACATAAAAATTTATTACCAAACTAGTGCTGACCTTAGGGAAAAAAATCTTTAATCAAATCTTCAGTCACCACTGCGGAGACTCAAGGTGCTTATCCCAGTTTAGAAATCGCTCCGGCCACCACTAGGTGGGGTCAGAGAACATCATTTCTAAAGGCATGGGGTCCTTTTCCTCTTCCAGTCCTCACTACCATTTGACTTTTTGCTTCTTTGGAAAAAAAAGAAAAGAAAAAAAAATTGAACTGAGCTTTGGAAAAGTCACAAAAGTTCCCTGTGAGTTACATTACTTATGGTTTCCCCCATCCACCTTGCCAGCTTTAATCTCCTAGTTTTTGTCGTTTTGATAATTTAACTTTCAGATAAAACTTAAAACCAAAGCCCAGAGTAATTACTAAACTTATCTGAACTGATCTGGAGTTTTAAATTCAGCAACAGTGACTTTATCTAGTGTCCTACTCATATTGGCTGGAGAGTAAATCAGTCTCATAAATTTATTAAAGAAGTCTTCAACCCACAGTTGGCCTCATCCACCTGTAGACATTTTTACCAGCCCTGTATGCTCCTATCTAAACCTTACAGTGTTGTTAAATCAGTGTCTTCATCACAGACCGCTGTGACAGGTCAAGCTAGAAACAGAACCTGAATGTTTAAAATTTTTTTCCAGGCTAGAGTTGGGGTTCTCCATGAGCTCGTTTGCACAGATGGATTATGCTCCAGCTGTTTTGCTGGGAGCTATTTTGAAAGAATGTACTTTTAAATACAAACTAATTTTTGTGATGTCCAGGGCAGGAGGAGTTAATCAGCTGGATAATACTTAGTCATGGGCTGTGTTTTGGTCTGTTAGTTTCTTTTCTTTTTTTTAATGTTTATTTATTTATTTTGAGAGAGAGAGAGAGACAGACAGACAGACAAGGTGTGGGGGAGAGGCAGAGAGAGAGAAGGAGAAAGAGAAACCCAAGCAGGCTCCACACTGTCAGAGCAGAGCCCGATGGGGCTTGACCCACAAATATTATTCTCAGTATTTCAACATTTTGCGATTATTGATAATTGCTGAATGTCAACAGTGTGCTAGGTGCTAAAAGTTATTTTTCAGCAACGTTACAATGACCATTTCTGTTACATTCGAGAGTTTATTATTAATACAGCCAGCTCTTGATTATTAGGAGTAAGGAACACAGCAGCAATAACAGACCCTGAGTAAGGAAAAAGAATGTAGAAAGCACACTTAAATTAAATGTTAAGTGTTATTTACATCCCTGGAAATGATTTTAAGATATAGAATGGAATGTTAGAGGATTAAAAGAAAATCATTATAACAGTGGAAAAAGTGCTACATGGTTTATACAAAACCATCTCAAGCTCATAGACTCAGAGGGTGTTAATCCTCAAAGACCACTTGATGATTGTGGAAGCTGAGACCCAAAGAGGTTAAGTGACTTTCCCAACACAGCAGGTTTGGGTGTTTTGTAGCTATTTGACAAGGCTATGATTGCTCTCATGTTGTGAGCTAAATTCCAAAGATAGAGATTGTCTTCTTTGCTTTTGGGGGACTGTATTGCTTTTATAGCACCATAACTGTATTATTTCTTTTTGCTCTGTCATCTATCAGCTGACTTGGAAATGCCTCATCTTTTTTCATAGCATCATAAAATCGGGACCTTGCATGGGCATAGGAGATTGACAGAGGAAGAAACTGAGGCCCAGTGGAGTTGCATGGCTCACTAAGGTTATATATAGGCTTGTGTATGGTAGAGGGGGAGGGAGTTTAGGATACAGATCCCCTCTCCGGGTTCACTGCTACTCCCATACCCTCTCTCCACTGTAGCGGGAAACATGCCAGAAGCTACAAACATAAGGACTTTTTTCCCCTAGAAAACCATAATTCACTTAGTTTTGAAAGAGTTTAAAACTTCCATTTTGTGGTTTCCTGAGGTGTTGTGATTTGTTTCTTACTAGTTTCTTTTGTTCTATGGAAATTTTTCTTGGTTGTTTCTCTGAGATTTGAATTTCCTTGACAATGTATTTTTAGAGAGAAGAAATCAGTATGTGTCACCAAAGGGGGAAAATATATACCTTAAGGCCCAATTATGCAATTAGAATTTTAATAAGGAGTATCATAAATTCTTGCTTCATTGCAATCATTACTTAGAAGACTGTTCTACTCAGAAGCCTCATCTACTTATCATCATCATTATCATCGACATCATCAGCCAACCACAAGCACTTATGGAGTGGCCACAGGTTATGCAGTACTTGCTTGGGTTCTGGGAGACTTAAAGCGTGGTATGTGTGTGTGTGTGGTATGGATAGTAATCCTTGCCTTCAAGGAGTTTGTGATCTGCAAGACTGGAGGAAAGACAGGGATCTTGGAGAAAGACAAACAGCTCATTTTCCCCATGTATATAAAGTGCATACTGACTCATGTACCTGGTGTTGTACAAGGGAAGGGGACAATGGTAAGATAAAACTATTGATCTTAGCAAGGTCTGGTTCTGGATAAATGGAAGCAAGCAAGTAGGTTTGCTGACTTGGGAGGGCACAGGCTGGGTTGTAACAGGGTAATTGGTTGGAGGGGAGGGCCTTTAAACCATTAATTTAAACTTGTTTTTTATTTTTTAAGGTTTATATATTTATTTAAAAAAATTTTTTTTGTTTTATTTATTTTTGAGACAGAGACAAAGCACGAGTGGGGGAGGGGCAGAGATCGAGGGAGACACAGACTCGGAAACAGGCTCCAGGCTCTGAGCTGTCAGCACAGAACCAGATGCGGGGCTCAAACTTGAGATCATGACCTGAGCTGAAGTCAGATGCTTAACCGACTGAGCCACCCAGGCGCCCCTATATGTTTATTTTTGAGAGAGAGAGAGGGAGCCCATGCGTGCACGCGTACAAGTGGGGGAAGGGCAAAGAAAGAGAAGGAGAAAGAGAGAATCCCAGGCAGTCTCCATACTGCCAGTGCAGAGCCTGTTGCAAGGCTTGAACCCATGAACTATGAGATCATGATCTGAGCTGAAGTCAGACGCTTAACTAACTGAGCCACCCAGGTGCCCCTTGAAACCATTAATTTAAATAGATTTGGCATACTAACAGATGATTGGGGGACTAGGAGAAGAATTCTGGCATTGATTATGGCAGAAACTGACAGGCAAGAGATTGGAGGTGGGCTCTTTTGCAAAGAGGAGGTTTTTGCCCAGATTTAGATGAGAGGTAAAGGGGTTGTATTTGGTACAGCAGAGAAATTGATCTCTTTTTTTGGAGGGTTCCCTTTTCCCTTGTGTTGGGAAATAATGGCTGATTAAGTGTGAGGTGTCCTTTAATCATGACAGGAAACAGTTGGATAGTTTTGCAATTTCGGCTCATGAGACCCAAGAGCCCACTTCTGTGGTGTGATGATATCACACCTTGAGTCTGGGCATGTCAGTTTTACACCTGCATTAATATACTTTTTTATCCTCTTTGATTAACCAGATTAAAAAAATTTTTGTTGATGTTTATTTATTTTTGAGAGAGAGCAAAAGAGAGAGAGACAGAGTACGTGCAGGAGAGGGGCAGAGATAGGGAGACGCGGAATCCAAAGCAGGCTCCAGGCTCTGAGCTGTCAGCACAGAGCCTGATGCAGGGCTTGAACCCATGAACCAGGAGATCATGACCTGAGCCGAAGTTGGATGTTTAATCACCTGAGCCACCCAGGTGCCCCAATCAGAATAGATTTTAATGGAGCCCATTATTCACTTACTGCACAGCAAAACCATTTTTATAACTTTTTCCATTGTGTTTATCTTGTAAATGGAAGTATTTGGTATCTATTTTTTTTCAAAATGGACAAATAGAAGTTGTATTTAGATTAGCATCTTAAATTTTCTAGACGTTTCAAAAAATAAATGTTTATTTTGAGAGAGAACAAGAGCATGTGCATGTGCACGCGTGACCGTGAGAGGGGCAGAGAGTGAGGAGAGAGAAAATCCCAAGCAGGTACCACACTGTCAGCGCAGAGGCCATCAGGGGGCTCGGTCTCACCAACCTTGAGATCATGACCTAAGCCAAAATCAAGAGTTAGACGCTTAACCAGCTGAGCCACCCAGGCCTCCCTCTAGACTTACAAACTGGTTCTTGTAGCCAGCGATGACTGCAGAAGTCAGTTAGAGGTAAATGTTAAGAGGGGAAATCACAGTTGTCCTTGGTTTTCCATTTCTGAAATAGTGGTAAACACATAGCACATGTCCTGAGACCTGGGGAGGGACAGTTCCTTCATTGCTCTATCTGTAAGGGGCTGACCTTTTGACAGTTTTTATGGCAAATGCTAGGGCAGCTTGTGAACTAAACCCTAATAAGCAAATGCTGGGTTTATCACTTCTCTCAATCAAATAGCATGTCTTGTGTGGCTGAAAATCTAGTCCCCCAGACCTGTATGAAATGGAACGTTGTTTTCCCTGGCTGCTTTTTCTAGATTTGAGTCTTCTCCATAAACCCAAAGTTTCTCTGTTGTCTAATTCTTTGACATTTCACAGATGGCGGCCAAATTCAGTTCTCTTTCTTTAAGAAAAGTTGTCATCTTCTAACTGTGGCCTTTCCCCATCATGCGGCTGGTTTCCTACTGACCCTACCCCGGTTTATCAGTAAATAAGAGGGATTATTGGTGGCTGCATGACCCAGAGAAAGCAGTGGGAGAAATGCATTGTGAAGTGTCAAAAGTAAAAAAATGGCAGTTTTAGGGTTGTGAGTCTAAACCTAGCCGAGTGTAAGATGACAGTTGTGGATGCTGTTCATAACGTTTCCCCGGTTAATAGACCCCAATCAGCACTGTAGGTTATTGGTGCCAGTTGCTTCTTACAACAGAAAAATGCTACGTTCCTGCTGTGGAGGGTGAGTGCTTAGTGCTGTTTACTTAAAACATTCTAGGTTGATAAATTACAAGCACTTCACTTTGGGTAAAGCTCATAAATCTAGCCCCTACGAAAAATAACAAGCTGACAGCACTTAGTCCTGTTTATAAAGTTCATACGCATCTATCTTTGATATGGGCACCAGTATATATCTATGAAACAGCACTGCAGCCTGTTAAAGTAACGGGAGAGCACAGCCACAAAGCGAAAAGCATTATACTTCCAGGCTCACTACCATTAGCCCCTCTGCTTGAAGGGCACCTCGAGGACGAGGCTTGCAGAGCAGGAGCTTGCACACCATGGAGTCCAGATTTGTGCTCCTTCCTTCCTTCTCCCGGCAAATCACCTTTCTCACTCCCGCCGCCTCCCTTTTCCTGTCTGCAAAATGATCATCTGCCTGTTAGCGTCCGTGTTCTTCATTAGGCTGAGACGAGGCCCAGAGCTGTGCTGTGTGTGGAGCAGTTTGAACACTTAGGCCAGGTGGAGAGACAAGGGCCTCAGTGAACACTTAAGCGTCTGTTCTGGAAAAAGGACAAACCCTAACCAAAAGACCTTTAGGTAGTGTAAGGGCAAAGCCTGGAAGGCTTACATGCTATCAGGTATCAGAAAAGGAAATCTTTTAATAAAAAAATAAGCATGAGACTCATCCCACTGGCCGTGGGATCTTCTTAGAGATCTGGCAGGTGTCGTCATGGGATGCATGACGGCTCGGAACCTGTGACTGAGCAACCTACTTCGTAACCAACTTGTGGAGAGTCCGAAGTGTCACATGCATCGGGCTGAAGCTGCCTATTCAGTACCGCATTGAACATTCAGTACTGCAGATAGTGTAATTATGCTGCTTGTCAGATACTAGAAAAGTGCAAAGAACATTCCTTCACTTTGCAACAGCTTGGACCCAAGCGGCAGACGTGCTGTTCCCTCCGGCTGGCATGACCTCCCTTTCTTCAGCCCCTTCACCCGAGTATTAGCTGCTGCCTGGCTTCCAAGACCCAGCTCAGACTGTGTCTCCTCAGTGAAGCCCCTCACCCAGGCCCCCCGGCCCGAGCTGTTTTCCCACAGCACCGTGGTCTGTTAGCATTTACCAGGTCGAATTTTTGTTATCCATTTACCTACCTGTCTTCCCTGTCAGACATGAATGGGGACAGTGTCTTGTCCTGAATTCATCATTTATCTCTTGTGCCGAACATAATGTCTAGAACGTAGTGGGTGCTCAATAAATGTTTGTCAAATGAGTGATAGCATGGTTAGCTCGATGAGAATTGATGGTGCCCTTTCTGATCTGTCATCCATCATCCATGGAGTGAAACAGGACCGGGAGGCTTTACATGGCAGGACTTGAAAATGTAAGGAGAAGAGGTGGGGTTAGAATGAATAATAACCACCCTTTTTTGAGTATTTACCATGAGCTGGGCACTATATTTACTTAAGTATTTAAGCTTTTAAAATATATTAATGCACTTAATCCTTAGATTAACCTGCTAAGACCGGGTCTGTATGTTATCCCCCTTGCAAGCACAAGAAAGTTCAATAACTTGCCCAAGGTCACGCAGTGACAGCGTGGAGATTCATACTGATGTTAGACAACTATCTATCTGTGCCTCTTAGACTGGTTCCTGGAAAGAATTAAGCCCTATTGTACAGAGGCATCCATCTTAGGTAATGATTCACCTTCTCTCCTGTATATCTAGAATGGGATGGTTATGTTTTCTCCTTGGGGAAAAAGGAGAAAACAGTCACCAGGATAGCTTTTTGGGTTCTGTGGTTAAAATGAGAGAGGCGGAGTTAGTTGACAAAGAATTGGTGTTAGGTGGTCATTTTGGTCCTTACAGAAGGACAGCAGTATTCTCCAGTCACTGAACAACAGTGCTTTCTTTCATTCCCTACAAGGACCATCTAAGCTTTTTTGCCTCTAGACCTTTCCATATGCTGTTCCCTGCTCACTATTTCTTCCTCAAGCCCACTCTTCACTTGGCTCCCCTCTCCCACCATGAGAGTTGTTTTAGATGCCATTCTCCCCCGCCCTCAAAGATAGAGTGTCCCTTCCTGGGGGTCCCTGTTGTAGCACTCACAAGTGTTGTAGTGCTAGAAACCACACTTAGAGTTGATTATTGTGTGTAAGGTGAGGAAGATGACTGGCTCATGTCCTAAGCCTATTCTGTAAGAGCAGAGACTGTCTCAGGGGTGCCTGGGTGGCTCAGTTGGTTAAGTGTCTGACTTCGGCTCAGGTCATGATCTCACAGTTTATGGGTTCGAGCCCCTCATCAGGCTCTGCCCTGACAGCGCAGAGCCTGCTTGGGATTCTTTCTCTCCTTCTCTCTCTGCGCCTCCCCTGCTCTTGCTCTCTAAATAAATAAATAAATAAACATTAATTTAAAAAAAAAGCAGAGACTGTCTCTTTTGTTCCTCATTTATCTCCTGTACCTTGAATGGTACTTGGACACAATGTGTGTTCACCAAATATTTGTTGGAAGAGTGGATGCATGGGGGCTGATTTTGCTCTAAGTTTTTGAGCCTTGTTTTTTTTTTTTTATGTTTATTTATTTTGAAAGAGAGAGACAATGAGCTGGGGAGGAGCGGGGGTGGGGGTGGGAGAGAGAATCCCAAGCAGGCTCTGTGCTGTTAGTTTAGAGCCCAACTTGGGGCTCGATCTCATGAACCATGAGATCATGACCTGAGCCGAAATCAAGAGTTTAACCAACCTGAGCCACCCAAGCGTCCCAAGCCTTGGGTTTTTGAAGTAGGCAAGTCTTCTGTTGGACGGCCATTGTTTGCTGTATCCTTTTTTTTAAAATTTTTTTTATGTTTATTTGAAAAAGAGCATGCACATGCGTGCGTGGGGGAGGGGCAGAGAGAGAGGGAGACACAGAATCTGAAGCAGGCTCCAGGCTCCGAGCTGTCAGCACAGAGCCCAACATGGGGCTGGAACTCATGAACTGTGAGATCAGGATCTGAGCCGAAGTCAATGCTTAATTGACCGAGCCACCCAGGTGCCCCGTTTGCTGTGTTTTTATATACAAAGTCGGCCGGGCACTTTGTCAACAGAGAGATGACTGATGTCACTGTTGCTCTGAGGCACCTACCATCTTAGGAGACATTCTGATGTTCAGATCACATCACAGCATCAGCACAATGCAGTGGGTCGCTGATAAAACTGTAAAGAGGGACATGGTCACATTCTGGTCGTCATCTGGGACTAAGGAAGCCCATCCACAACCCAAGACCTCCTTTCACAGAGTGTCATGGGAATCACTGGAACAACTGTGACCAGTGGTTCTTGTTTGTAAAGAAGTAGAAACCCAGGGCCCCTGGGTGGCTTAGTTGGTTAAGCATCTAACTCTTAATTTTAGCTCAGGTCATGATCTCATGGTTCACGGTTCAAGCTCTGTGTCAGGCTCTGTGCTGACAGCAAGGAGCCTGTTTGGGATTCCCTCTCTCCTTCTCTTTCTGCTCCTCCCCTGCTTGCATGCTCGTGCTTTGCTCGCGCGCTCATGCGCGCGCGCTCACGCGCTCGCTCGCTCTCTCTCTCTCTCTCAAAAAAAAAAGTAGAAACCCAAATTAGGAAGACTAAGCAAGCCTCCATACACTTGGGGAAGGGCATGTTGAAAAGTAGAACCTCACATAGATACACAACATGTTAGAGGTTAGATTAAACCCAAAAGAAAAACGTTTTCCTTCTTCTTTTTTTAAAAAAAATGTTTGTTTATTTATTTTTGAGGCAGGGGAGGGGCAGAGAGAGAAGAGAGAGAATCCTGAGTAGGCTTCTCACTGTCAGTGTAGAGCTTGACGTGGGGCTCCAACTCTGGAGCTGTGAGATCATGACCTGAGCTGAAATCAGAAGTTGGAGGTTTAAACGACTGAGTTACCCAGGTGGCCCCAAAAGAAAAACTTCTTAATTACTTTATGATAGAACATTTTATTTTATAAATAGAGCTAATAAGTTGACTTAAAAATTTTTTAACATTTATTTATTTTTGAGACAGAGCACGAGTGGGGGAGGAACAGAGAGAGAGGGGGGTCACAGAATCCAAAGCAGGCTCCAGGCTCTGAGCTGTCAGCACAGAGCCCAATGCAGGGCTCCAACTCACAGACTGTGAGATCATGACCTGAGCCGAAGTTGGACGCTCGACCAACTGAACTACCCAAGCACCCTGACTTTTTTTTTAATATTTATTTATTTTTGAGACAGAGAGTATCATGTGCGCAAACCAGAGAGGGACAGGGAGGGAGGGGGACAGAGGATCTGAAAAGGGCTCTGTGCTGACAGCAGTGAGCCTGATGCAGGGCCTGAACTCACGAACTGTGAAATCGTGACCTAAGCCGAAGTCAGACGTTTAACTGACTGAGCCACCCAGGTGCCCCTCAGCTAGTAAGACTTTAAATCAAATGTATTTAGGACATCTCTACCTCGTTTCCTCTGACACTATAACTTATCCTGTCCAACACTTAGTTGTTCATCAATTCCCTCTGAAACATGCTGCTCCTCCTGTATGCCATCTCTCCTCTAGTGGAACCACCTGCTGTTCAAGCCAGAAATGCAGGTGTCCCTCTTCATTCTTGATCCCTCAGTCTCTACCAGCACTCAGGTGCCAGCTCTGCGACTGCCTCCTTTCCAATTCTCTGGCTGTCTTCTCTCCCTCCCACTGCCTTAATCAAGGCCGGAGTTGGCCTCCTTTCTGCTCTTCTTGATTCTAGGCTCCTTTCCTCCAACTCATTGTCTGCCCTGTTGATGGAGTGCATTCTGGAATGCTGATCTGATCCCATTACTCCTCTGCCCAAGAGCCTTCAACAACTCCCAAGATGAGCCACCTCGCCCCACATGGCACCCCATTCTCACCACACCCCATCTTGAGTTCAGGCTGTCTCAGCTCTACCAGATGACTTGCATTTTACTGAGCTATCATGATTTTCTTTTTAAGAGTTTTTTCTCTCTTTCATCTAACCCTCATTTGTTCTCTAAAGCCTCTTCTGACTTAGGTTCTTGTTGTGTCTCCCACAGGGCTCATGCATCCACCATTTTGCGTCCTCAGTGTCTAGCATTTCTAGGCACGTAGGATGTGCACTGTAGTGCTTACTCAAAGAGTGAGCTGTAGCAGAGGCTTTAATTCACGCTGGTCTTAAAGGAGCAATATCTGGCTCTTCCCAAGAATGGGTTTGGTTTCAGGGCGGGAGAAGAGTATTAAGACACCAGTTTCTTACTGGCAAAGGTGGTTGGGGAGTGCTGGTAGAGGGCAAGACAATGGAAATGCTCCTAGCAGGAAAAGAGTCCGTTGAGGAACTGAGGGGGTTGCCTTCCTTAGATCACCAGGAAAAAGACCAGTGTCTGCTTTAGAAGGCTGCCAAAGAATCTGTGACTCAGTTTCCTTATTTATACTTAAAGGGAAAGGGTCTATAGTAGGTAATTTCTCTGGCTCACATCCAACTGACATTCTATGATCCTTAGAGTCAAAGTTAAGAATCTAAATAAGGCATTGTGAGTTTGTGTGAGACTTTTTCCCCCTTCTCCTCACTTTTTTGCAAGCTTCCTGGGAACAAAGACGTCTATTTGCGTTCAACAGGGGTCGTTTTGCATTTTAAAAACAAAGAAGTAGAAAGGAATGCAGGAAAACTGCATTAATATGATACTATGTTTGAGAATTTAAACTCCTCCCCAAGTCAAGAAATTCACTGTTCTAGAATTTTGGTTGAGATGCGTCGCACGTTCTGCTTGCGGCCAGGCTCTCCGTGGCAGAGCCCGGTCCCTCCGTGGCCATGAGTTATGGCGGCCTGGGAATCAATACCGTGATCTTCCTGGCCCTTGGGTGTTCAACTTCTCCAAGTTAATGTCTGTTCTTTAGCGTTACATTATCTTGCAGAAGGGTAGTCATTTATAATTTATATACTATGTACCAGCTTAAAATAGAGACAAGAGGATAATCAGCATCCCAAAGCTCCTAGTTTTCCAAAATAATGTTTCTTCAGTGAAATCTGCCTGTAGGAATTAAAACCTGCCTTGAATTAAAAAATCCTTTGTGCTGTTGTCAGACTGGGGAATGGGTGTGCCCGCAGGCATTTAGCAAGCCTCGCAGGAGGGGAAGGCCATCATCTTTTTTTTTTTTAATAAAACTTGTCATTTAATTAATTCTACTCAAAATAATTTCTAAAGACCTCATCCTTTGTAGTGTTCCAGGGGTCTCACTAAAGTCACAGAGAGGAGATGGGGCAGAGCTGGAAGGACATATAGGAGAAGTGGCCCCCTTGAAGGACAAAAGCCAATTCATACCTCTGTCACTTGTCTGCTGCGGTTTTGGTGCCCTTCCATCTGGGTCGCTACTTTGCTCTTTGACTGTAAACACGGAGAATGGATGCGCTTTCCTGTTGAGTACCTCCCAGAGAACACACTGTTCATTCATATATATTAAAAATAGAAGACCTACTTGAAAAATGCTCTGTACACCCAGGTTTTAGCAAAAGCCAATCAGGTATTAGAGGTCTAACTTAGTTTTTTCCTTCTTGCTTTCATAACCTGTCTTAAACCCTAAGTTTTTCTCCCATTCCTTTTCGTTATGCATCTTCTGTGTGCCAGGACATTGGGAGAAGATTTCTAATGAGGGCAGGAGAAGGACAGACGCTTCTGTAGTCTTGTGGTCTTGTCCTTCCGGTGTCTGGCAACTGCGTTTGAATCCCAAGATTATTCTTACTGTGACCTCCATCTCTGTGATGTGTCTCGTGTGCTCACACCTGTACCTGGCGTACAGTTGAATGCCCACCTGATACCTGGGGGCGAGCATGGGTGGGGCTGGGGAGCAAGCAGCAGCTGAGGGGCTTGTAAGGGAACACCCTGGGTGATTTAACTTGGACGCCACAAGGTGGCAACATTTACTAAGCGGCTGGGCATTTTTTCCCCTATTAAGATGTTGAACTTGCTTTTACATTTTCTCATATTGAAAAGCTGAGAAAAGGGCTCAGCAGCCATTGCTTTAGGTCCTTTTGAAAGTGAAGCTGTAGGCTAAACATGCTGCAGTATATTGGTGCCTGTTGCTTCCCTGGGTTTAGATACCGAGAGTTTGAAATTGCTCCGTGTGACTATGGGTGAGTCACCTCTCCGTTGGCCTCAGTTATGCATCGGAATAGGTAGGACGAGTAGATGGGCTGACTATACATGATTTATGGCTTGGGTTTTAACTTCCTCCCCTCTACTGCTTAAAAAAAAACTTCCAGTAAAACTAGTCTTTATAAAACAAAAACAAGAAAACACTGGCTTTTTTATCAAAGGACAATGTCATGATTAAAAAAAAAAAAAATCAACGACTGGGGTGCCTGGGTTGTTCAGTTGGTAAAGCCTCTGACTTCGGCTCAGGTCATGATCTCACCGTTCGTGAATTTAAGCCCTGCATCGGGCTCTGTTGGGACAGCTCAGAGCCTGGAGCTTGTTTCGGATTCTGTGTCTTACCGCTTCCCCCACATCCCTCAAAAATAAATAAACATTAACAGAAAATTAAAAAAAAAAAATCAATGACAAAGTCTCAAAGAAATTAATATCCCTAGAAGCTAGTCATCTCCCTGGGTTAACTCAAGAGGCTAGACTCTCCTAAATGAGGATGCTTATTTACCAGCTTTCCTAAATTAGCAGCTTTGGGGATATTAAGATCTGTAAGGAACTGTCCAAGGGAGGTATTGTGTATGCTTCGCAGTGATTAGGTCATTAAGCTCTAATTGGTATTTTCCCGCTCATGGTTCTGTGTAGGAAGCTTTAAAATTATGTAGGAATTCTGTGCTCATCAGCCATCTTGGTGCCATCCCCACATTTTGGAACCTGAGAGCGGGGAGTGCAGAGAAAAGGTTTTTGTTCAAGTGGCTTACAACTTTTTGCTCACATTGCCCTTCCCTGTTGGTCTGTTATATTGCAGATGAAGTGGAAAGGGAAGGACCTCTTTGACTTGGTGTGCCGGACCCTGGGGCTTCGGGAAACTTGGTTCTTTGGACTGCAGTACACAATCAAGGACACCGTGGCCTGGCTCAAAATGGACAAGAAGGTTGGGCTGGAACTTGATGAAACCAGTGAGGCTGGTGTGTGCTCTGGTTTTTCCCTGAGCATGTGCCTCACTTATTTACTCATCACGGGGCATCATGGATGCACAGTAGAGAAAGGGGCAAGTCCTGAGTAAGTCATGTAGAAAACATGTTCTGGAGATGCCACAGGCTTTCTGCCCCTCCACACGCTCTCCTAGGCGAGCAGAACCAACCAGCATAAAACCGTTGCCATCCCTGGCTTCTTTATTCATTGTCACCAGGCTGATTGCTTCTGACTTTATGCTGTTCAACTTACTGAACCACTCACTAGTCAGGCTTTATGAATAAAAATTACTATTATATTAGTATGCCTTTTTTTTTTTATATATAGGTTATATCTTTGAAAGATTTGCTAGGGACTCCTGTTCTTTAGGTAGTGTTTTTAAGTCTTTTCGAAAAACACTGTGGCCCAACTCAGTTTAATCATTAACACGATCCAAAGAATAAAGAGTGCCCTGGTCCCTGTGGTGAAGACAGAATGACTGTTTTGTCTTTAGTCTTTATGATTCTCTGGGGCTTCTGAAGCCGGGATGACAACTGGGGCTCCTGGCAGTTCTAATGTAGCTTAGAAATGGATATTGCCTAGGGGAACTGCCTTCTGTGTGGATTCACGTGTGCACACAAAGACACACTTAACCCAGTCACCTACCTACCTAACCATGAAGACGTTTGGGAATGGGGGCCATATGATTTTGTTAGTAACTCCTAAAAGACCCCTAGATCTCAAAATAAGTCAATGTCTAAGTCTTACTCCAAATGGTACCCCCTGCAATTGATTTTATCATCTGCTGCATGGCGTGATAAACAATGAATGCCTCCTGTTTTTTACAAGTTTGACTCTAAGCTCAAGTGTTCAAATTGTGTTTCCATATGTACACAGTAATCTGAATCTTTGTGTTGGGATCTCCACTGGTTATAAATTTCATATGATGATAATTCCCAATGAGCATGAGCATCGAAGGGCCACCATGTGCCAGTGTCAGTGAGTGTCCCAGATCTGGTTAATTTTGGATCTCCTGGGCACTGCCACCTGGAATTTGGACAGGAGCATGAAGAATTATGTATCAAAGACAACAGAACCTTCAGTATCTTTTTGTGATTCTCAGCAAAGTAAATTTTAAATCCTACCTGAGTGTTGGCCAAATGCATATTAGATTGGGGGCATCAGGAGCCATTGAACCTGCTGCTCGAAGGAAATAAATTATGACACATGTTAATGGAACCTTGTAGCCCGTCACATGGCATGTTTATGTCCTGAAATGAAATTCATTCTGGAGAGCAGATGGTTCAAGCTTTTCAGTGGGTGGATGAAATTGTTAGAAGATTAAAGGCAATGTGGTTTTCTGGCTGTACTCAAGTATTTTGTAGGGCATCTCTAGAGGTTCCTTGAAACAAGGGTTGCCACAATGGACACATTTCACTTTTGTTGCTCAGTTAATGTTTAGAGGATTTCACAGAGATAGAGTTCATCATCTCTAAGCTGCATCCTGATCTGGACCCAAATGTTGGGAGTTAGCAGTTAACAAAAGAGAATATAGGAAGATTCCACTAGTTTAGAAAATTAAAAAGCCTTCAGCCTACTGTAAAGGATAGTGCCCAAGACCTTTGAGTTATAAATTTCTGCTTTTTAACTATCTCTGTGGCCTTGAGAACATCTGTGTCTTAATAATCTCAGCTCCTCTCACCCCTTGGGGATATTGATTAATCTGGTTCAGAAACACCATGTGAGGTGAATATTATCTCTTATTATAGATGGCTTCGTGAATACTTCGAACTGTAGGATCATAGCATTTGGGAAATGTGATGAATTTAGAGAGGGAAAAATATTTATACGCTCCCTGCAAAAGGATGGTGGCAGGGGAGGAACAGATGCCAACATACCTTGTTCTTCTTTTGCTCTGTAATTGTGCAGGTGCTGGATCATGATGTTTCAAAAGAAGAGCCAGTCACCTTTCACTTCCTGGCTAAATTTTATCCCGAGAATGCTGAGGAGGAGCTGGTTCAGGAGATCACGCAACATTTATTCTTCTTGCAGGTACACCAGTCGGCGCTAGCCCCACTTATTCTGAGAGAACTCACCCAGGGGTGGTTGCTGAGGCAGCCTGGCTGACCCCCTGGGAGTTGACCGCAGAGGCCTTGGCAATGCGAAAAATGCCCTGCCTCTGGGAAGTCAGTCCCTTTGGTTCCATAACGGGGGTGGGGGGGTGGGGGGGAGTCTTCAGAATAGAACTTGTACTTGAGTGAGGAGAATTGGTGTCAGAGGAGATCGCAAAAGTAGGGTAGTGAAAGAATGGGTACAAGTAGCTACCTGACTTGAAGCCTCTTTGAAGATGGATCCTGTTTTCTTCTCACTAAGTGAAAAGTACTTAATAGTTACAAAGGAAGTTCAAAGAGAGAGTTTTGGAAAGAGCAGTTCTTCCAAAAGTTCAAAATCTGCCATTGTTAAGACAGGACTTCAGAACTCCAGTGAGTTGGAGTTGAACTCCACGTGACTAATCCCACGTTTGGAACTTCAGACATTGTGCTTCCTGCTGCCCGTTGTCTGTGAATGTCTTATTCCTCCTTTCCTCCTTCATTAGAGTGTAAGCTCCTTAAAGGCAAGGCTCACTGAATACACAGGAGGCATTCCATAAGTAATTGCTCAACCGAATTGAAGACATGAGGAGCTCCGTTGTTATGGGTTCAAAGACTGCTGAGACTGGCCATCTAGGGGCACGATGAGCGGAGGCTAGCGTGAGCATGAAAACCCTGTCAGTTTTGCTGGTGTTCTTACCACTTGATCAGAGCACTGCCCCAGTTTCATGGTTAGTTGCAGTGATTGGTGGTGGAACTGCCTGTGTGCCCAGAGATGCGCGCTGTCAGTAATGGAGAAGATCGCGCAGGGGCGTTAATTACAGGATTTCCCAGAAGTAGATGTACGTACATAGTCCTCCTATAATTAGTGTGAGCCTCCGATTGTGGTGTTCAGTAAATATTAAGTTAAATATAATAAAACCCCCACATAATTTATTTTACAAAAAAGATTTGCCAAAAAAAAGTGTATACAGATGTGTGTACACACACCCACACACATGCACATGGACCCCACCCCTAACATTTTCCTTCAAAGAGAAACCCTTTCAGTTTTTCTGTAGTCTGGCTTTTTTTTTTTTCCTTTGAAAATAAATCAGGGAATTAGAAAGTGACATTGCTTTGAATAAAACCACATAATGATCTACTAGGCCCCAGAATGTCCTAGCATTATAGAGATGGCCTTCTTGTTAGTGCTTAGAAGCAGTGCCCATCCCTCTTGTGACTTTGGCTTCATTTTCCCTCGTACTGAGACGTTGGAGTGTTTTCGTGGCTGAGCAAGGCAAAATTTACTACTTTTATGAATCTGGTGACTGTTGACATCTGTGAAAAGAGAGTTGGCTTTCCTGTTGCGTTTATTTCAGTGTGCCCCCACTTCGTGAGGCTCTCTTGCCTCTATGTCTGGAACATCACACGCTGCACCATTCTAAGAAATTAAATGCAATGAGATCCGTTAATTCAACATTATGGCTTAAGAATTATATTTCCTGGACCTCACATGTACTTAAAAGTTTAATCGATCAAACTTTATTGCTTCCTTTTTCCTTAGAGCAGGCATTTGGAAAATGATGGGTTTTTTTCCTGCAGTCATAACTCAGTGGCCTTACTGACTTTTGTCTTGTGTTAAGACTTTAAAGTAGACTCCATTTCCTCTGGTGCTGCGTGTGCTCAGCACGGGCTGAGGCCCAGTCACCACCCGAGCGGCTCCTGACACTTTGAAATTCACAGCTCCCCTCTGTCATGGTCTGGATATCAGTCTCTGTTTTAACCATGGAAAGTGGTTTCCTCTTCAGCATTTGATCATGAACAGAAGAGACGAGGGTTTTTTTTTGTTTGTTTGTTAGTTTGTTTTTTTATGTGTAGTCATCTTACCAATAACTTCTCAGTGACTGAACTCCCAACCTGTCTACAGCAATAAAAAAAAAATTGTACCCTTTGTCAGAAAATCAGTAACAGGCTGGTTTGGCAGGCCTCATTAGAACACCCTGCAGCCATCTGCTGTGACCAGCCTGCACAGCTCACTTCCTCGCACACAGTGTCATGTCTCCCTTGTTGCCCCTTTCAGGTAAAGAAGCAGATTTTAGATGAAAAGATCTACTGCCCTCCCGAGGCTTCTGTGCTCCTGGCTTCTTACGCCGTCCAGGCCAAGGTAGGCTCAAAGAAGGGAAGTACCTTCCTCCTTGGCATTAATGTATGTCACAGGATCATTCCAGTCTTTTGTTTCTTCGGGTTTTCTAGGCTTCAGAGAGACTTTCCCTAGAAAAGAGATGTTTAGGACTTGTGGGCTTGGGAAACCACTTTCACTGTCCCAGGTTCTGTATATCTTGTAAGAATGTGTGTGTGTACAAGTGTTAAGTGTATGCTTATGATGAACTGTCTGTGTAATGTCATTATGCACATGTGGTTAATTAGTCACTGGACCAATCTCTCTTATTATGAACCAAGGAAAATGAACTTACTGTCTCCAGTTTGGGCCAAACTATAGCGTTTACGTCAGAAAGGCCCAGGTCCTTATTCCAGACTCATCCTCCAGGGACCAACAGCCCTGTGTGTGGGGACCATGCTATAGCCTAGAGAATGCCCTGCTTCAGACACCCCTGATGGGCATGCTAGCTTTGCTTATGGCTGGGTACAGCAGGCTCTTTGGCACCCTGAGCCCAGTTGAGCTGTTGGTGAATCATTCCCAGAGAAATCACTGCAGACTGCAGGTGGGGGTGGAGGAGACCACTGCTCTTGTGTTTTGACCTCTCTGTTTTCTTAAGACCAACTACAGGGTCAGTCAAGAGTGCTTCATGTCCTTCAGACACCCCACTTCAATCACATACATACTTTTCTTGGTCCTGCTGCTTCTTATCCCTCCCCTGCAGTATAAGAAGAGTCCCCAGAATTGGGGCACTTTCATTACTTTTGTGATTTTGCATAATCTTTTCAGTTTTTATTTTCCTTTTTCATTAGAGGTGGCCACAAAGCCATTTCCTAGTAGTGTTAAGAAAATTAATAAGACACTCTTAACTTCTTAGCCCACTTTTTGGGGAGTAGTTTAATACAATTTCAGATCAAAGCCAGGAAATGACTGGCCTGTCATTTGGGAGGGGGAAAAAAGGCTGTTCATGCTGGTCAGACTAGCAGAAGTACAAGAATCAATTCAATCACTTGATGCCTCGTCTAATATTTGCTGAGTGTTCACCACGCCTAAGGAGTGGGTTGTTGACTCTGTCACAGATACAGACACTATAGCGAGTATCTACCCTTAGCAATTTGGCCAAGGTCATTCAGACAATCTTGGGTAAAGCTAAGGGCAGAATTCATGGCTTTGGGATTGTGTTTTATGCCTCCCCTATTCCACTGCCCAGAAAAATGAGTAATCGAAAAAAACATAAAATGGGCCTTGATTCAACTAAAACATATGCTTCCTTTTATGCTTTGATTAAGAATATTAATAACAGGAAAAACGTGTCCTTTCAATCAGTAGTGCCCTGACAGTGATGAAGCAGTCATTGTCACTCTCATCAAATGCGAGCACTTCCTGGCCCGGAACCGAGTGCCTTTTTAGCACGCTTTCTCCCCAGCTGAGAGGAGACCCAAGCTCTCAAGGACACTACCTCTCTTTGAAGGGCTTCAGTCTCAAAGGCTACATTTCCTTTGCATGGATTTTGGGCCACAAATTCAAAGGCCACCTGTGGAAAAAAATAACTTTTCAGGGAGCCAGCAGATGTTTGCTTAAACAGATTTCACTGTAGGAAAGCCCTACTAATTTGGATCCTACTAATTTAGAGATGAAAGTGATTCACAGACAGCATATGTGGTTCATATGGAGGAGGATGTTCTAACTGTTTTTTCCGGTGTTAATTTTCAGGATCTTACAAATAAAGGTAATCTGTGGCTTCAAGTCTGCATTCTAGAAACTAAGGATTATTATCAGATGCTTCCAATTTCTAGGACTGTTGGTTAATGTTCAAAAGAGATCTCTGATTACAGTATTAATAGGATCTTACACGCCTGTAATATTTTACAGTTCTACAAAGTGTTACACATGAATATCTCGTGGAATACTTAGTGTAGTCTTTTCCATGAGCCACAGCTTGAGAGTATTATGCCCGTTTTGCAGATGAGGAATTTAAGACTCAGAAAGGATTAGTAATTTGTCTGAAGTCCTAATACTTTATGTTAATTCTTTTTCAATGGAATTTATAGCCCACTTCTTGATGGACAAGATTTGAAGCAGAGCGGAACTAGAGACTAGAGCTGGCATGAGAACCCTACCATCCAGGGCTCTTAGCTCACCACTCCGCTCTTGCCCTCCCTTGAGTAGCGTGTGAGGGACGTCTCTGGGTAGCACGCACTGCCCTTTGCCAAATTCCATATTCATTTACAGGGTCTAATTTAGTCCAAACTTCTCAGTAAACCACACTGGTTCCCTCCATCATATTCAATTTGTTTTCGTCTTCAACCTTTCTGAAACAGAAAGGAACTTTAGAAGTGTGGTGTGGAAAGTGAATCGGGCTCATTAACACATGGAATGTAATTATGCACAAATGTATTCATTATGGTATTTCAGCTGTTGGAATGATATAGACACAGCTAATTCCACAGCATCAAGAAACAATTACCCTCAAAGTATAAATACAAATATTAATCACATGGTTCAGTTCACAAGAACCATATTTCTTGGTTAGCGTTTGAGTTGTTTGACTCAAAAAGTCTGACTGTTTTTGTTATTGTTGTTGTTGTTTTGTTTTGTTTGGTCCAGTCACATGATATACCAAACCATCTTGCAATGTTTTAAGCCACCTGTTTGATTTTATATTGACAACTTGGTGTTTGAAATGTGTTCTTATTAAAAATGACTTTGGAAGGTCATGGTATGTAATTTACCAGTCTTGCAGCACTGGCCTGCAGACTCCTAGTGTTCAGAGAGAGAAACGGATAGTGGGAGAGGAGGCTTAGCGTTTCTTGGTACTCTTTGATGCCGGTTAGGGAAAAAGAGTGCCAAAAGGCAATTTAGAAGTTAGGTACATGTACAGTGTAGGTGGAGAGTAGCAGGAGTTGAGGCTGGAGAGATCTGTAGGACGCCAGATCAGAAAGGGTCTTAACTTTATCGTGTGGGTGGTGCAGAGCCAGTAAAGGGTTTATATTTTAGACAGATCCTTTGGTGGCTGTGTGAAGGCCAGATTGGAGTGAGGTAGGTTTGGAAGCAGGGAGACCTATTAGAAGGCTGTGGTGGTCATCCTGGGGAGAGGCTCTGAGCCTCACACCTGGGGCAGTAGTCAGTTGGATGGGAGGAGACTAACTTGAAAATATCCAAGAGGTAAAAGTTGAATATAAATGGTGTTGTCCTTCACACACCCTCCCCCATTTATGGCTTATACTTTTACACATTGATATTTTTTCCCACTCAATTATTGATTTTGAGATGTATCATGTTGTATGTGTGGATGTAGCTCAGTGGTCCTAATTGATGTATGGTGGCCATTGATGAGTAAACCTAATTCATTGATCCATCCCCCTTCTAAGGGAGAGGTAGGTTTAGTTTCTCCTTCCCCCCTACCCCATTATCAACAGTGCTTTACTGAAGATCCTTTTATATGAATCCTCGTATCCATGTGCAAAAGTAGATTTCTACAGGTAGATTTCTACAGGCAGAACTGCAGATATATCCCTGAACATAAAGAACTCTTGAGTATATGGGAAAAAGACAGCAGAAAAATGGGTACAAAGGGCATACATATTTTATAGAGGAGAACATGAGAATGGTCGGTAAATAGAAAAAGATGTTCAATCTCACTAGTAATCAAGAAAAAGAAAAAGCAACAATAACATGCCATTTCAAACCCAGAAGGTTGACAATGATTAGTAAATAGGAGAGAAGTGTTGTTTGAGCTCACGTACTGGCAGAAACGGACTGTGAACTGGCATGACTTCTGTAGAGCAGTGGGTGTGATAGGAGCCCATCAGGTCAGGGGACACCCCGTCCCTGAAATTCCCCTTCTAGGTGGCTACCCTAGAAGCTATACAGGACCTCCTGTATAGCATGCCTTTTTTACTTAAAACTATCAGAGCAGATCGTCCCACTTCATTTTTTTTAATTAAGAAAAAAAAATGGGGTGCCTGGATGGCTCAGTCGGTTGGGCGGCCGACTTCAGCTCGGGTCATGATCTCATGGTTCGTGGGTTCGAGCCTCGTGTCGGGCTCTGTGCTGACAGCCCGGAGCCCGGAGCCTGCTTCTGATTCTGTGTCTCCCTCTCTCTCTGACCCTCCCCCCCCCACACTCTGTGTCTCTCTCTCAAAAATAAATAAACGTTAAAAAAAATTTAAAAAAAAAATTTTTTTTTTTGAGAGAGAGGCAGAGCACGAGTGGGGCAGGGGCAGAGAGAGAGGGAAACACAGAATCTGAAGCAGGCTCCAGGCTCTGAGATATCTGCACAGAGAGTCCAATGTGCAGCTCAAATTCACAAGCTGTGAGATCATAACCTGAGCTGAAGTTGGATGCTTAACTGTCCCAGCCACCCAGACACCCCAATTTTTTTTAGTGTTTATTTATTTTGAGAGAGAGAGAGAGAGAGAGAGAAGGGGAGAGGTAGAGAGAAGGAGAGAGAGAATCCCAAGCAGACTCCGTGCTGTCAGCACAGCAGGGCTTGAACTCACAAAACTGCAAAATCATGACCTGAGCCAAAATCGAGTTGGTCGCTTAACCGACCGACAGAGCCATCCAGGCGCCCCTTGTCCCACTTTATTTTTAATGTTTATTCATTTTTGAGAGTCAGAGAAAGACAGAGTGCGAGCAGGGGAGGGGCAGAGAGAGGGAGAAACAGAATCCAAAGCAGGCTTCAGGCTCTGAGCTGTCAGCACAGAGCATGTCGCGAGGCTCAAACTCACGCACCGTGAGATCAGGACCTGAGCTGAAGTCGCTCAACCAACAGAGCCACCCAGGCACCCCTTCCCACTTTATTTTTATTTTTATTTTATTTTTATTAAAAACATTTTTTTAAATGTCTTTATTTTTTTTATTTTGAGAGACAGAGAGTGAGCGGAAGAAGGGCAGAGAGAGAGGGAGACACAGAATCTGAAGCAGGCTCCAGGCTCTGAGCTGTCAGCACAGAGCCCGACGCAGGGCTCGAACTCACAAACTGTGAGATCATGACCTGAGCCGAAGTCGGACGCTTAACTGACTGAGCCACCCAGGCGCCCCTTTTCCCACTTTATTTTTAAACTACTGAACAGTATTTCCTAAAAAGGAGGGACTGTGGATTATTTAAATATCTCTTTACTGGTAGATACGTAGGTTTGTTTTTTATTATTTAAACGAATCAGTGAACATCTTTGAATATGCATCTTTGGGCACATATGAACAATCTTTCTCTAGGATAAATACCAAGAAATGGCATAACTGGGCAGAAGGATAAGAACCTTTAAAATTTAAATAATGCCAAGTGAAAGAAGTGGGACACAAAAGGCTGCCTATTGTGTGATTCCACTTATATGAAATGTCCAGAATAGGCAAATCCATAGAGACAGAAAGTAGATTTAGTGGTTGCTAGGGGCTAGAAGGAGGAAGAAATTAGGACTTAACTGCTAATGGGTATGGGATTTTTTTGGGGATGATAGAAATATTCTGGAATTAGATTGTGGTGATGGTTGTACAACATTCTGAGTATACTAAAAACCACTGAATTGTATGCTCAAAATGGTGAATTTTAGGTATGTAAATTCATCAGAATAAAAAAACATTAAATATGTATGGCCAAATTGTCCTCCAAAAGTCTTGTCCTAATTTAACTTTTAAGAATAGCGTGTGAGGGGCACCTGGGTAGCTTAGTAGGTCGATCGTCTGACTTAGACTTAAGTGATGATCTCATGGTTCCAAAATTCGAGCCCTGCATTGGGCTCAGTGCTGTTAGGGCACAGCCTGCTTTGGATCCTATGTCCCCACTCTCTTTCTGCCCCTACCCCGCTTGCACATGCTCTCTCTCTCTCACAAATAAACAAACATTAAAAAAATGTAAAAAAAACCCAGCGTGTGAGAATACCTGTTTTTCTACATCCTCATTAACAGTGGATGCTATCAGTCTTTTAAATTTTTGCTAATCTGACCGAAAAATAGTTTTTTTTTTAAGTTTTTGTTTCCTAATTACCATGGGGGCTGAGAATCTTTTCATAGATTTCATAGATTTCTTTCCTCTGTGAATCAAGTATTTACAACTTGCTCATTTTTCTACTGTATTGTTTATCTTTTTCTAATTGATTTATAGGAGCTCCGTATATTGAGTGTTAACGTTTTATCTTTTTTTTTCTTTTTTCTTTTTTTTCTTTCTTTTTTTTTTTTTTTTTAACCTATCAGACTTGTCAGTCTTTTTCTTTTTATGTTTTGGGTGACTTTTAGAATGGCCTCACCAACCATTGTTCTGCACATGTCCTACATCTTGTTCTGGTATTTTTATGGATTTTCATTTATGGGTTTGAGTCTTTAATCCATCTTGAATTTAGTGACGGGTGTTTGGTAAGGAATCTGTTCATTCTATGTATATATTGATCAAATCTGTCTGTTTTGTGAAATCCTGTTCACAGGAAGCATTTGGTCGAATTTCTCATGTATATAGGCAGAGGATAGTATTTCATATCCAGAATGAGCTTCCATTTAAACCTAGGAATTGACTTACTTAAAGAGTCCTTTAAATGCTGAACTCCCTCCTTGAATTTAAATTCAATTGGCTTATATCAGGGGTGGTTCCAGGTTTTGTGGAGCCTGAAGTTTATATAATTTAGGGGCTTCTTTTTAATGCTAGAATACCAAATTTTGAGTATAAAATTAAGTTCAGGCCCACACAGGTGCAGAGAGACCTGAAACCCAAACTTCATTCAAAGTAAATTCATTCCTGGTTTTGTTACTAGAATACATCTGTTCATAAAAGGATGAGGCCCAGCCATCTCCACCTATGGAGTGGTATGACTTTCTTTTATATTCTCTAACTGCCACAACTTAAGGACTTTCTTCTTCTTTTGTTTTTTAAAGGGACATTTAAGAACAGACACATGCATCAAGGTGGCTTTAATGTTGAAGGTGGAGTTAGTCCAGCCGTGAAGTTCTCTAAGCAGGGTCTTTGCTGCCTCTGCATTGCTCAGATGTGTAACATATTTGATCACTGAAGTAGCTGGGAGCTCAGTATGATAATGTGGGTCGTTAATCTTACAAGCCTTTGGAACCTGAATTTACAACTTTAACTTTGCATATCTGCTTACTTCTGCATTTAGAGTATGGTCAGCACCATTAAGAGGTTTGCAAATGTGACTAACAGGGCTTGCTTTAGCATCCTACCCCTTCAAAAATCAGAGGTGGGGGGGGGTGCATCATGCCTGGTTGGCTCAGTTGGGTTAAGCATCCTACTTAGGCTGAGGTCCTGATCTCACAGTTTGTGAGTTCAAGCCCCAAGTCAGGCTCTGTGCTGACAACTCAGAGCCTGGAGCCTGCTTTGGATTCTGTGTCTTCCCTCCCTTTCTCTCTGCTCCTCCCCCGCTCATGCTGTCTCTCCTTCAAAAATAAGTAAACATTAAAAAAATTTTATATGGGTATTATTTCATTTAATCCCCACAAAATTCCTATAAGACAAATACTGTTATTATCCCATTTAACAGATGAGAAAACCAAGACACAAAAATTTCCAAGGTCACAGCTAATAAGTGGAAGAGCTAAGATTGAATTTTTAGCTGCTTACTTCCAGAGCTAGGCTCCTACCTGTGCTCTGCAGCTGCATCCCGAGAGTGCCTTTAAAACTCAGTCCAGTTACTCCACTCATCACATCCCCAGGTCTTTGGGAGATCAGGAGAAGCCAGGTTCCTTCAAGTTTTTTTAAATGAAGACAGGGGTACAAAAACTGGCATATTTTAAATGTTTAAATTTGACAAATTAATTCCTTTAAAAATGCTCAAAAATGTGGTACAATTCTACTATTTGCAAGATAATGATGAGATTCATATAAAAACATTAATTTATGGTGCTTTTTAAAAATAAAGTTTATTTTATTTTGAGAGAGAGAGAATCCCATTTATGGTGCTTTTTAAAAATAAAGTTTATTTTATTTTGAGAGAGAGAGAGGCTCTACATTGTCAGCATGGAGCCCAACGTGGGGCTTCAACTCATGAACTACGAGATCATACCTGAGCTGAAATCAATAGTCAGATGTTTAACTGAGTGAGTCATCCAAGCACCCCAATTCGTGGTGCTTTTTTAGCAAGGTGGTACAGGAATGAGACACAATTTAAAGTTGCTGATTAGCATCGTTCAATCCCAAGAAATAGGCTTTGATTTTCTATTTATTTTTGTAGTTTCTTCTAAAAAATGCCTTCCTTTTTTATTATTTCCTGGTCAGACTTAAGTTTTCTCAGAAAGAAAGGGATATTCATTCCAATCAGAAAATAAATTTCCAAGTTAATGTCCCTTAATAAATACATTAAAATTCATTTCTGGCCCCACTAGTGACTTGCTCTGCAGCTTTAAGAAAAATCAGTTAACCTGTTACTCGTTTCTTTGTTTGTACAATGGGAATGACAGCATTGGCATCAGATGTCTCCAAAACACTTTTCAGAGCCTTGAATGAAAGGTATTAAAACTATTGCCTGCATTATTCCCAGCTCCCAACCTAGCAATTGTCTCCAATTACCAGCCACTTAGAAGGATTTGTAGCTAAAACTCTTATCACACGTTGTTAATTACAACTTTCACAGTTGTGTTTTGTTATTTCCTTTCAAAAGCTAATATTTTGGTAGTGACTGCTTTCTTTGCCAGTTAGAAAACACAGCTACATTTCCATACAAATTTCACATTCTTATTAGCACATCACCCATCCATCCCTCACGGGGTTATACAACTCTGTTCATAGATATAATCAGCTTTGTATTTTCATTCATGGATAACAAACTAGCAAGGTAGAAATCTTGACTTGGCATCGGAACTGAATTGGAACTGCATTGCTTCCCCAGCTGGGAGGGGATAAGACAGAGTCAAGCTCTGTTCAGAAATGGCAGTTGTCTCTAGAATCTCAATCTCTTGCTCTCCTTTCTTCTCCTTCCAGTACGGTGACTATGACCCCTCTGTTCACAAGCGGGGATTTTTGGCCCAAGAGGAATTGCTTCCAAAAAGGGTAAGAAATCAATCCCCTATTTGGGAAGACACAACAGAGATGTGCTCTGTGAGAAAGTTAACTAACCGGGGGGCTTGAAGGAATATTGGAAGTACGTGGCAAAAACATTTAAATAAATATTTTGTAATCAATCTTGAGTAAAGAATGTAGACTCTCTGTTAAGAATATTAAAAAGCCAAGGTTCGTGGAATTCGTTTGCGGTGGCCAGGGCCATAAACATGTTTCCCTCAAGGTGGGTGAACACCAGCGATTCCCAGGGAAGGGTGTGGAGCAGTGTGTATTCAGCTGAGCTGTTTGTAGCTGGGGAGGGTGGGTAGAGATGAATTGAGGCAGACATGGTAGTTTTTAATCCTCAGTGTTGTTCATCTTGTTCATTAGCCACAGAAGCAGGCCCTCCCTCCCTTTTGCTGCTCCCGATTATATAGCTCCTCTCATCTGTCATGTGTAATGAAGGCCCGATTCTCTCCTTTACCTGACTTTCCCTGCTCCTTTGATGGCTTTTGCACAGGCCGAGGCAGCAGCACACACAGCTTAGCCCCACTGGCTGACCCAAGATGAGTGAGCACTTCTCCTGACCGAGCCCAGCTGAACTCCTCCCTCTGGGCCGTGCAGCCCAGGAAAGAGGGGCAGCAGCTGGGCGAGGGGTGCACCTTGACCTGAGTGACGGTGCCCCCTTCTGAGTTGTGACTCAAACTGAATGGTGCTTGTCTGTACGCGCCACTTCTGCCATGTGACTGGCTCCCTGTATGTGGCTTTTTAAAAATAGCCTGGCTGTTTTGTAAAAATGATGCACAATTATGAAAATGGCATACAATACCAAAACTTTCTTTGTGTGTGGGTTTTTTATTTTGCTCTACTTTTTGGTAGGTAATAAATCTGTATCAAATGACTCCAGAAATGTGGGAGGAGAGAATTACAGCCTGGTACGCAGAGCACCGAGGCCGAGCCAGGTGAGGCTGCTTCATTATGGGTTTACATTTCCGAATGGACTTTTTTTTTTTTTTAAGAACTATGAAATTAGGACACGCTTGTTGAACAAAATGCAGTACCGAGGTATATAGAAAAAGGGAGCGCTGGGAGTAGCTGGTCCTCAGCGCTGTGTGTGTCCTTCTTCTAGTGCATGAATACAGCCTGTCCAGATGTACAGACTCACTGCACTCATTGGCAATTCAGGTTGCACATTAAGGATTTTAATGTATGGATATCCCATAGCTTTTGTGTCCATTTCCCGACTGATGGCATTTGGAGTAGCTATAGAGCTTCACTTTTTGCAGTGTACAGCCTAATACTGTTATATAATTATATGAGCAGTTCTGAGGATACATTCTTTGCAAGAGTTGCTGAGTCAAAGGATGTGAGCATTTTGTGTTCTGACAGGTGCCACTAAATCGCCCACCACAAAGGTTGGACCTGTTTACCTGCCTACCAGCAGCACGTACATGTCTTTTCCCCCTCGTTTCTCTCCCCACCACTCGTTTTTATCAATCTAATTTTTACAATCTAAAAGGGGAGACATCGTATCTTAAGTATTCATTAGCATTTCCCTGATCACTGTAGGAATTGATCATCTTTTCATTAGTCTTTAAAATATTGTCCTCTTCTTCAAATCAACTTCCTATCATGTCTTTTTTTTAATAATGTATACTAAAAAGTGGACAAGTCATAAATGTACCACTCAATGAATTATCACAAAGTGAAAACACCATGTAATACCAGGTGACAAGATAGCACGTGGCCCCCCTGTATCACTCCCCATCCTTCCTCCCCAAAGCTAACCACTCTCCTGACCCATAAATCCATGGAATGGCAGTGCATGTTTTAAATTTTACATAAGTGCAGTTGGACAGTCCCTATTTTTTGTGTCTCACTTCTTTTACCCAGCATCATATGGTGAGAATTGGTTTGTGGTACGTAACAGCAGTAAAAGTTTCATTTTCATTGCTATGCAGAACTCTACTACGTTATTAAAGCATGAATTCTACATTGCACTGTTGATGGACATTAGGTGTGTTGGGCTGCCTCTTGGTTTTTTTGCTATTACAAATAACATTAAACGATTTTCCAAGGTAATTGTTTGTACCAATTTACATCAGCAGTGTGTGTGATTTCTAGTTGCTCCACCTGCTTACCAACACTGTGTGTTCTCTCAGGTTGAATTTTTAAAATTCATTTGAGAGCATTTTGAGATTGGAGAGAGGAAAGAGGCAAGGTCATAGGTAGGTCGAGTTAAAATATTTCAATATTGTACCTATTTGGGAGTTTTCTGCAAGTCATTGCTGCTTTAATATCTTACTTTTAATCTGACTCCTAGCTTAGAAGTAGGTGATCTGGGTTGGGTTTTACAGCCCAAATAGCTCTTGACCTAATCTCTGACAACACCTATAGAAATAAAATCAGGAAGGTAGCTCTGAGGTAGCTTGCAGAGAGAATTGTTTCAATACCAAAACCTTCTAGGTGAAGAAAGTTCACAATCAGATAAAGCAACAACTCAAATCAAATTTGCATATCCAAATCCATTTGAGGGGTGAAGATAACATACCACATGCTTTTCTCGAATTCCTTGAGATGGGTATCATTATTTATCAAGGGCAAAGCGTGAAATTGAAGCCAAGAGGCACTGTAATGAATCTGTTCTCTGGCTTTTAAGGGGCTGGAAAATTCTGCTTGACCTCGATGTGTTTAATAGACTCAGGGCTGGGGAGAGCCTTGCTGGTATCTGTTGTGACTGACATCTTCCGACAAGTTCCAACACTCAGGGTGGCGTGTGCCTGTCTTCTATTTTCTCACTTAGCTCTGGTGACAGTGTCTTTCATTTTCCTCACAGGGATGAAGCTGAAATGGAATATTTGAAGATAGCTCAGGACCTGGAGATGTACGGTGTGAACTACTTTGCAATCCGGGTGTGTTGAATCCTCTTTGACTTCCCTGTGTATAAACAGAGGCTGAATCAGGGGCAGACTGCTTGCGAAAATGGTTTATTGCCTTATTCCAGGGTGGTGGATGCTGTAATGGTTCACTGGAGGAGAAGAGAAGAAGAAGGGAGAGGGTCTTACAGTTTCATTTTCTATTTCTGGACTTGAATTAGATCTTCGGTAGTTAAGTGTCAGTTGAGCCGCCAGGGGACTCGGGCCTGGTCCTGGGCTCAGCAGAAACCTGTTTGAATGCTCTGAGTGTAGTG